>JAOANR010000288.1:0-322918 GCA_030278955.1 Hygrophila difformis
CCCAACCCCATTAAGTTGAATTTTGTTAAATTTATCTAATTATATAATTTTAAAATATATATTTTATATAATTTTTATTTATATATTTTGTGAAATTAAATAGTAAACAATTATGTATCAAGTCAAATGTGGCCTTTTCTTTCAGTTATTCTTTTCCACGTCTTGGTCTTTTTGAATAACCAAACAAATTTTTCCAATGTGTAAAAAAAAAATACCAATGGCTTTGGCTACTCTTTTTATGACATTTCCCTTCAATTTAAAAATGTTAAATAAAAAAAAATATATATATATTTTCCATTTAAAGGAAATATATATATATTTTTTTTAAGGAGCCGAAGCCAAATAAAAGATGGTGGGAGCTTATACCACACAAATTATAAAGGGATAAAGGGGAGAGGAATAGATGGTCGGGTGAGGAATCGATCCCCAACCCTAGGGTTGGAAGGCATGGATTCGCCGCTTGGGCAAGTCCTCTTCCCAAAAGAAATATTATTTGAAACGTATAGATATAAGAGATCGAAAACATAGTACTCACACCCGTAGTCCTTAGACGCTAGTTGAACCGACAAGGCTTCAATTACGTACTTTACTTACATTATTAGACGTCAAATGTTGTGAGCCCTTCACATGACTTAACCTTGAGGCAAATTTATAATTATTGCCAATTAAGAGCCTATAACTTTAAAGTAAAATGTCTAAACCATAATTCAATAAATTATTAATTGCCTTAATTGTTGTCATGCGTCTATAAAGCTTGAGTTTTCTTTCCCACTATTTATTATTACTTGGTCATATTATATCCGTACGAAGTGTAGATGTATGTGAAGCATTTTTTTTAGAGTGTTACTATCTTGGAGTGAAGGCAATATTGCACTATTTAAAACAAATTTTCTTAATAAATGTATCATATTACACCCCGAAGCAATCGATTGATCATTTTTCACAACTCCGGCTGAAATTTTGGTTTCATTCTAGTCACAAATGTAGTATCATATATCATACTTTATATGTTCTCATATAAATGCACCCTTCCTGTATTTCACGCAGTCCAAGACATAATTTTAAATATTTATAACTTGAATTGTATATAAGTGAAAAAAATATAAAAATTTGATATTCTAAAACTATGTGATTAGACGAATCTAACAAGATCTCACATGACTATGTTTTTTTCTTGTATAACTATGTCTAAAAAATTAGTCAAAGTTATCCAATGAATAGTTACTACTATGCAAATGGTTCACTTATATGAGAACGGAGGTAGTATATATTAATAAAGTTAGATAGACGCTTATATTTTAATGGTAATACTTCATCGTTCTTCGGACGTGGGACTTGAGTAGAACGCCAACACTTTCATTGTCACTCCTTCTTACCCTCTTTCTTGGCCTCTATCTTTGTGTCTTGCCTTGTTCCTTCATTGTTTTCTTATGAACCATACTCGAATTAGCCATAAATGCATTTTCACAAATGAAAGACTAATCATTAAACTTCAAAGAGGGGACAATAGAATCACTTTCACAAGATGAAACACTCCATCTGTCTCGTTCTAAATTTTACATTTCCCTCCTATACTCATGCCGATATACATTTTTAATGGTTAATAACTTAAATTGTGTACAAAGAAAAATTATAAAAAGTTGATATTCAAAAAGTACAAGATTAGAAAAATCTAACATATTTCACTTGACTATATTCTTTCTTACATAACTATGATAAAAAATTTGAATCAAAATTAAACAATGAATAGTACAAAAAACTGAAATGTAACATTTAGGGTCTGTTCTGCACACGAAGCTGTAGTTGCGGGCTGTAGCTGTAGGGAGCTGTAAGAGCTGTAGCTGTCATAAAATTTATGAAATGACATAAAAGGACAAATATTTATGTAGACTATTGGATAGTGAGTTAGTTATTATTGGGTTAAAATTGTAATTAAATATAAATAAACTTGCTATCTTTTTTTGAACGCTACCTTAGGTAGCTTCTATTTGTAGAGCTTCAAATTGTAGCTACAATTCTCAAAAGCTAGTGTACAGAACGAAGGTACAATTTTAATATAAAATAAAAAACGACCAAAAGCTTACAAAAATTTCGTGCAGAACAGACTCTTTAACTCCGATACAGAGATAGTAATAATTACAGGTTTAGTTCAGTCATTGATGTGAAAATCTAAATTGAACCAACCTTGGTAACACATACCTTTTAAATTGGTTTTCACATTAGATTCTACTCTACAATCTCAATCACCAACCTTATTTATCACTTCTATATGCCCTCTTTTGTTTTTGCTCAATTGGACAGTGTAATTGGAGGAGCTTAAAATTCAAACACACTGCAATGGTTTGACAATAATTCATCAAGACTGAAGGTAAAGAATTTTTACAGACTGTAATGACTGTAAATTGTCAAAAGCATAAAAGATAAAAGATAAAATCCTGTATTTTATTTTATTTAGTTTTCTAGCTAGTATGTTTTGAATTTCGGGATGGAGTGAAGTTTGTAACCCGAAGTGGAATGGTGTGCATCGTGTATATATGTATCTTTAATAATTTCTCCACAAGTAATTGAATATTTTCAATTTGTAATAAAATACTACTCCCTCCGTCCTGCGTAAGATGTCTGGTTTGACTTTTTGACACTGTTCATTATTCAGCTTTGACTCAATATTATTGTGGTATGTATTTGGAAAAAAAATAGTCGAGTTCGATCCGTCTAATCGTATAGTTTTATAATATACTATATTTTACGTAATTTTTACTTGTATATATTTTGAGATATTAACGATTAAAAAAACGTATTGGATTTTGTGCAGAAGCAACCATGACATCTTAGTTGACACAGATAGTGTATTTTGAAAATTATACCTATGTATCCATACATACATAAATTATAAATACTATATAACAAACCTGCACCAAACAACCTTGATCAACATCACCTGTGTAATAATAATAATCTTTCATTGTGCACGCATAAATCCCCACTTCTCTCTTTCTCTCTCCCGATTTAATGATGGAACAATCATCGTTGTTTCAAACACCTCATCATCATCAGTTCCATCACTTCCCTTACAGAGACCACAGACTCCCCCCCTCCCGCCGCCGCCGCCCGTTTTCCCCTTCCCTGTATTTCCCTAAAAAATTATTACTATTACCTTCCCGATGGGCCCGCATGGCCTCCACCACTGCCACCGCCCGTCGCCAAAATAAAGTCGTCGTAATAATGGGCCCCACGGGCTGTGGAAAGTCCAAGCTCTCCGTCGAATTGGCCTCCAGATACTTCCCCTCGTCGGAAATCATCAATTCCGATAAAATTCAGGTGTACCGCGGTCTCGACATTACGACCAACAAAATACCCCTGTCCGAACGGAACGACGTCCCCCACCATCTCCTCGGCGAGTTCGACCCGTCCGAGGCGCACCCCGAATTCACTCCCTCCGATTTCCGGTCGGCGGCGGGGACCGCCATTTCGCGCATCGCGTCTCACCGGAATAATACTCCGTTCGTCGTCGGGGGATCGAATTCGTTCATCTACGCCTTGCTGGCGAAGGAATTCGACCCAAACGTCGACGTTTTTGCCGCCGATTCCAGCTCGGCCGTCTTCTGTAAGGAGCTGAGGTACGAATGCTGCTTCATCTGGGTCGACGTGTCGCCGCCGGAATTGGATCGGTACCTCCTGAAGCGCGTCGACGACATGCTGGATGCCGGCATGTTCGACGAATTGTCGGACTACTTTTCCGACGGTAAGCATAGACTGAGCAGTCACCGGGGACTGAATAGAGCGATCGGAGTGCCGGAGTTCGACAAATACTACTTCGATAACGAAAACGGCGATGACGTGGCGGAAACAAGGGAGGAGGCGTACGGTGAGGCCGTGAGGGCCATAAAGGAGAACACATGTGAGCTGGCGAAGAGGCAGCTGTGGAAGATCCAACGGCTGCGGGAGGACGCGGGGTGGGAATTGAACAGGGTGGAGGCGACGGCGGCGGTGGCGGTGGCAATGGGCGGAGGGAGAAGGGGGGCGTCGGAAATATGGGAGAGACAGGTGGTGCAACCCAGCGTGAAGATTGTGAGGAGGTTTTTGATGGAGTAGGTTTTCCATCAATTCGATTCTTTTTTCTTTCTTTTTCCAACAATTCATAAATTCCCAATTTTCCATGTGGATAGGGGATCTTCCGTTCCCAATAATTTTTCCCTCATTATTTTTATTATTGATTAGATTTGCAACGGGTGCGGTGAATAGAGCTGTAAACGAGCTGGACCGAACCGAGCTTCAAATGTTTGAGCTCTGTTCGTTATGCTTAACGAACGAACACGAACCGAGCCAAAAATCTTAACGAGCCAATTTTCATGTTTGAACTCTGTTCGTTTAACCTCACGAACAAGCTAATAACGAACGAACACGAGCCTAGTCGAGCTCGGTTAACGAACCATTTATTTTATCAATAAATTTAGAATTAAATTAGGTGTGAAAATGTAATGTATATTGTAATACTCCCTCCGTCCCAGCTAACGTGTCATGTTTGACTTTTTGACACTGTTCATTGTTCTACTTTGACTCGATTTTATTTTATGTATATATTTGGAAAAAATAGTCGAGTTGGTTCTTATTAAAATCGTATAATCATGTAGTTTTATAATATACATTTTACATAATTTTTTGTTGTACACATTTTGAGATATTAGCAGTTGAAAAAGTGCATTGGATTGTGTGCAAAAGTGAAACAAGACAAGTTAAGTGGGACGGAGGGAGTATAATTTATGAGAGAAATGTGAAATAAATAAAAATGAAAATTGGAAAGAACAACTAGATAAAATATTTATTTTTTATAATATATA
The DNA here is from genome assembly GCA_030278955.1 of Hygrophila difformis. Lineage (NCBI taxonomy): Eukaryota > Viridiplantae > Streptophyta > Magnoliopsida > Lamiales > Acanthaceae > Hygrophila > Hygrophila difformis. The sequence continues at coordinate 4,839 of JAOANR010000288.1, forward strand.
TTCCATTAAAAAAGAATTTCGAACTGTTCACGAACTTAACAAACGAACACACAAACCAAATTATGTGTTTGAGCTCGGTTCGTTTAACTTACCGAACGAGCTGTTAACGAACGAACACGTGTCGAAACGAGCTCGGCTCACGAACTGTTTGTTCTATTTACAGCTCTAGCGGTGAATAGTGGTGTCCACTCGTAAGGGATGCAGTTGGTACGAAGGATGTTTATATTCGTGGATGGCCATGTTTGTTGTGGAAGGTATGTCTCCTCATGAAATGATGTGTTCCTTGCAAAAAGTGTGTTTATTCGGGTACCATTTCTTGGAGTATCATTCTTTGCATACTACCATTTCGTGGGGCACTCGAGCACCACTTATTCGGGACATTGTTCCTCAGCTACTGTTGTTCGGTAACCTTATCGTGGTACACAATCTCGAGACATATTTTACAAGTCATGGGTAACCCTTTTTAGGTCTTTTTTTTTCCCTATCATTCTTATGCATCAAATGCGCCAAATTTATATTTGGCTTGTTATGAGTCGTGTGAGTGTTGTCTTTTGTACTAAAATATATGATCGAAATAGTACAATAATTAAATGCTAACTTTAAATGCATACACATCTAGAATATATATATATATATACATACATAGGAGCTGAGTAAGATTTTAATTTGCATGCTATATATGTTTATATTAATAATTTAAAATGGTCATACATAGAACATAGAAGTACATGTAAACTAATCTTGCGTTAGTAGTAGTGTATAGAGTATTTGTTAGTGCCGACTGGCGAGTGTCATCCGAATGATTTTTTTTTTATTAAATTATTAAATAAAAAATTTAAAAATCATAGAGTAAGTCAATCTTACGTTAAAATGTGTACTAAAATAAATAAATAAATGATTACCAACGTAGGAATGTAGATATAGATCCTCAATTCGTCCACTTCCTATCTCTGATCCCACTAATTACATTACATTCACCAATATTTCTTACTCCCTCCCTCTCACTTTTTTGGCACTGTTCATTATTCAACTTTGATTCAATTTTATTATAAGTATATATTTGAAAAAAATAGTCAAGTCTGATCTTGTTATTATTAGATAGTTTTAGAATATGTATTCTGATAATTTTTACTTGTACATACTTTGAGATTTAATCGTTAAAAAAGTGCATTGAATTGAGCTTCTGGATCAAATAAGACATCTTTATTGGGACAGATGGAGTATTTCTTATCTACCATCTCCAAATTATATTTTCATCACAAAAATGCACATTCACCACTTCGACAGTAGTCAAACTGAAAATTGAATGTTTATTATTATTATTATTATTATTATTATTATTATTATTATTATTATTATTATTATTATTATTATTATTATTATTATTATTATTGTGTGTGGCTTTGTTGTGTATAGATTTGGTATGGTGGTGTTGGTGTGGGCAGTGGGGCTTTAATTTGGAGTGGCATTGGTGGTCAAGGGCGGATGTATTAAGGTGCAAAGTGGGTCAATTGACCCACCATAAAAAATAAAAAATAATAAAGAAATAGTATTAATTCACAATTTTTTTTGAATATGATTCTATTATATCTTACAATTCTTGAGTTCTATAGTCCATTTTTTTTCCTTTTTCTTTTTTTTTTTTGATAAAGAGAAATTAAGAAGACTCAATAGAGTTTTATTCTAAAGAATTTTCATAAATGAAATTGTTGGTTTTTTTTAATATTCATGAGATTATTTCATTGTTGGCATTTGAATTAGTGAGAGATTTTGGGATGTGAAGCATTTAAATGAGCTTTCCATAAAGATTGTTGAGACAAAAAAGCTTGAAACACATATGAAAGTATACTTAGCTTGCTTTTGAACTTAGTATTACTTTATCATGCGGCAACAATAAAAGGCTTTGCCATGACTATGGTAAAACAAATTCCGGAATAGCATGAGAGAGATTAGTTGTTGAATGAACTTTCATATAACAGTATTTGTTTATAAATGTTAGTATTGATGCTATTGTGCAATGATACCGGATTATGACCAGAACAATTAGAGTTATTTTGATGTAATATTACTTGATTTTTGTATTTAATACTACTTTGGATTTAACATTTTTAATACTCTTACAATAATAATTTTCTGAAAAAAATTTATTAAAAAAATGACCTACCAAATTTAATTTTCTGCATCCGCCACTGTTGGTGGTACAATGATTATTTGTGAAAATATGAATTATCCTTGACGATGACCGTGTCCTAGCGCGCACGAGGACTTAGCTGTATCAAATTGCATGAGTCACATTAAGGTTGTCACTTTAAAGCTGACGATAAGCTAAGGTAAGCTAACAGATAAGTATTTGCAGGCTATTTGTACGATAAATTAATTAACTAGTAATAATATACTATTGATGGAGTTAATTATTGTCCCTGACGTGGAATCAATGATGTATATGTACCAAATCTGAAGATATATATACATAGATATTAGTAATAATAATTCATTGAAGGAGAGATCATCTCGAATCCAGAATGAATAATCCTTTTTCATTTCATTTGATAATTTGACATGGCCTGGATTAGATTTTCCACTTTCCAGATTCCAAAATCTGGAGATCCTGGATTTGATGACTCAATGATTAGCTGATCAATCTTTGTTATAAAAGGTAGTATTACTGTTGGATTTCGTTTTTTAGTTGGTACTATGATATTATATTGATATGTAACTTTACGATGGGAATATTTGAATTGAATTATTAATATTATTATTGACGTTAAAATTTTGTTACTAATATCTGTCAGCTTAAATAAAGGTCTCGGATTTGAGTCTTCTACTTTAGAAGAGGCAATCCTTCAAGTCCACCCGATCGTCAAGAGATTAGTTTTGAGTCTATTGAAATGGTACCCTAGAATTCACCTTCACCTACCAAACATTTTGTTACTAAAGTCATTTATCTTGAAGGCATTGTTTATTATTGGGCCTGCTTAAAAGAGAGATTTAAATCTTACACAAATGGGCTTATACTTATCAGTTTATTGAGTGCGCAGTGGGCTGAGTTTTGTGCTTAGGGTTACGTTCATTTTCTTCAATTGAGCCCATTGACTTCAGGCCCGCCCATTATCATGTTTAATCGAAGCCGAAGGGGTCCATTGACTGTGAACCATATAGATGTATGTAAGCATTTTTTTTGAGGAAAATATATTTCATTAATCATAGAATCAGCTTCCTGTTACAATGGGACCGAGAATTCGCTAGGCCTCTACAAAACAACATTTCACTTTTCTATTACATTCAACTCACAGAGCAGTATTCAATCAATACCACTAAAACCAAACCATTTCCTCTACTGCCAAAATTCAAAATGGCGCAATGACATTGTGTAGACTCTTTGGCACATAGCTTCCCGGCATGACGACATAGTAAACTACCATATAAATTGATGAGTAATCGAGTTCATCATAAATGACTTGAATCGATGTAGTAGATCATTCTAAATCTTACTCGTACGGGGCGTTTGGTTCGGGGCATGTTTCATGTGGGAATGTCACATTCCCACCTCGGTGGGAATGTTGGGTGTTTTAGGTGGGAATCACATTCCCACCTGGAGGGCAGGTAATCTTAGATTACCACCTCCACTTTACCTACTTTTATATTAATTTGACTTTTATACCCTCACTTTTTTATACTTATTTTATTTTATAAATTTAGATATTTGTATTCTAAAATGATAAATATATGAAATTTAATTTTAAAAAATAAATTGAAAAATTTTGAAAATTATTTAAACATATTTTTTTAAATATATATTCTCATATTTTAATATATATTTTTATATTTCTTAAAATTTACTTTTCTTCTATATATAAAATAAAAATATTAAGGATTTAGAGACATTAAATAAGTAATTATCATACAATAAATTAAATATAAAGAATTTTCAATATTTTAAAAAATAAACCGGCTTAAATATTTCTATTGTGTAGCAAAATGACATAATTATAACATTCGTTCAATTGAAATTCAGGGACATTATGGTAAATTATTTAGAACTAGAAATCTGAGATTCTCAATCTAACCAAGCGCAATAATCTTAAAACATCAAAAAATAAGATTGCCAGCAATCTCATATTCCCAGTAATCTTACATTCCCACTGGTAATCTAAGATCCCTCCAACCAAACGCACCGATATAGATTTGTGTCATAATTCTATATATAAGCAACCTTTGACCATTGCAATTAGGAGTAGGTGTATGTAAATACACCTTATATATTTCGTCCAACTTATTGTCTACAAGCATGTAATCTTAAAATGTATACAAGTGAAAACTATATAAATATATATATATATATATATTCTAAAAATGTGTGATAAAATAAATATAACAAAATTCAACTTGATCATATCTTTTATTATATTGAGTTAAAGTGTTTTTTTTTAACATTGACACATATATGTCGACAGAATGTGTGTGGGAGCTCAAGTCACACAAATTACAAATGGGGATAAAGGGGAATGATGGGGGGCCGGGTGAGAATTGAACCCCCAACTATAAGATTGGAAGTCAGTGAGATAACCACTGGGCCAAGTCCCTATTCCCTATATTGGACTTAAGATTAATTCTTCGAGTATCTGGTGGGCACTGAAGGGTTGACTCTCCCAAAACAGAATTCTGCATAAACAAATACTCGAACCTGAAATCTTTGCTTAATCTGTCAGAACAATTGAGTTAAAGTTGAATAATAACAATGTTGAAAATCCATACAAAATAGAATAAAACAGAACTGCCAATAATTTAAAAAAAAAATAAAATTTCTCACTTATATATTTTATCTTATTTGTACAAGGAGGTAGAATTAATACGTCAATGGAAATAAATCGAAGGCATATATCATTGTGTGCATTGTGCAATTAATTCATATGTAAGCAAATTAATGGAATCGTGTTATTTTTATGATATTACAAAATGCACTTTTCTTTCTTTTAATTATAGTCAAATGAGATATTATTGAATTCATTCATCCAATCACATAGTATTTTTTTTAATATCAAAGGTTTATAATTTTTATTTATATACAATTATAGTTATTAATAGTTAAAAATATATCCCTCTGTTTTTTTGCACCATTTGGAGAATTGATACTATTCACACTCACAATTTGACTTAAAATTTTATCATAGTTATACAAGTTAAAATATAGCCAGGTGGGATCTTGTTAGATTCTTCTCATCTTGTACTTTTTAAATATGGAACTTTTTAAATTTTTACTTGTAACGAACATAAGTTATTAATGGTTTAAATGTACATTGGATTGCATGTTGGACCGGCAAGAATAAAAAAAAAAAAATGGAGGGAGTATTTTGGATTGTGTGAAAATTAAGATTATCATTTGTCTACTGAACCACCAACTCCCACAATAATGACATTCCCACACTATATCCGATTCTCCAAATCAAATTGGGCAAATTTCATTTATTACATGAGTATACTAATATACACACATAAGTGTTGCAATGTGTTGTTGTGTGTCACACATACCTATCAACAAGAAAAAAGAAATCAAAATGAAAATTTCCAGACTACCCCAAATCCTAGCCTTTGTAGTAATTCTCTACATTTGTGTCCCACAGGTTGTCTATGGTTGGGGCAGTGAAGGTCATTTCACCATTTGTAGACTTGCTCAGGTTTAATTTATTCTTCAATAATGCTTATTACATCGTATCTTAGTTACATACAGTAGTACTAATTAATTTCTAGCTTTTGTCGTCTTCATTGAAAAAATGAATGGTAGTAATTTATGCCCAGTTTTCACAATGCTGCAGCCTCGGCTGAGTAAGGCCGCAGCCGATGCCTTGTCAAAACTCCTGCCGGAATCAGCTGGCAACGATCTTGCCAGCCTTTGCCTCTGGGCAGATAAGCAAAAGTTTCGGTATGGATGGTCGAGGCCACTTCATTTCCTCAATACTCCTGATAATAAATGCACCTATGACTATAAAAGTGAGTATGTAAAAATATTACCTCCATTTTATTTTTGTTTATGTTGTTATTTTTTTTTTCTTTTTTTCCCCTGTATCATATTTTTATTACAATGTTCAACTCAGATGTATCAATAGGCTTGTAGATAGAGCCATTTCTTTTAATATTTTGTTTTTTTGAATGTCACACACACTTTTCGATTTGATCCCAAATAAGCAAATGCCTTCTGATCTTAGAACTAAAAGACTAGTTTTTAGGAGTTTTTTTTTTTTTCCCCCCCCCCCCCCCCCCCCTTAGGTAGCCTTGATCTATCCATATAAATAAGGGAAATATCACAATCTTCCAATCTTCCAATATGGGACACTTCAACAAAGTTTTGGTCCTTCCAGTTATTTATTTTCAAATTTTGTTTTCTGTGAGTAATTTATTTTCTCTAAAATTATTTCAGTTTGGCCATCGGAAAGTGCAAATGGTTTGGTGATGATGGCCAAGAATTTCCAGTCATTGATACACTTTTGGTCTTACAACTATAGGTTGTAAATCTATTTAAATATAATACTACTCCATATAGAAAAGAAGAAAAAGTTCCAAGTTCAGGCCTGTTTAAATCTTCTAGGTAGCCCTTAATAAGAATGTAATTGGTGGTGTTCATACATACAGTATATATTTATATGTGTCTAAATTCTAATTGATTAAAACAACATACAGGGGATTGTAAAGATGATAATGGAAGAGCAGACAGGTGTGTGGCTGGAGCAATCAACAACTACACCACTCAACTTCTCACCTATGGCAAAAAAGATGCTCATCAACGTACATAATTTTTCTATACTTATCCCTCTTTTCGTTCTTGCTAGTATATACCAATATAATGTTCTTTATCTCTTTTCAACTTTGAATTTTGATTTTACTATCAAATAACGAAATAATGTGATACTTGTGGAAAGAAAACAAGGCTGAGGATTTATAATTATCTGTTACTCTCGTGGTAATGCATGTGATTACATAAAGTTTGTGGTTTAAACAATACCCAATTTAAATATTACTGTAGTACTAATTGAATGAAAGTATGAAACGTTGTTGAATTTCCATATTGTTGTTGTTAAACTGTAAATCAAACTTCCAACAACGACCAATATATTTTAAAACATCATATATGATATATTTTTTTTTAATAATGCAGATAATCTCACGGAAGCACTTCTTTTCGTGTCCCATTTCATAGGAGATATTCATCAGGTAAGAGTTTAATTTGCATATAATTTTGAATTAAAAATACCACATAGTACATTGCAATTAAGGCCATACAGTTTAATTCACTATAAGATGGATTTGGACAGCCTTTGCACGTAGGATTTACCTCGGACAAGGGAGCCAACACCATCGATGTTCGTTGGTACAACAGGAAGGAAAATCTGCACCATGTAATAAATAATAAAACTCTGTCACAACTTTCGATCATTATATTACTGTTCACAGACTTAATCTTATTGTTCATCATAGGTATGGGATACAAACATCATTGAGAAAGAAATGAAGGACTACTACAACAATAAAGTCGAGGAACTCATCGATGCAATTGATAAGAACATAACGGTACACATTTGCATCCAATTAACACCCTACCTCGTGTATATATATTCCTCATCCCAGAGAAAATTAGGTGCAGGTGGCTATACATGCAACCACCGTGTGTGTGTGATGTGAGAGTTGTGTTGTGTGATGGATGAAATGATGTATTTTGTGTGATGAGAGAGATATTTTGTATGATTGAATAATATGTGATGGGAGAGATGTTTTGTGTGATGTCTGCATACTAATAATATTAAATGTGTTGTACCGTAATTGTCTGAAATTCAAACATTGTTCAACATTATGTCCTAACATATAATAATGTGTAATAAACAGAGTGTATGGAAAAATGATGCGAAGGGATGGGAGGCCTGCGACAAAACAGTTTGTCCCGACGTGTAAGTTTAAACTCAGACAACAAGACACACACAGCAGACCAGCTTGTACTAGAATACTACTAATGTTTTTGTGTGTCCCATGTTCATTGCCTTAGATACGCATCGGAAAGCATTAAGGATGCGTGCGACTGGTCGTACAAGGGCGTGGATCAAAACACAACTCTAGGAGGTTTGTAAGCATTTGGTTTCTTTATTTTGATCTGTGTATGAAAAAACGATCAGATTTGAGTTGCGTTGTGCAGATGAATACTTTGGATCGCGTTGGCCTGTCGTGAATCTACGGCTGGCTCATGCTGGAGTGCGCTTGGTGGCGACACTCAACCGCATGTTTGGAAGCTAATTGAATTGGAACTTCTTTCTGTATTCAGTAGGGGAAGAAGTTAAGAGAAATGTTCAACCATGTAATAAAATTCAATAGGACTGTCTACCGAGGGACCAAGTAAAGATAATTGTCCTTGCTGTTGGTTATCTAAACTACTCTGCACTTTATTCACAACAAGGATAATCTAAATTTCGTTTGCAAAAAAAATTGCAATTAATCAATAAATATTCCTTCTTATAGACTATTTCATAATTCATTCAAGAAATAATTAAAGCTTCAAGATATGAACCAAAGCATGATTCTTGCTTGCTCATTTTGCTAACGGTTAAACTTCACAAAAACGGCACCTTCCATTTCTTTTATTCGCATTTTAGGATTGTAATAGATTCTCCAAAATATCAGCATTAAAATCAAAATTACAAATAACTAATCCCCACATTTAGAAAGCTTAATTACCATTCATCATATAAGATTCCCACTTATGTCCGGATCCTCCCCCTTTATTACACTTGTCAAAATTGATACCATTACTTATCAGGACATATCAGCACAAATTCAAATATATACACATTCATACATGATACATATATCAAAAGAGTCGAAAAACAAGAACAAAATGGAGTCGTGCAAATTGCTCCAAATCAGAGTCTTTCTTTTTCTACAGATCTGTGTCTCTCAGGTTGCCTATGGTTGGGGTGGTGATGGTCATTTCACCATTTGCAGACTTGCTCAGGTCCTCCCTAATAACTTCCTCTTACATCTTACACACCTTGTAACTTTTCAGTTATCAGTTTACAATGTTTCAAATCAATTGCTTTTTGGGTCCTCTATAATCTTGCAGACACAGTTATATTAGTATATGCTTAATTTTACCCTCTTCCTTTTGATGTGTTAGCCAAGGTTGAGTAAGGCCGCAGCAACTGCCGTATCCGACCTCCTCCCGGCCTCCGCCGACAACGATCTTGCCAGCCTTTGTCTGTGGGCGGACAAGGTCAAGTTCCGGTACGGATGGTCTAGGCCACTTCATTACATCAATACTCCCGACAACGAATGCACCTTCGACTACAAAAGTGAGGAGCCTCAATCTTTCCTTTTATTTTAATTCCTGCATTTTTTTCTATTAGTATAACTTATCACATTCTATGGAACTATAATAGGGGATTGCAAGGATGAAGACGGCACGGCCGACAGGTGTGTGGCCGGAGCAATCAACAATTACACCACTCAACTTCTCACTTACGGCAAAGGAGAAGCCGATCAGTGTACGCTTTCTCTTGCTTTTAAGTTTTATTGTTTTCAATTCTATTATTATTGCATATATTTAATTTTGAACTCATGTGATATACTATTATATATAGATAACTTGACGGAAGCACTTCTCTTCGTAGCACATTTCTTAGGAGACATCCATCAGGTACCGTGTCCTCCTCATACAGTAATTACTATTGTTAGATAATCTTTGATTAATTGAGTAACTTTGATTAATCTTTTTTAGCATAGTTATATAAGAAAAATATAGTCAAGTGAGATATTGTTAGATTCATCTAATCACGTAGTTTCAGAATATAAAATTTTTATAATTTTTACTTATATATAGTTAGAGTTATTAATGGTTAAAAATGTGTCTTGGATTGCGTAAAATATAGGAATGATGCATTTATTAAAAAACAGAGGTAGTACATTGTTATAATGTCCCAAATATATCCTCCTCCTATTTCTATGGGCATTGGTCACTGTATCTATTGCCAATTGGTTTTGAGTTAAAGCGCTCATGTTCGTCATTCCCATCCATTTTTATACTCAATCAAGCAGCTCAATTTCAATTTTTCGCAGCCTTTGCACGTAGGATTTACCTCGGACAAGGGAGCAAACACTATAGACGTCCGTTGGTACAGGAGAAAGGAAAATCTTCACCATGTAATTAAATTTCTCCACCCCCTTATAATTCTCCATCATCAAAGTCTTGAAATTTCTCGAACAGATTTTCTCGACTCCTCCTGTCGTAACCATCACAGGTGTGGGACACGAACATCATCGAGACAGAGGAACAGGACTACTATAACACCAATGTCCAGGAACTCATCGATGCAATCGATAAAAACATAACGGTAGTAACTTAATAAGTACTTACTTGCTATATCTTTTAGGCGGATTAAAAATTTTCAGACAACATTCATCATGTTTTGCACACAACTAACCGTAATAAGTTAATAACTAATAACTTGTCGTCGTGTGTAATAAACAGAGCGTTTGGGAGAAAGATGCAGAGCAATGGGAGGCCTGCAACAGCACAGTCTGTCCCGACGTGTGAGTTAATCACTTCATTAACCAAACAGTTGCCTGAAAAACAAGAGTTTTGTTTGTACGGACTAATGAGTATCCAAGGATACTGTCTATAATGATTGGATCAGATACGCGTCTGAAGGTATTAAGGCAGCATGCGATTGGGCATACAAGGACGTCGAGCAAAACTCGACTCTTGGAGGTACATTTTGGGTTTTATGTAATACTACCTTCGTTTCTTTTTAAGTGTTACGTTTTTTTCTGCACGTTTGCCAATGCACATTTGAAACTATTAATAACTCAAATTCGATACAAGTACAAATTCTAAAAAATTGATATTTAAAAACTACCAGATGAGATGAATCCAACAAGATCTCATTTGACTATATTTTTTTCTTGTATAACTATTAGAAAAATAGAAGTCAAAGTGCTACAATGAACATTTCTTGTATAACTATAAGAAAAATAGAAGTCAAAGTGCTACAATGAACAGTAGAAAAAGTCAAAACGTAACACTTATTTAGAAACGGAGGGAGTATATAGGGAATATTCTTTAGATTTTTCTCAACAGGGTGATGCATTTGGACAATTATTGGACATTGCAGATGAATATTTCAATTCACGGTGGCCGATTGTGAATCTTCGGATGGCTCAGGCCGGAGTCCGGCTGGCGGCCACGCTCAACACTATATTTGGGAAGTGAAGATTGAATTTGATATATAAGAGCTCGGCTTCTTTAATTTGCTGCCATTGAAATTACATTTCTAAAAATCCTAGCTATATCTTATTTTATCTTTTATCTTATAATACAACAATACATTTATCGGGGTGGAATATTGTGCATTGTTAGTTTGTTATATTTTAGTAAACTATCCATATATTTTATACTTATGTAAGGGGTGTATTTCATAATATTTTTTTTTAAATATAGTTTTGATTTTTTTTAAAAAAAAATGCATGAATTTTTATTTGACATGAAAAATTTGACAATTGTTTTTAAATTGAATTATTCATAAACTACATACATAAAATTGTTCATAATCAAATAGAAACAAATAATATACGCATTGACAATGTTCAAAAGTCATAAGCGTTAGATTCTGATTCCATTCGTTAAGAAAATGATTCGGAATCCGGTAGCTAAAAACCTTGGGTCTCAAAGCTTTAGTTATCCACTTCAATTTTATACCTAAATTACTTTTTACTTGTAGTATGAATCCTTAAAATAAGAAAGTTCTATGAGGTAAGGGGTAAATTTATTTACATGAGGTAGTACTTAGTTTTATCTATGGAATGTTTAATTTTAAAATAATCGTTTTAAATAAATAAAAAAACAAAAAAGTTGATTTTTATTTATAAATAATCACTACCTCTGTTTCTATGAATGTGAAACATTTGGCTTTTTGACATTATTCATTATTCAACTTGGATTCGCGTTTATACAATAGTTATAGAAGAAAAAACATAAACATAGCCAAGTGAGATCTCGTTATCGTCTTGTACGTAGTTTTAGAATATCAAATTTTTATAATTTTTACGAATACACAATGTGAATTATTAATTGTTAAAAATGTACATTGAATTGAAATATAGAAAGTATATGTGAACCTCATTTCCAAAATGGTTAAATCAAATGTAGCGCTACTTTTTGCAAGACAAATGTTTTAATATAAAATTAAAATTTTCAGAAGAAGATATCATAGTTAAAATTGAAATAAGGTTAGGCCCAGGCCCCAGTTGCTGAGTTGTATAAGGAATCTTGTACTATTAGGAACAAACGCTAGCGATTAGCGCTCATCTCCCCCAATTTTTAGTTTTCAGACTTCAGACATTAAATTCTAATTAAAAATTGCATTACCAAACACCACTATTCAAATTTAAAACTATATTTTTCACCATTAATTTTAAATTCCGGACTCTAAACTCCAAACTCCAGACGCTAAACTCTAATTATTTCCCAAACAGATTATGAGAGTAATCTCTGTTGGAATTAATTAATTTCAACAATTTTACATTTACACTGATGAGGGGTGAATAAAACTCATATCTAATAAAACCAATCAAAAATGGCCTTAAAATCCCTGACTGATTATATTATTCTTGGATTTTATTTTTATTTTTTCCCCCTTACAAAAGATGGAGAGGAACCAACAGTTGGTTTGACTAGATTGGGGCTCTAGTCGCTTAAGCAAGATCTCGGATTCGAGCCTTGTATATGCAAAAACAATTGTTTTGGAAAATGCATCCTTCATTACCAATGCAGATTCTCAATTGATTAGTTTAGGGTACAGTGTAACTAGGATACCAGGTTTCACCAAAAAGAAAAAGATGGAGAAGAGGTAATTTTGAACATATTGCCTAACATATAGAAGTATTTATAGGAAACAAAGAAATAAGAAAAATAATCATTCATTTATGTTGCAGAAGTGTACCCAAATTAGTCAAATACAGCAAACTAAACAGACACAGAGAATTTACGTGGTTCGGTCAAATCGACCTACATCCACAGGCAAAAGGAGAAACAAATTTTACTATGAGGGGAAATATTACAAAAGGGTTTGGACAATAATTTCCGGACCCACAAAACCCACTCAACAAATGTAGACTCCTCACAAAAGAAAAGCCTACCAAAACACCCTCACTACTATCTGGGCTAAATCTGCCCACTAAATTCAGCAGGCAGAAGAAACCTTCGGAGGCTGCTTTGCTTCTGCTGCTTGGTGTGTTTCTTTGCACTGCCAGAGGACTGTATTTATAGGCACAGAATTGAGGAATGAATGCATGGGTGGCATTAATTGCGCAGCTGTCCACTCCCAGCTACCATCATTTACTCACCGCACCACCTAACAAATCTCCACCTTGGTGCGACCTAACATAGTGAATGATGGTCAGGCTCCACCTTGAACTCAAACTTCCCTGAAAAACAAATGTACTCAAACCATGCACACAAATGTGCCAGACAGTACTCCAACTCTTCTTTTGCCTCCAAATTTCCCACTATGGGAAAACAAAATGCCTCGAAGAGGCAATCAACAGCTCAAAACATTTAGCAAGTCTAAACAATGTCGAAACTTGCTATGAGGTACAGGCTTAGTGAACATATCAGCAGGATTATCTGCCGTGGCAATCTTCTGCACTTTGATCCTTGATTCTGATCTCAGAAAATAATATCTCACATCATTGTGTTTGGTTCTCTCATGATGAACATGATCCTTAGCCAAACAGATTGCACTGAGATTATCACAAAACACAACTGCTTGATCTTGATGTAGACCAAGATCGCCAACCAGTCCTTTTAACCAAATTCCCTCTTTGGCAGCCTCTGTCAATGCCATGTATTATGCCTCCGTAGTAGACAATGTTACTCTAGCCTGCGAAGTTGCTTTCCAACTAACGACAGAGCTTCCAAGAGTGAAAACATAACCAGTCATTGATCTCCTGCTATCTACATCTCCAGCATAATCAGAATCAGAATACCCAACCACCGAACACTGCAAGTCGCCTCCATAAATGAGACCAACATCAGATGTACCTCTCAAATAGCGAAAGATTCGCTTCACAGCAAGCCAATGTTCTTTTCCTGGGTTCGCCATGAATCGGCTAACCACACTGACTGCCTGTGCCAAATCAGGTCTAGTGCACACCATGGCATACATCAAACTGCCCACTGCACTAGAATATGGAACCTTTGCCATATACTCCTCAGCTTTAGATTTAGGTGCAAAGGTAGCTGAGAGTTGTGTATTAGTAGCACATGGAGTATTCAAAGGTTTCGCCGAAGACATTCCAAACTTTGACAGAACCTTCTGGATGTATTGATCTCTATCTCGATAGATCTCCATCCCCAGAATTTTCTGCGCTGCACCCAAATCCTTCATGTCGAACTCTGCACTCAGTAGACCTTTCAATTTCTGAATATCGGTCTTGTTCCGTGCAGCAATGAGCATGTCATCTACATACAGAAGCAAATAGATGATCGAACCATCTTCCAAGTTCTTGTGATAAACACAACAATCATATGGACTTCTGTTGTAGCCAAGCTCAACCATATAGCTATCAAATCTTTTATATCACTGTCTCGGAGATTGCTTTAGAACATATAATGGTCTCTTCAATTTGCAAACATGGTTTTCTTTTCCTGGTACAAGAAAACCTTCAGGCTGAGACATATAGATCTCCTCCTCCAATTCCCCATGAAGAAAGGCTGTCTTCACATCTAGTTGTTCGAGCTCCAGATCCTGATGCGCTACCATAGCCAACAGGACACGAATGGAAGTGTGTCTGACCACAGGTGAGAAAATCTCGTTGTAATCAACTCCCTCCCTCTGAGTAAATCCTCTAGCAACTAGTCGGGCTTTATATCGTACGCCCTCAGCAGGTGAGACACCTTCCTTCCTTTTAAAGATCCATTTGCAAGTAACAATCTTCCTTTCAGGTGGTTGTTTGACTAGCTCCCAAGTGTCGTTCTTATGTAACGACCCCATTTCATCTCCCATTGCAGCAAGCCACTATACAGACTCGCCACATGATACGGCTTCTTTGTAAGTGGAGGGCTCAGAATAATTCAAATCTTCAGCTGTTTGTAGAGCATAGCAAACAAAATCTTGATATCTGCTAGGAGGTTGGACACCCACCCTTCTAGGACAATCATAAGCAATTCCTTGCTTCTGCACATCAGCTGAACTCGATGGTAGGTTGGTTTCAGGTGGCTCAACTTCGGTTGATTGATTTGAATCCAAGTGCACTTCCTGCTTTTGCTCAACCTCTCGTTGTTCATCTGAATCATCAGGTGAAAGTTGAAGCTCCACCTTACTGTCAACACCCGAATTTTCTGAGACATTCACCACCTTCGTAGGCAGATTGAGGATAGAATTCTCGTCAAACACCACACTTCTGCTCAAGATAACTCTTTTCTCAGAAGGTGACCAAATTCTGAATCCCTTAACTCCATCTCCATATCCTACGAAAACGCCCTTCTTTGCTCTGGGCTCCAGTTTTCCCTCGCTTACGTGATAATAAGCCGCACACCCAAAAGACTTCAAATTCGAGTAATCATAGGAATTACCCGACCAAACTTTATAAGGAATCCGACAATCAATTCCAGTATGAGGTCCCCGATTGATCAGAAAGCAAGCAGTGTTAACTGCTTCTGCCCAGAAGCTCCTTGGCAATCCAGAATTTGAGAGCATACAGCGTGCCCTCTCCAAAAGCGTCTGATTCATACACTCTGCCACTCCATTTTGCTGTGGAGTGTTCCTGACTTGTGTGATGCCGTGCAATTCCATTTTTCTTGCCGAACTCATTGAATTCCCTCGAACAGAATTCCAAACCATTATCAGTTCGAAGCCTTTTAATCTTCTTGTTGGTCTGGTTTTTTACCAATGCCTTCCACTGCTTGAATCTCAAGAAAGCTTCGCCCTTTTCCTTCATCATGACTACCCAAGTCATCATTGAATAATCATCGATAATGGATAAGAAGTATCTGCTGCCCCCAAGCGACTCAACTCGTGAAGGACCCCAACAGTCAGAATGAATGTAATCCATCGTCGACTTCGTTCTGTGAGTTGCCTTTCCAAATTTGGTACGATGTAATTTACCAAATGTGCAGTGCTCACAGAACCCGAACTCAGCTAACTTGTGACCTTCAAGAAGACCACGACTTGACAGGATCTGCATTCTCCTCTGACTCATATGCCCAAGTCTAATATGCCATAGCTTGGACATATCAGAAGTATCAGCAACAGCAGCTACAGAATCTACTACAGTAGATCCCTGCACAACATACAGAGATCCATGCAAGACTCCTTTCAAAACCAGAGACGATCCCTTCATGATGTAGAGTTCTCCATGCTCCCCTTCGTATCTGAAACCCTGATTGTCAAGGACTCTTAAGGATATCAGATTCTTCTTCAGCTTTGGAACATGTCTGACATCGTGCAGAGTTGCAATTTCACCGGCATATGTTCTATGCTTGATAGAACCAATCCCATCTGTCTTACAGACAGAATCATTTGCCATAAAAATATTTCCTCCATCGACTGGTTCGTAGCTCGAAAACCACTCTTTGTTAGGACACATGTGGTATGATGCTCCAGAATCAAGAACCCATACATCATCTTGCGATGGTTGCACGCTTGTGACCAAAGCCAAATGATCCTCTGGATCTGTATCGCCGTTGACCGCAACAGAGACAGACTCTTGTTGCGCTCCCTGTTGTTGCTTCTTCATCATCTTGGGACACTGGTTCTTCCAATGTCCTTTCTCTTTACAATAATTGCAGACATCACCTGGCTTGGGACCTTTAACAAAAGACTTTTTCTTCTTTTGTTTTACAAATTTTCCGTGTCCTTTGCCACTGCTAACAACGAGCCCAGCTGCCTGATCATCTACATTACTCGAAGATGCCTTATGGCGCAATTCCCTACTATGCAGAGCAACACGTACATCTTCTAAACTGACAGTATCTTTACCAACTATAAATGACTGTACAAAATTTTCAAATGATAGTGGTAAAGATACTAATAATATTAATGCGGCATCTTCATCCTCGATAGCCACATCAATATTACGCAACTCCAGCAAGATAGTGTTTAATCTATCGAGATGGTTTCGAAGAGATGTACCTTCCTGCATCCATAGGCTGAACAAACATTGCTTTAATAGCAGCTTGTTGGTTAAAGACTTTGTCATATAAAGACTTTCTAGTTTTAACCACAGACCAGACGCCTTTGTTTCCGTCACAACTTCGGTAATAACATCATCTGCTAGGCACAGTAAGATGGTTGAATGAGCCTTCTCCTCTAGGCTCACCATCTCAGCATTATCTGGATCTACATTTTCCTTCAATGGAGCCCACAGACCTTGTTGTTTTAACAAAGCCCGCATTTTGATTTGCCAAAGGCTAAAACTATTCCTCCCCGTGAACTTATCAACCTTAGTATTTATGGCGGACATTTTGCTAACAAGAGGCACAAACAAAGCTCACAAAAGGGTAGTTTAACCGAGATGTGTTTCTGATGTGGAAGATCAGATTAACTGCGACCACAGAGCATACTACGCAATCAGGGCTCTGATACCAGTTTGTTGCGGAAGTGTACCCAAATTAGCCAAATGCAGCAAACTAAACAGACACAGAGAATTTACGTGATTCGGTCAAATCGACCTACATCCACAGGCAAAAGGAGAAACAAATTTTACTATGAGGGGAAATATTACAAAAGGGTTTGGACAATAATTTCCGGACCCACAAAACCCACTCAACAAATGTAGACTCCTCACAAAAAAAAAAAAAAAAAAAACCTACCAAAACACCCTCACTACTCTCTGGGCTAAATCTGCCCACTAAATTCAGCAGGCAGAAGAAACCTTCGGAGGCTGCTTTGCTTCTGCTGCTTGATGTGTTTCTTTGCACTGCCAGATGACTGTATTTATAGGCACAGAATTGAGGAATGAAGGCATGGGTGGCATTAATTGCGCAGCTGTCCACTCCCAGCTACCATCATTTACTCACCGCACCACCTAACAATTTAGAATTTTTTTCCTTGGAGGAGTCATTAAAGGCCTAGGATCATTCATTTAGATGAAGCTAGGAATCACATCAAAAAGGAAAGGAAAATAAGGAAAATACAACAAGAGATATGTGGAAAGATCCATTCTATTGTTTTATTCTTTTCACTTTTTAACTCTACTTTTCTTCCGTTTTCTCCTAACAAATTTCCAAACCAAGACGATGGCATCATTCTGTTTTTTAGTTATGGGTACATATATTACTCAATTTAGTATATATCTTTGCTTTTTTATCATCAAACGAATTATCTTTTGTGCTTTAGTATCCTTTACTTCATTCTTTGATTCCTATCATCTTTGCTTTATTCATATATCAATTTATGCCCTCAACTCTATAGCTTGTCCTAATTTGATATGGAATCTCAAAAAATAGGTAAAATTGAATGTATAGGACCTTTAATTAATAAAATAATACGAGAAATAATAAAAGGGTCACACACAATTAGTTTTCAAAAAATGGCCTTTATTTTTGTGGGATATCCTTATTTTTAGAAAAAAAAAATGGAAACAAAGAAAAGAAAAAGAATAGTTTTAAGCCACATGCCTTGCCGCCACACAAATTATACAATTCGAAAAATTATTTCTAATTTCTAATAGTATAATATGATAAAGTCACGTGCTCATTACAACAGTGTGTTGGTCAACCACGTTTCTTGCATAGAAATTCCATTCAAATATAAAGACACATGGAAATAAATTTCCCCATAAGACGACATATTACGATCTCATTTTCAATAACCTTAATTGTTTTTGAACTCATGTACATTCCTTGCTTCTTCCTTTCCCCAATCTTCTCCAATCTTGTATAAATTTATGATGTATACATCTTTACAACTCTACGATTCTACCCCTACCACGAAAAAATAAATTAAATTAAATTATACTTATCCTAGGGTCTAGAGATCGTTTTTAGCATTACTTAAGTCAAGATTAAAACAATTAATTACTGAAATTTTCATATTCAATAGCTCCTAGCAGTCGATACAGACCTTTCCTATTCAAGTGTCCATCCTACATATTGCAATTCTTTTATCATTCTAGAATTGATGGGAGGAAAAAAAATAATAATTTCTTATTGTTGTTGAGAAATTAGTTTAATATTACCTATGGTTAATTATGGAAAGAAATCCCGCATTATTATATTGATGAGTTTGGTATAGCAGCCTTGTATAGTTAGCATGTTGGTTTAGTTATGTAATTGTATTAATTAAAAATAAAGTATATATTCAAAACAATGTCTCATTTTTCAATAACAATGAACACTAACAGGCCAGTGGTATACAAGTATTTGATCTCATTTTGATGATTATATCACAGGAGGTCCATGAGATCGAATTCATTGCTGCTGTATATCATCCCATTGAATCAATGCTATGACCATTGACCAATATTAATGGATTTTTGTTTGAATACTAAAACATGTGTGGGAACAAGTTGATTTTTTTATTTATTTATTATTATTATTATTATTATTTTTTTGTTAAACAAACAAGTTGAATTGAAGTGAAGAAATAAATAGATACAATTTTAAATATATATATATATATATATATATGACATTATGACCTCAACTAAATAACTAAGTAGGTTGTAGAGGTAATTAATGGATGTACCATAATTTAGATATTAAGTTAAGTGGAGTTACTCTATATTGGAAGAATGCACCTGAAACTATATGGACAGACATTTTATAATTTCAATCACAATTTCTTTTAATAAAAAACTATCAAGACAATTCGAGAACCGCCATTTCAGTGCTCATATTCAAATCACCTGCTAAACTTATTTTTTACTAGTATACTTATTATTTATCACTTAATTTTAATCTAATAACTACTTATTTAATAACTAAAGATACAAAATATGAAGTTGTTGTATAAGGGTTTTTATTGTTTTTCCATGTCATAATAAAACCATGCATGCTTTCAATACTATAAACATATTTAAGTCACGCAAAAAAATATAAACATATTTAAAGGAAGATGAGCCCAAAAATATGAATAATTATGTACTTCTATTATCTTCTTCTTTTAACCCAAAAAAAAAAAAAAAAAAAAAAAAGTCATCATTTCAAAAATACAGTAATTTCTTTTATGTCAGGAGTGATTTGCAACAGTGATGAGTGTGTCCCACAAACCAAGATGGTCACTGAAATAAGTAAGTATCCATTCATTGCACTTAATAAAACTTTCTAAGAGTCAGCAGCCTCACCACATCCAAAGAAAATTCTCTGTGGGCTGTCATTGCATCAATCAAAACTGTAATGAAAAGGACATATGAGATGCCAAGACTAAAACCATATGTACATGTGTCCACTTCCCTTTTTTTAAAAAAAAAACACAGTTTTTGGCATCGTAGCAAAACCTTTTAACCAACTGCTATATAGAAGTAGTAGTATAAAATCCCCCATTAGTCTTCCAGTTACCCTCACACACATATCTCTCTCCCAGCTTGCTTTCCAACCCCATTAAATCCCACCATCAAAATCATGGCCAAAAGTGGGATTATAAATCCCAAATCTGAGAGCACAAATAATACCAGTAACATCTCAAAGGATGATGATCAAAGTGATCAGTCCTTGAGGAGAGGGCCATGGACACTTGAGGAAGACAATCTTCTTATTCAATATGTGAGCTGCCACGGGGAAGGCCGTTGGAATTCTTTGGCAAAATATGCAGGTATAGTAGTATATGTTAGTATATTATATGGTTATGGTTAGGAGTAGGAGTAGGATTAGAACAAGCTTTATTAATAATAAGTGGTTTGTGTTGATGTGAATAATGTAGGGCTGAAGAGGACAGGGAAGAGCTGCAGGTTGAGATGGTTAAATTATTTGAATCCTCAGATTAAGAGAGGAAACTTCACCCCACATGAACAGCTTCTCATTCTTGAACTCCATTCCAAATTGGGGAATAGGTCATCTCCTTATTTCTTTCACTTTTAATATTTCTACCTTTGTAAAGTCCTACTGATGTAATCAATAGTATTATTTGAGTAGCCAGAGCAAACCAAAAAAAAAAAAAAAAAAGGAGCTTTCACTTCACAGTAAAATTAAAGGTCAGAATCTATCGGATAACCAATACTACTTTTTGTAAGAGAGATGAGTATTGGTTCTTCAATACTGGCAATGTAAATACATTCCAGTATAAATCTACCTACCAAATTGCAATATGCTTTATTGGTAGTTTGATATTTACTCATAAAAAAAGTAATGAAAATATAAGAAAGAATTTGATTGAGTTGGTTTGGCGGGGGCCTAATTAATGGACTATTTTTGTATGTTTAGTACTTCCTCCGTCTTTTTTTAAAGGTTACACTTCTCATTTAAACGTATACCAATAACTCAAATTCGGTATAAGGTAAAAATTTTAAAAATTTGATATTTAAAAACTACAAGATGAGACGAATCCAACAAGATCTCACCTGGCTATATTTTGTCTTCTATAACTATAATAAAAATAGAAATCAAAGTACTACAATGAACAGTAAAAAAAAAGTCAAAACGTAACCTTTAGAAAAAACGGAGGGAGTATTATATTTAACCATCAAATTATTTCAATATCATATTATTGTTCACTCTAGCCTGTATAGGCTGTCAAGAAAAAAAAAATAGCATGTTATTGTTTTGTTATTTTTTTATTTGGTGACGAAATAGTTTTATTACTTATTAAAGAAACTGGATTAACTAGTTTTTTTTAAGATAAATATTTAGTGGACCATTTATTTCTCAAGTCTAAGCCATATATATAAGCATGAAATTATGGTGGTCTAAATATGGTGAATCTTTCATCAGGTGGTCAAAAATAGCAAAACAGTTGCCTGGAAGAACAGACAACGAGATCAAGAACTACTGGAGAACTCGGGTGCAGAAACAGGCGCGCCAGCTTCAAATTGATTCCAACAGCAGGAAGTTTCTAGAAGCTGCCCGAATGTTGTGGACACCCAACACCACCGCACCATTAATATCAATCTCATCCTTCTCTCCTCCTTCTCCTTCTCCTGCATCCTCATCAATCTCAACCATGGAACAACCCTCCCGCCACCCCAAATTGCCCTGTCTGAATTCCAGCAACGATAACACTGCTTCTGCAAAAGACATCACAAAAATTCAGCACCAGCCGCCTACAGATATAGACAGCTTAGGAAATTCCAAAATGATCCTATTTGAAGAGAATCCAAATGTGGGTAGTAGTAGTAGTACTCATAATTTCTATGAGGAGGACGTGCGGGTGAAGGGATTGATGGAGGCCCAAGAAAGTTCCTTCTACGGTTGCCACGTGGAGGAGGATGATTGGTTTGGTGAGGAATTGGGGAATAGCTTTTGGAACTACACTGATGAATTGTGGCAGTTCAAAAGGGCTGAACAAATAATGGGTGTCTAGACAGTAAACACAAATTCATTTTATGAAAAATACTAGTATTTATCATATGGCCCTTCTTTTTGTAATGGGACCATGGTCACTATTTTACATCTTTTTTTTTCCCTTTCTTTTAATTGAAGATATGATGATTACAATTACTTCTTTGTTGGCATTCATAATGCATGTAAAATGGTTTGGGCGTTTGGCTTTTAACTCAAGTCTCTTTGTAGTATAGCACAAGCAAATCAAGACAAATTTTTGAATTCGACTCCAAGAATATATTTTTGGGTTTAAGCTTTTGTAAGACCAAAGCATATACGACATGTTCTGAAACAAGAATTATGTTTTTTTTTTGTATAGACCCATATATATGTTTCAAAATGGGCAAGGAGACTTGCATAAATTCCATTAGAGCTGTTAATTGAAGTGAAGCTCAATTCATCTCATTCATGAAAATGAGTGGATTTCAAACTCAAAAACCATGCGATAATAGAACAAGATAAGCAACTTGTTTATGGCTTCGTTTGGTAAATAAATAGAGTTTAGAGTTTAGAGTTTGGTTTGAGAGATTAGAGTTTGGCTTCAGAGGTTATAGTCCCCAAAACCACGATTTATGGAGAAAATCGGCGATTCCAAATCTTATATTTTCGGAAAAACAAACAGATATGAATCTCGCAGAGTTGGGAATGGGCTTTTAGCGTTTGGACCGCTTATTCCAAACGGGGCCTATGTAGTCTACCAGCTAGATCATTATTGTTAACCTACATAATTGGCTTGTTGTGAATAAATAAGTCAAGGCTCAACATCAAATTAAAGATGCTTGAATAATTTTGAGTAGCTCATTTGATTTATCGAACAGCCAAAAGCTCACACCTATCTTTAGATTGCCCGTAAGCAAGAGATGACTTGCCTGAAACAATTATCGTTAAGGTTTCTTTCCAGTGGTTAGACTTAAGACATCAAGACTTGGCTCTGCTCGACAATGGACAATGAATTTTCAGTTTTCTTGAATTATCCATGAAAGCACAGCAAATGCATCAAAAGAGGAACCAAGGGAAGGGGAAGGAAAACTAATGGGGCTTTACCTCACATGAATATCAACTTACATACTTCACATTCTCGCAAATAAAGGGAAAGGAAAACATGCAGGAGGAACAACATATGGCGGCCATGAACACGCCGTTTATTTCAGAACAAGGTGTTTGTCTGTGTAACCCTTTAGCAGCAAACTCTTGCAACCCAATAACAGATTAACAGTAAAGATAACACAGCAAATTCTTGTATCCCCAAAACAATCAAGATGACACAAATGTAGTTCACTTTCAAAGAAAACAGAATAGGATAAATTAGTTCCCCCGTAATTGTTTCACCAAAACTAGTAGTCATGATATATACTTGAGCCTCAACATGATATTTCATGCCCTGTATCCTAGAAAAATGCAATGCAATAAACTCAGGAGAGAATATATGATTATTGGGATCGATAGTATTACCATGTACCATTACACCAGTGCAATGATCTTAATTCAGAACACGGAAAGTGAGACAGCCTGCAGGTGGGAGTAGACGAGTAGCTAGTAGTTGCAGCAAACCATGAGAAAATCAGTCACAAGAATTCTCACAAACAAAAAACATCTCCAGCATCTTGAAAACCATAAGTATAATAAACTGAACTGCAGGTAAATCAGTACAAACACACCACAAGCATATATATCCCATAAAAAAACTTCCCGTCGCCATTGTGTTAACTCCTAGGAACCAAAATAAAACTGTATGAACTATTAAATTTAGGAAACTGCAAGTTACATCCACAAGTACCAATTACACTTATTCTTGTACACCATACCTTACCAACAGAATTCAACATGGCAAAGCATTCAACACTTAGAACGATTATGCAACCACATTATCCCATCCATCATAAATAACCATAAAGAACACTGCCCCTCATTCCTATCAAAGAGAGAACTTTCAAGTTTCAACACCTCAGAACTGCTGCCAAAAAAAAAAACACCAACAACAACAATCAGTCCAGACACTCATCTCTAACACACAAAAGATTGTAAAGATGGATGCTTAAATCAGAAATAAATGTGGAAGCATAAGGTTTACTTCACCTTCCTAATCATGGAGCAGCTTCAGGAACTTTGTACATGTCTGGTGTAACTTCTGTTAGCCACGAACCTGGATATAAGGCCTGCCAAAAGTCCCAGGGAAAAAAGAAATCCACGGAACGGTGATTCACATAAATTAGACGATTAGATCATGCAAAGATCGTGGCCAGAAATTGGACAAAAGAAATTGACTTTTGAATATACTCACATCCAATTGCCTCTGGACAACCCTAGGCCTCTTCTTAGGCCTGCGCCGCGGCCGACGACCAACCATTGCAAAACAATCCGCTTCAATTTCCGTTTTCGAAAGTTGCACTGAGAATTTCGGCCTCTCCGCGATGTCATTGCTCTTTTGGGCTGTCGCCGTCGTAGCTACTCGCATTTGAGGAACACCAGAGTCGATTCGCGGCGCATCTGTTCTGAAATCGTTACCGTGATCATCAACGGCAGTGGCATAATTGTTCCCGCTATCGGACACCTTACACGAAGTTCGCCTCATCCTCAAATTCCAAGGACAGTACGTATTTCCATCCCCAGACTCCGCCGCATGATTCGGCAGCTGCGGAGGAACAGAGACCTTCCCCTCCTTTAAATTCGACTCCTTGAATTCATCCCCCGCCGCCGGCTGGACATCGAGCGTCACCCCCGCCCTTGTACTGCCAATTACATCGCTTCCTCCGCCGTCCTCTTTGCTTATCCTCCTTCCATCATCGAACTCCCGCGTTTGACTACAATTCACTTTGATGGATCTACGATACACGCCGTTGCCCATTCCCCTCTCCTCATCTCTGGGGTCGCGCCGCTGTTCGATTCGATTTTCGCTACTGTAATGATAATTAGAAGCACCTGAATTTCTGCCGTTGGAGTTGACATTGATACAGCGGAGAAGGCGCTGATGCCCCCACCGCAAACCGGCCGGCAACGTGAAATTATGCAGAGGCTTTGATCTTTTGGTCCCCATCACTAAATCGCTTCCCTCACGGATTCAAACATGACTCAAAAGCCCACAATTTATCTTGGAAACATAATAATCGTTGAATTGGGGAAGGAGCAGCATAAAAAGAGCAGCGTTTTGTTTTGATTTTGTTGTGGTCTTTGGTTTGGGTGAGAGTTTATGGGAAAATCGCCGGGAAGAGAAGGTATGGGCATTGCGAGGGGCTTATTTAGTCTTTTCCTGTAGTGAGGAGCGTGAAA
The DNA here is from genome assembly GCA_030278955.1 of Hygrophila difformis. Taxonomy (NCBI): domain Eukaryota; kingdom Viridiplantae; phylum Streptophyta; class Magnoliopsida; order Lamiales; family Acanthaceae; genus Hygrophila; species Hygrophila difformis. The sequence continues at coordinate 30,616 of JAOANR010000288.1, forward strand.
AGAGGCGCGTGATAGATTGCTGACCTGTGCGCGTATTTCGCTATTTGCAGTACTTCCTCCGTCCTCGTACAATTCAGACATTTGTGCGTAATACTAACTATTCATCGATTAATTTTTTTTAATATAGTTATATAAAAAAAGAAATAGTGATGTAAGATCTTATTAGATTCGTTTGATCACGTAGTTTTAAAATATTAAATTTTTATAATTTATATATATATAATTTGAGTTATAAACATTTAAAAATGTATCTTGGACTGCATGAAACATAGAAGTGAAGCACTTATACGAGAACAGAGGAAGTATTACTTACTTATATTTTTCATAATTGCACCACTTCTAAATTTTACTCAATCCAATAAATATTTTTACTCTGTAACTAATAATAACTCATACTCCCTCCGTCCCATTTAACTTGTCTTGTTTGATTTCTGCACACAATCCAATGCACTTTTTCAACCGTTCTTATCTCAAAATATGTACAATAAAAAATTATATATAAAATATATGTTCTAAAACTATATGATTATACGATTATAATACGACCCAACTTGACTATTTTTTCTCAAATATATATACTTATAATAAAATTGAGTCAAAATTAAACAATAAACAGTGTCAAAAAGTCAAAAAGGACAAGTAACGTGGGACAGATGGAGTATTATACACTCCCTCCGTTTTTCAAAAATTTTAACATTCCTGTATTTCACGTTATCCAATGCACATTTTTAATGCTTAATATCTCAAATTGTATAAAAGTAAAAATTATAAAAATTTGATATTCTAAAACTACACGATTAGACGAATCTAACAAGATCTCACTTGACTATGTTTTATCTTGTATAACTGTGTTAAAAATTTGAATCAAAGTTACTTAATGAATAGTAACAACTATGCAAATGTTACAACTTTTAAGAAACGGAGGGAGTATAAGTAAAAGGTATAAAAAATTGATATGCTAAGACTTCTGACTAGACAAATCTAACAAAATATCATTTGACTATGTTTTATTTTATAAAATTATGTTAAAACAATTAATCAAAATTACTCAATAAATAGTTATTACTATGAAATTGGAGCAATTAAATGAAAAATTATAAGAGTTGGTAGAATGTCGCACGCAATTTTCATCGTAAACTGAACTTGTTAAAGCGCTTTTAATTTTAATTTTGTTCATCTTTTATTTGGCATCTTTGTACCATCTCATCAACACAGTCTCTATTTAAATTACGATGATTATAATTTTTTTCTAACATTGACAATCATGTATCGGCAAAGGTGTGTGAGAGTCCAGTCAAATAAATTACAAAGTAAGATAAAGGTGAATGATAAAGGGCCGATTGGAGAATCGAACTCACAACATAATAGTCAGTGCTTGCATTAATTAACTAATAAATTTCGGGAATAAGACTTGACCCAAGTAGACATATAGTTGTCAATGTTTACTAAAAAAGAAAAAAATAATAATAAATTTACATTTTTACCCTTCAACTAAACTTATTCTCAATAAATGATAACAAATACTAGCATTTATGTAAAGTGAATGATAACATAGTAAAAACATAGTATAACTACCTATAGGCTATAACTATCTAAAAATGACAAATATTGTGAAACATTTTTAATCTCTCAAAAAGGCAACTAAAAAGGAACGGATGGAGTAATAGACCAATAACAGAAAGATAAATTAAAGAATGTTGTTTTTTTTCTTATTATTGTTTTTATTGAATTATCAGGTATTCCATGTAATTTGAACCCAACACTAATCCCTTAAAGATTTGTTGGGCTTGTCTCTTCCAAATATATATATATATATACTAGTTGAAGACAGCTGTGCAAATGCACAGCGAACTGAGGAGTACAACTGCCCGTGGGGAAAAATAAATAATTGTAGGTAAGTGCAAGTGGTTGTTTTTTTAAAAATGGTGGCATGGAAGCCGCAACTGTAGCACTTACGTTTCCCACTGGTCCTTGTACGAGGAATCAAGTCAAGAAGTTCACATCCCAAGTTGCTGAACTACTGGAGCAAAACTTTGATGATGAGATGCTGAAGGCCATAGGATGCCAATCCGGACCAAGGATCCTGCTTCAGTACAATCCAGAAGAAAGTTCAGGATCCACCTAAAAGGACCCGATATCCAGTAGCTGACCCGTGCCAGCTGACCCGTGCCCTCTTATGTGATCTTTTTGTGGTTATTTTATGTTGTTCTAGTTTAATATAGTGCACAAACTTATGTTAGGCTAGTGCACTTCTTTTCTTAAATTATGTTCAAGTCTTGTAACCATGTAGGGATCCTTGGACCTCTATATATATGTCCTCTCCCACACCATTGTATCCATCTTTTGTTGAATTAAAAACATTTGCACATTTTTGCAAGTTCTCTTCCAAAGGATCACTCCATGCTCATTCTTGGGCAAACTCCATCAACTTGGATTTGAAGCCCTCCAAGATGATTACAATCAACACTTTGGACTTGTGAGAAGTTGAGGATACGACGTAGGGGCGTGTTTGCTTCTTCCTTGCTTGATCTTGGTATTGATAGCTTCCCTATCCTTTTAATTCTTTGTTTGTTGTTCGTTCCTTGCAAGATTGTATCCTATGATCCATGGCAGTAGTTTAGAATTTGGTATCAGAGCCTAAGATAGGATCTTTCTTGTGTTCATCATCAAAATCCATAAAAACCAAAAAAAAAAAAAAATCTGCAAATTTGAACAGAATCTGTTTTGGCCATTTCCGAACTGAATAGTTAAAGTCTTCAAAATCTGGGCATATATTTAGAATCCTCTCGTCGAGTAGATGAATTTTCATATATGATATGTTCAATTTCGAGTTCGTATGACAAAGTTATGGCCTATTGAAGTTTATGTGTTGTTCTTGTCCAAAAACCCAAAAAATTTTCTACCCACTGGTTACTGTTCACGCCAAACTGATTTTGATCCGTGAATTATTTGGTTAATCTGATTTAATATCTGGATTCATTGGCTTGATTACTTAAAGATTCATATAAGATTCGAAAAATTTGGCCAATGGAACCATTTTCTATGAATTTTTGAAGATTTGGGTTGTTATTGGTGTTCATCTCCATCTTCATCCCATCTTCAACAAGTTCTTGATCTCAGCCCATATTTTGCTCTTTGATCTTGCTTTTCTTGTGTTTTTGAGCTTTAGTTTTCGTATTTTGACTCTTATATGTGTTATGCTTGCATTTGGAACTTGTTTGCTTGATTAATTGGATAATTTGCATCAATAATTTCAAAAGAGTGTTGAGTGAATTACTTGAGTGTTTTTGAGAGTGTTCTACAGGTTCTTGAAAAACTCATAAAGTTCTTGAGCAAAAATTAGTTTGATCCAATTCCCTGTAGTTGTAGTGTATTCCAATGAATTACTAGTCCCCATAATTATTGTCCAAGGTTGGTAGGAGTATTGTCAAAAGTTTGATTTTAAAAGATTGAGTAGGTTGTAGGTGTGGGGAAAAGTAAGTTTTGATAGTCCCTTGTTTCGGCTGAAAAGCGGGACGAACTAATTCAATGATTTGAAAAAAAAACAAAAAAACAAAAAAAAAAAAAACAAAAAACAAAAAAAAAGAGAGTTTTGATAGTCCAGTGTTTCGGCTGAAAGGGGTGAACTAATTCAATAATTACAAGCCTCATGCACATTGCAAATCAAATTGTCAAATCTAGTGGCCCCACCCGTACGTCTCATTTGTTTTTCCAAATTGATGAGCACGGCCAACCTCCCAAACTTGTAGCAATTTGACTAAGTTTGTGGACCCCACCTATATATTCAACTCAAAAAAAAAAAAAACAAGTCCAAAACATCAAAATTGGAGATCGAAACTTATTCTTGGACCCGCTAGTAACTATGTCTCTATTTCAGTATAAAAGTAGGGCATTGATTTGGGATTTGTGTGTAATTAAATATTTGGGAGTCGAGGGTTGTGAGATACCACTTTTCATATTTTGGTGAGTTCACTTTTATATTGTGAGGATGGAAATTATTTGACTGCAATTGCTGATTAATACAGTGAACATACATCTTTTGCATTGCATTTTACATACACTCCGTGCTTTTATTTCATCGAGTCGAACAATAGCAATCTGGTTCTTGCATTGTGCGTATGCGAATTCTATCCTCAATTCCCACTATCAAGGTGTGATTGGAATTTATTGCGGAGGCATCAGACCGGTTGTGGACCAGTCCAAGCTTGAATATTTGGTTGTAAGAATCTTGTGATTTTTCGAGTGTTATTTTCTCTATTTATTTTTACTAACACTTTTATACATATATTGTTAGTTTGTATATTTAAAAAAAAAAAAGAGTGAAAAAAAAGAGAGAAAAAAAAAAGAAAAAAAAAAAAAAAAGAAAAAGAAAAAAAAAATGGCAGGTATATCCGGATCACCTGATTCAGACATTATCAATGTCCTACAATCACTCAGTCAGAAAATGGATAACCTCGATAAGCGGATGGATGACATGAATAACAAGGTTGACAGTCAAATTGAGGGGTTACATACTGAAGTTACTACTCGCCTGAGACAGCACAGACAAACAGTCGAGCAACATGCTGTTAGGATGGTTCAGAGACACTTAGCAGGTGATATGGAACTGACAGCTCCAGATGCCGCTCATAACAATCCAGATAGTGAGCACAGTGAGAATAATCCCGATGATGACATGGCCGTGGCCGAGGAGGAGCTCGATAGACATTTCGATAGGCGAGGAGGACCACCAGCAAATGCCAGGAGAGTCAGGCAGGCACCTCCTCCTGCAGCAGCGATACCTCGAGGACCAAGAGCTCAAGGAGGCCGGCACAATAATAATCATGATGAAGAGTCAGAAATCAAGGGGATTAAATTCGACATTCCAATCTTTAAGGGAACTCCTGATCCGAGCGAGTTTATTGAGTGGAAGGATTCCATGGAACTGATATTTGAATGCCACAGTTATTCAGAAAAGAGGAAGGTACAGATCGCAGTCACTCAATTCAAAGATTATGCCTTAGCCTGGTGGCAAAAGACCACAAAAGAGATTAGGGAACGCGGATTTAGGCCAACAGAGACTTGGGATGATCTTGTGCGTCTAATGCAGCAGCGCTTTGTACCATCATATTACCGCAAAAGTTTGTATCATAAGGTGCAAACTCTAACCCAAGGCAGCAAGACTGTGCACGAGTACTACCAAGAAATGGAAAAACTTATGACACGTGCAGGGGTCAGAGAAGATGAGGAGATCACCAATTCTAGGTTCATGGAAGGGCTTCGCAAGGACATAAGAGATGAGGTCGATCTACGTGGCTATGATCATACCGAAGATTTAGTTCACCTAGCCGCCAAAATTGAATCACAACATAAAGGCAGAGCACCACGTGTTACTTTTGGAAACAGTTTAGCCGGACCCAGCAAGCCTTGGCCTGCTAAGAATTGGACAGGTAAATCGTGGCCCAAGCCTGAAGAAAAGCCAAACCAACCGAAAGGATTTGAACTAGCCAAAGATTTCAAAACCTACAAGCCTCCAGCACCGAGAGCACAACCAGAGCGACCAAAAAGAGACATCAAGGATGTCATATGTTTCAAGTGTCAGAGAAAGGGACATTATTCTCCTGATTGTCCTTTCACAAAGAGAGTCGCAGTGTTGGAAAGTGGCCATTTGAAAATTTTGGAATCAGATGAAGAGGGATCGGATGAGAATCCTGAACGTTTCGATGTCGCGGAACCAAGTGGTGATCATGAGATCATCGAAGAAGAGGAAGAAAGGGTCTTAACCACATTTGTGGCCATGAGAACCCTCAGCACTGACAAGATTAATCCACCACAGGATGAACAAAGGGAGAATCTCTTTCATTGTCATTGTGATATGAATGGTAATTTGGCTTCTGTGATAGTAGATAATGGTAGTTGTACTAACGTTGTGAGTACATATGTTATTCGCAGGTTAGGTATCCAAACTGAAGAACATCTGAAGCCATATCATCTGCATTGGATGAATGATAATGGAACTTTGAAGGTGAATCAAAGAGCCAAAATTCCCATCAAGATTGGTTCCTACTCTGAAAAGGTTTTATGTGATGTTGTACCTATGACTGCATGTCATATTCTGTTAGGCCGACCATGGTTGTATGATAGAGACGTAACATATAGAGGTCGTGCCAATTCTTTAACCTTTTTGTATTGTAATAAGTTGTACACTGTAAAGCCACTTCCTCCTAGGATTATAAGGTTAGATCAGGAAAGACTTAGGGAGAATATTAAGAAAGAAGAAGAAGAACACAAGGCAACGCAGAAAGGAAAGGCTAAGATTTCCACTGTAGAGATTTGTGATGTTGCATCCGAACCTTGCCTCCTGCTGACAAAGACTGATTTCAAGCAAGCAATTCAAGGCGACAACACAACAGGTCACTGTTTTCTTGCTTACTATAAACATGTTGAGTTAACTAAAAGGACTTGCAATGCTACACCTGAAATTCCTGTGAATTTTGCTAGGATGCTGGAAGAAAACAAAGATATATTTCCTGAAGAAGTACCCACAGGTTTACCGCCTTTGAGAGGTATTGAACATCAGATTGACTTTGTGCCAGGGGCTTCTATTCCAAACAGACCAGCATATAGGATGAGTCCTGAAGAGACTACGGAGATTCAGAAGCAAGTGCAAAATTTGTTGGATAAAGGATGGGTACGCGAAAGTCTATCACCGTGTGCGGTACCAGTTCTCTTAGTTCCTAAGAAAGATGGGACGTGGAGAATGTGCGTCGATTGTAGGGCTGTCAATGCCATAACCATCAAGTACAGGCACCCCATCCCACGTCTTGATGATATGCTAGACGAGATTGGGCATGCGAATATCTTTTCCAAGATTGATCTTAGAAGTGGATACCATCAGATTCGAGTGAAACCCGGAGATGAGTGGAAAACAGCTTTTAAGACCAAGTTCGGATTATACGAATGGCTCGTGATGCCATTTGGTCTAACCAACGCCCCGTCTACATTTATGCGTCTCATGAATGAGACTCTTCGTTCTTTCATTGGCAAATTTGTTGTTGTCTATTTCGATGATATTTTGATATACAGTGCCAACGAATCTGATCACCTTTTTCATGTCCAACAGGTGATCAACAGGTTACGAGAAGTGAAGCTATACGCCAACATGGAGAAGTGTACTTTTCACGCAACCGAGCTGAACTTCTTAGGGTTTATTGTTGGACAAGGAGGTCTCAAGGTTGACGAAACCAAGGTCAAAGCCATTTCTGATTGGCCGCCTCCAAAGAATGTACATGAGATTCGCCAGTTTTTAGGTCTCTGCGGATTCTTCAGACGCTTTGTGGCACAGTTCAGTGTGATTGCCGCGCCCCTGACAACGCTACTTAAAAAAGACAATCATTTTAAGTGGGGGCCGACGGAAGAAAAAGCGTTTGGATCATTAAAAGAGAAGTTGACACATGCTCCAGTGCTTGCCTTGCCAAATTTTGATCTACCGTTCGAAGTTGAATGCGATGCATCAGGAACGGGAATGGGAGCAGTGTTAATTCAGGAAGGTCGTCCGATAGCCTATCACAGTGAAAAGTTCTCGGGAGCACAGTTGAACTATTCCACCTATGATAAGGAACTTTATGCTGTGGTGAGGTCTTTGAGAGTGTGGCAACATTACCTTCGAGGTCGAGAATTTGTGATCAACACAGATCATGAAACCTTGAAGCACATCCGGGGTCAAGGACAATTGAGCAAGCGCCATGCGCGTTGGAGCCAGTTCATTGAAGGATTCCCTTATGTCATTCGCTACAAAAAGGGAAAGGATAATGTAGTCGCAGATGCTCTATCCAGGAGATCGACCCTTGCAGCTCTTGCCACAACACATTTATTGGGATTCGAGCACATCAAAGCTCTATATGCCACGGATCCTGATTTTGAAGAAGCGTACCGAGAAACTGAGGTACATGCTTTTAAGGAATTTTCAAGATTGGATGGTTTTCTATATCGGGAAAATAGGTTGTGTATTCCTAGGGGCTCCGTTCGAGAATTGTTGATTCATGAAGCCCATAATGGACATCTGATGGGACATTTTGGGAAGAATGCTACAGCTGAGATCTTATCTGAGAGATTTTATTGGCCTGGTATGAGGAAACAAGTTGAAGATTTCATTGCTATGTGCATCGTGTGCTTGAAAGCCAAGTCTACGGTCAAGCCTCATGGATTATACCAAGCTTTACCCGTTCCAGCTGGACCATGGCTAGATATCTCCATGGATTTTGTGCTTGGTCTACCACGAACTGCAAGAGGAAAGGATTCAATATTTGTGGTGGTAGATAGGTTCTCAAAGATGGCTCATTTCTTACCGTGCACAAAAACCAGCGATGCACTGCACATTGCAAAGTTGTTTTTCAAAGAGATTGTGAGACTGCATGGGATTCCAAAATCCATTGTGTCGGACCGGGATGTTAAGTTTCTAAGCTACTTCTGGAAATCCCTTTGGAGTGAAATCGGTACGAGGTTGTTGTTCTCAACTGCATTTCATCCACAAACCGACGGCCAGACTGAAGCTGTCAACAGGGTATTAGGTAACCTACTTCGTATCATTACTGCTTCAAATTATAAGAGTTGGGATGAATGTCTTCCATATATAGAATTCGCATACAATAGACATATTCATAGTGCAACTCACATGTCTCCATTTGAAATAGTTTATGGTTTTAACCCCCTGACTCCAATTGATCTTCTGCCATTGCCTAGCAATGAGCATCTTAATGTTAATGGCAGGAACAGGGCTAGAGCTATCAAAGAACTACACCAGAATGTTAAAGATAGCCTGATCAAGTCTGCGGAGTCATATGCCAAGTATCATGACAGGGGAAGGAAGAAACTGGAGCTGAAGCCAGGAGACTGGGTGTGGCTCCATCTGAGGAAAGAAAGATTTCCAGCCAAGAGACGCAACAAACTATCTCCACGAGGAGATGGCCCATTCAAAGTTTTAGAAAGGATTAATGATAATGCGTATAAGTTAGAATTGCCTGATGAATATGGAAACATTAATCCTAGTTTCAATGTTGCAGATCTTGTACTGTTCGAACGAGACAAGGAAGATTCTTATCGGTTGATGGCTCAACCTTCCGATGGGGGAGGGAATGGCATGGAAGCCGCAACTGTAGCACTTACGTTTCCCACTGGTCCTTGTACGAGGAATCAAGTCAAGAAGTTCACATCCCAAGTTGCTGAACTACTGGAGCAAAACTTTGATGATGAGATGCTGAAGGCCATAGGATGCCAATCCGGACCAAGGATCCTGCTTCAGTACAATCCAGAAGAAAGTTCAGGATCCACCTAAAAGGACCCGATATCCAGTAGCTGACCCGTGCCAGCTGACCCGTGCCCTCTTATGTGATCTTTTTGTGGTTATTTTATGTTGTTCTAGTTTAATATAGTGCACAAACTTATGTTAGGCTAGTGCACTTCTTTTCTTAAATTATGTTCAAGTCTTGTAACCATGTAGGGATCCTTGGACCTCTATATATATGTCCTCTCCCACACCATTGTATCCATCTTTTGTTGAATTAAAAACATTTGCACATTTTTGCAAGTTCTCTTCCAAAGGATCACTCCATGCTCATTCTTGGGCAAACTCCATCAACTTGGATTTGAAGCCCTCCAAGATGATTACAATCAACACTTTGGACTTGTGAGAAGTTGAGGATACGACGTAGGGGCGTGTTTGCTTCTTCCTTGCTTGATCTTGGTATTGATAGCTTCCCTATCCTTTTAATTCTTTGTTTGTTGTTCGTTCCTTGCAAGATTGTATCCTATGATCCATGGCAAATGGTAGTATGACTTATATATTTTGCAGGTGTTATTTAATTTGTATTTTAGCATTATAATATGAAGATGAGTGCTATTGGTTTGTTGCGATTTTGTATAGTTAATACTGCGAATTATCTCACACTGAAACCCCTGCATGAAAGTAATGGGCGGTTTCACTTCCCCCAAATTAAATATTCATTTGAAAATGCAGACAATCTAAAATGAAGCATTCCTTTCAATTGAATCACTCCAAGAACAGACCGACGGTTCAAATATTTCTAAGAACGGGCGCAAGCACCTTGTAAAAATGGAAATCCCATGGCGCAATTTCGAAAGCACAGAATCCCGGAATTGGACGTCCATAAACCCAGAAGTCTTCAACACAAGATTTAAACAAAGCTAACAAGGCGGGGAGGCAACTCGGAAGGCAAAAATAAGTTAAAGTAAACGCTCTAAATCACAGGCAAAAATTGAACGAAAGTTACTAAAGCGTTTAACTTTTGACAATATTTATTGTTTAACTTTTACTCAATTTTATTGTATTAATCAATAATTTTATAGTTTTAAAATATACAAATTTATATAATTTTTATTCATGCCGATTTCGAAATATAAAGCATTTACCAATTCCATTGAATTTTGTATAGAAAAGAAAGTGGCCATTTATAATGGGACAGAGTAAGCATAAATAAAGGGATTACTTTAAACAATTCCATACTGTATGTCTGTCACAAAATCCAATAAATATGTTGTAATCAGCGACATGATTGTTTTATAGAGAAAAGAGAAGAATGATTAATTTTCTTGAATTGATGCCAGTGATAAGCCAAACCGCACTATTATGAATGTTTCAAGTTATCAAGATTCGCTATGCTTTTCTGTGTTTATGTTTTCTGTATAAATAAGACACGATTAAAGAAAGTAAATAAATGTAACTCAATAAACTCATTAATGTTATAGAAATAACTATCTTTATTTATGTATGTGTACAATAAAATGGTATATGGCTTATTAGCTTGTGTTTATAGTGGAAGTATTGTAATGGAAATTGGGATTAAATGATGAAAGAAAGGAAGTTTAAAGGTGGGATAATAAAATGGATAAAGTGTAATAATTATGGCTATGAAATGAAACAAGTATTAAGCTTGCATAAAATTTTTCTAACTTAACTTCTCAATACATTACATAGGCTATTTATAAACTTTTTTATCCTCTCACTATTTACTAACCTCATAATCAAGGCATATACATTTCAAGACTTTCACATGTCTAACCTTATGATCAAGGCATGAACATGGATGTTGAACACTAGACATTCACATGTTTTGTTTACATGCATAATACTCCCCCTTGAATGTCGCCAATACGAAGAATATGCCTCGTTAAAACCTTACTTGGAAAAAACCCAGTGGGAAAAAATCCAAGTGAAGGAAAAAGAGTACAGTATTCTTGTATCAGATGCTCCCCCTGATTTGGACATCATTTTAAATCTCGAAGCCGCCGCATTCCAATTTTCTTCACGAGCTTCTCGAATGTTGCAGTCGGCAATGCCTTGGTAAATAGATCCGCTAAATTATTTTCTGATCGAATTTGTTGCACATCGACTTCACCATTCTTTTGAAGATCATGAGTGTAGAAGAATTTTGGTGAAATATGCTTCGTTCTATCTCCTTTGATATAACCCCCTTTCAACTGGGCTACACAAGCCGAATTATCTTCAAATAAAATTGTTGGGGGCATTTGTGGTTCAATGATTAAACCACAACTCTTCAATATATGTTGAGTCATTGACCTCAACCAAACACATTCTCGACTTGCTTCATGGATTGCTAATATTTCGGCATGATTAGAAGAAGTAGCAGTTAGAGTCTGCTTCATTGACCTCCAAGAGATAGCAGTTCCACCACACGTGAAGATATAGCCTGTTTGAGATTTGGCTTTGTGTGGATCTGATAAATAACCGGCATCGGCATAGCCAATTAACTCATGTCGAGAGTCTTTTGGGTAAAATAACCCAAGATCAATTGTTCCTTGGAGATAGCGAAAAACATGCTTTATGTCTTTCCAATGTCGTTGAGTAGGGCAAGAGCTGAATCTTGCGAGTAGATTGACTGCAAACGCGATATCAGGTCGCGTGCTGTTTGCAAGATACATTAACGCACCAATTGCGCTTAAATATGGAATTTCTGGGCCAAGTTGCTCTTCATTATCTTCTTTTGGCCTAAATGGATCCTTTGCTGGATCAAGTGCCCGAACGACCATTGGATTATTTAGCGGATGAGCATAATCCATTCGAAATTGCTTTAATACCTTTTGGGTATAAGCCGATTGATGAACAAATATGCCCATTTCCAAATGCTCAATTTGTAGGCCAAGGCAAAATTTCGTTTTCCCGAAATCTTTGATTTCAAACTCCTTTTTCAGATATTCGACCGCCTTTTTCAACTCTTCAGGAGTTCCAATTAGATTTAAATCGTCAACATAGACTGCGACGATCACAAATTCTGACCCATTTTTCTTTATAAATACACAAGGGCTGATCGGGTCATTTGTATAGCATTCCTTTATCAAACTTTCACTGAGGCGGTTGTACCACATTCGGCCAGATTGCTTGAGCCCATACAACGATTTTTGCAATTTGATGGAATAATTTTCTCTGGGTTTTGAGTTGCAAGACTCAGGTAATTTAAACCCTTCAGGTATTTTCATATAAATATCATTTTCCAATGAGCCATATAAATATGCAGTAACAACATCCATCAGCCTCATTTCGAGATTTTCTCGTACTGCTAGACTCATTAGATACCTGAATGTTATTCCATCCATAACTGGGGAATATGTTTCCTCAAAATCAATTCCCGGTCGTTGTGAAAAACCTTGGGCTACAAGCCTTGCCTTATATTTGGCAATTTCATTATTTTCATTTCTTTTTCTCACAAACACCCATCTGTAGCCAACAGGCTTCACATTTTTTGGTGTTTGGACAATAGGGCCGAATACTTTTCGTTTATTCAGTGAATCTAGTTCAGACTGAATCGCATCTTTCCATTTTGGCCAATCATTTCTTTTCCGACATTCTTCAACTGATCTTGGTTCAGGATCCTCGTTATTTTCCATTACATCGAGTGCAACGTTGTATGCAAAGGCATTATCAACGTTTGTTTCTTTTCGGTTCCAACATTTCCCAGTATTGATATAATTGAAAGAAGTTTCAATAACTTCATTTTCTTCTGGGTGAATATTTTCAGGTTCAACCTTTTCGGGGGTTGAATCAATTTCTCCTTCGGGAGTATCATCTGTGATTGATTTATCACCCATATGGATAATTTTCTTCTTTCGTGGATTTTTATCCTTGGAACCCAAAGGCCTACCACGCTTCAGGCGTGCAGTAGGTTCATTTGCACTTGGAATTTGCCCTTCTGGGACATTTATATTGGCTGGTGCATTTGCTGCATCATTTATATATGATTTTGTGACTTTAGCAGCATCATTAAAAGCATCGGGTAATTGATTTGCAATTCCCTGCAAATGCACAATTCTTTGAACTTCAAGTTCGCATTGCCTTGTACGAGGATCAAGGAAATCAAATGGACTTTGCCAAGATATTTCCTTTTTCAGTTGATCATTTCATCCCCCTAATGTCGGGAATTGAGTTTCATCAAAGTGACAGTCTGCAAATCTTGCAGTAAATAAATCACCCGTTTTTGGCTCAAGATATTTAATCATTGAGGGTGATTCATACCCGACATATATGCCCAACCTTCTTTGAGGTCCCATTTTTGTGCGTTGTGGTGGCGCAATCGGTACATAAACCGCACACCCAAAAATTCGCAAGTGGGATATATTGGGCTCCTTTCCAAACACAATTTGTGTAGGGGAGTAGCTATGATAGCTTGTCGGCCTTATTTTCACAAGTGCGGCTGCATGCAATATAGCATGTCCCCAAGCAGAAACAGGGAGTCTTGATTTCATTAACAAGGGTCTTGCAATTAATTGCAATCGCTTAATAAATGATTCTGCCAGACCATTTTGCGTGTGCACATGAGGCACATGATGTTCAACAGTAATTCCAATCGACATGCAGAAATCATCAAATGCATGTGATGTATATTCTCCAGCATTATCAAGGCGTATTTTCTTTATCGGATGATCTGGAAACTGTGCTCGCAATTTTATAATTTGTGCAAGTAATCTTGCGAATGCCAAATTGCGAGTTGATAATAAACAAACGTGTGACCAGCGTGATGACGCATCAATTAATACCATAAGGTACTTGAAAGGTCCACACGGTGGATCAATAGGTCCACATATATCGCCTTGAATTCTTTCTAGGAATGTAGGGGATTCAATTCCCACTTTTACTGGAGATGGTCTGGTTATCAATTTCCCTTGTGAACAGGCTGCACAATTGAACTCATTTGGGTTCAATATCATTTGCCTTTTCAATGTATGGCCATTTGAATTTTCAATAATTCGCCTCAGCATTATACTGCCAGGATGCCCAAGTCTATCGTGCCAGGTAATAAATTCACTAGTAGCTTTCAAGCCTACTAGGTTATGTATTTCTGCGGCACATATTTTTGTATAGTATAAGCCAGAGGAGTAACATGGCAATTTTTCATTCACAAATTTTTTGCCATTTTCAATTCGAGTTATCAAAAGATACTCGTGATCTGCCTCTTTTGAAGTTTCAATGTGATATCCATTTTTTCGAATATCATTGAAGCTCAGTAAATTTCTTCGAGCTTTGCATGAGAACAAGGCATTTTCAATTGCCATTTTTGTCCCTTCAGGGAGAAATATAACAGCTCTACCGGAGCCTTCAATGCATTTTGCATTACCGCTTATAGTTTTCACTGCGGTCTTTTCCAATTTTAAATTGGAGAAATAGCTTTTGCTTTTCAAAATGCTATGCGTTGTTGCACTGTCAATGAGGCAAATATCATCTCCGACTTTTGAATTTCCAGCATCCATTTCTCAAATGATAATCTGGACAGAGTCTCCTCGTGCTGATAACGTGTTATAGAAATAACTATCTTTATTTATGTATGTGTACAATAAAATGGTATATGGCTTATTAGCTTGTGTTTATAGTGGAAGTATTGTAATGGAAATTGGGATTAAATGATGAAAGAAAGGAAGTTTAAAGGTGGGATAATAAAATGGATAAAGTGTAATAATTATGGCTATGAAATGAAACAAGTATTAAGCTTGCATAAAATTTTTCTAACTTAACTTCTCAATACATTACATAGGCTATTTATAAACTTTTTTATCCTCTCACTATTTACTAACCTCATAATCAAGGCATATACATTTCAAGACTTTCACATGTCTAACCTTATGATCAAGGCATGAACATGGATGTTGAACACTAGACATTCACATGTTTTGTTTACATGCATAATAATTAAGATTTTTTCCTATTATCTGTACGGAGTTCTGTTTTTTTATTTTAAACAATCACATAGTTCATGTGTTCCACGGAATCCAATAAATGTGGTGGGAAAGTGACAAAAGATACTCAATAAAGAGTGATCTGTATGTGCCTTATGCATTTATACAAAAACCAATGAACTACTATCCCTAGGTAAGAATGTAAGTTTATCTGCAATACCACATACCGGAACAGACAATTTTGTACATGCCCATTTTTTGATTACATTATCGAGGGGAAATGTGGCAAAGTGATTTAACAAAACTCTTGATATTAACAAAAAACAAAGAAAATTTGCCATTGAGATGGAGCCTGCAAACTTGCCTGAGTTTTCTCCTCTGTAGAACTGAAATTTAAAAAAATAAAATAAAAATAATAATAAATGAACCTCTCCAGGGCACTGTTATCTGCATTAATTTATCTGACTTCAACATTCAGATATAGCAATGCAAAAAGAGAGTACTATAAAAGTATCACAAAATCTTCTAACAAAAGGGGAAGAAAGTAGGGAAGAAATACCCTACAACAAAGACAAGAAACAAAAACCCACATAAATCATTGGTATTTCCTTACCAATTCAGTTTTTTGATGTATTCTATTTTCATGGAATTAACAAAAAGAACTGCCAAAGCAGCGGAGTAACATTGCATTTACTCAGAAATTAATTAACCAAGAAATGCAGCTGAAGAAATGTTATTACCAGTACTTTTATTGTAGTCTCGATGCAATCTTTTCTTGGAGGAGAGTGGGACGGCAAACAATTTGGTGCTCTCTTCAGCCCATTCATGAATGAAAACAGAAAGGCGTCATATTGGAAGAGATTCAACTACGCATATTCTATACTACCATTATTGGACAACATAATTTAAGGGAAGGAAGATATTGATGATATGCACATACACATTCTACATGAACAAATTTCTCTCACTGATATTGGTTTCTCTCTTTGGAAATAGCATCAAGATTCCTTGAGATTGAATTAATACTAGACTTTGATGCAAACTGATATGCAATCAAATGCTATTTAATAACAGAATTGAAAAATCAAATATAGTTTCGTGCAAAGGTCAATATTCAAAATCATCATATCATGACAACATGTCCGACCTTAGAACGGATAAAGCGAGGTATAATACATATGTTTGTCCACAAAACAAACAAGATAAATTAATTGCATGACACTAATATAAAAGTGGGGTTTGTCCTGCCTACACGAGTGCAATAGCTTTGGAGCGGGGGTTGGTAGATACGTTAAACGGTGGGGAATGGTTATTCAACCAGACCAGAACTGAGCATTGAAAGGATTTGCAACCTACAATACAACAAAACCAAAAGCAAATGTATGTCAATCATACAAAAGAGCAAAGTAAAACAATAACATTCATGCAACATGTATCACAAAAGGAGTCAAAGCTGCCATTTTTGTAAAATTTTTATTGCAGCAGAAATATGCAGAATACCCCAGAAACTAATTCGCTAGGTGTACTGTATTTTTTTTTTTTTTCTATCCTCAATCTGAGCAAGTGCTGAACCACATAATGCGTAAAAGATATTGAACAGACAAAAGAGTATAAATAATAAACTTATTAGTGAAGCATTTTATTGGAAGAGAAAACCTGTATGCCTCATCAAAAAACCACAACATAACTATTAATAAAAAATCAATGTGAAGCAGTAATGTATGAATTTCTGTAATGAACTTCAATATATATAATGAATCTATTCTTACTGAGAACCAACAAAGATAAACAAAAAAATAATACGATTTGGGGAAAAAAACTAACGCAGATCCACCTCACCTGACTTTCCCGGAAGGAAGCTTCTTTCAGGAGCTAAGTTAGAATAAATTTCTGCAACCTGGTTCTATTTGTCGGGATATTTTTTCTCCAGGAGTTGTGCCTGAGAAATGAACGTTTGTTTTGTGAAACAGACTCCCAGATTGGAGCCTGAGAAAGGGAGTTGGGCCACATACAAAAGCAAAATTGAGGAATTTCAACATACCTTACTCTTGTTTGCTCAAGCGTTTTCTGTGATTTCACTCGATAGATCACTATATAGGAAATCAGTCCATGATGTTCCCATGATTGAGTGGCCAACTCAGAAGGTCTCGTATATTTTCCGAGCAGAATTTGAGCTTCGGTTGGGAATCCAAAATCATTTGCGTTCTCATCAATCTAGTACAGTAATATTAATAAGAATGTTAAACAAAGTCTCACAAAAGTTCCACTTTCAATTTAAAGAAATCACTCGCCTTCTCATCAATCTAGTACAGTAATATTAAGGTTAGCGAAGTAAGTTTACAGGCTTGAACACAAAAACAAGTAACCAGGACTTAAATAATCTGTTCACTCTGAGTTCATAATACACCAAAGTAGATAAACACAATCATTGAATAGAATTTGTTAAGATTAATGCAAGATACGAATGAGGAAAAAACTTTAAAAGCAAATAAATCCGTACCTGTATTGTGGCCCCATCCAATGTTTGCATCAGCGAAAAATAGACCAGGGGAAGACAAAAGGGTTTCATCCACCACAACACTGGTGGAAAGCATGGATGGAAGCAAATTAATCCAACAGGAAACACTGAAAAAGGTTCGTTGCTTGATGAGTTTTACATCAGCCAGTCTAAGAAAAGCAAACCTTCACGCCCTGTACCATGACTTTTTCAATAAAGCTGAGCTGAAAGGATCGGCACAAAACCGAAGGCTATGAACACAGCAGTTCCCTTTCGAGCCCATGCGTGAAGAGGCAAGACATTTTGGTAGGGATCCGAAAGTCCTGGGGAACAAAAAAGTACAAGAAGAAAATAGCGCAATAACTCAACACAAAAGCACAACATAACTATTAATAAAATCAATACCAAGCAGAAAAACAGTTAACAAAGATCAACCTTACCTGAACTTCCAGTAATGAGGTTTCTTCCAGAGTCAACTTGGAATGAATTTCTACAACGTCCTTGTATTTGTCTTGATCTTTTTTCTGAAAGATCTGTGCTTGAAAAGTCAATGGTTGTTTTGGCAAACCGAGTTAAAAATTGGAAGCTGAGAAAGGGAGTTGGCCCATATAGAAAAGCAAAATACAGAAGTTACATCAACTTTGATGCAAAACCTAAAGAATGAATTAATAAAAAAAAAAAAGTTCGAAAGAAAGATTCCACCACGTACATTTATACACCTGGGCTATATTGGAAATAACTGCATGATTTTCCCACGATCATCAATTTAGTACAATAGTATTAATGAGAATGTCAAACAAAGCCTCAAAAAAGTTCCACTGTCAATTATGCAAAGGCCACGGGATTAGAACATGTGAGAGCCAAACATCACATTTTCTTTCTTTTCCCATTTAAAATCTTTTGAGCCAAACAAGCCTAAAAGGAAATAACAGTTTCTTGGCCCAATACCTATCCCACCGAAAAATTCTTGCACAATCTGGAGAAAACGAGAAATAAAAATACCTGCAGGTGTTATGGTACAAGGTTTTGCTCAGTTGTTCAATGTCTGGAATACCTTTGCAGCCAGCCACTACCTCTAGCACTTGCCTGCATGTGATTGAAACATGATGTATCATACTCAGTTTGAGCAAAGATGACTGACAAGGAACAAAGACCAATATTTATTTTTTTTTTAAAAAAAATATTAAAGCTTTTAATCATTTATTGTATGATATAACTCGACCATTATTGTTATGGTATTGTAATTGAACAACAATGTTAAAGAGGGATAAGGACAAGTTGATCACACATCTAAGCAACTTATGATAGAAACAATCAAGAAAATGCGCCATGAATCTGTTGAGCATACTTAATTGTCTTCAGCATACAAAGGATTTAGCTACGGAACTGCAAAATGGATAAGTGAACTACCGAATTTGAAACCTCAATTTCCTCTTGTATGATGGAAAACTTGCACAGAATAGATCTTGCATAATCCATTATGGCCATGTATCAGCAATTAGGGTGTTTTCCACTTACCGTACTAAACATGGTTCATTGCGTCCTTTGGGAAATCAGCAACGCCAAAGTTGGCAAATTTGGGGAAATCTGAGATTTAGAAACATAAAAACCATGGCAAATCCTCGGAAGCACAATCACAATCATATAAAGAATATATAAAAATTTGCAGCCCACACGAAAAATCATACATAAAAAACGATTCATGAATATTACCTTTTTGTAGCTGTGCAGATGGATCAAGCTTTCAGGAACAATCCCAGCACCTCGTGCACCAACTCCTCCCGCGACTCTTGCACCAATCACCCCGTCTGCACCAATGAATCTCACACCAACTGCTCCTGCAACCACTATATTTACTCCAGTGAATCCAGTGCACTTTGTTTTATTTCTGATTTGGTTTGCAAAATCATTTACAATGTTTTACGTCAGTGTGGATTGTAAGAATTGATAGGAAAAGAAAACAAAGTGCAGAGGGATTGCTTTTCTTGTTTGTTTGGAAGCTTTAAATGGACAGAAAAGAAGGAAACAAATGGAATGAGAGGAAAGTGTGGAGTAGAAAATCATACTCAGTTTGAAGGAAAGGGAACGAAAAGTGGAATTTGGCTTGAAATGACAATAATATCTTTATCCCTGTGTATGTGTATATTTTCAGTATAATAGACATATAATGGCAAAATCTCAAACACTGACTTTCTTTTCTTTTCTTTTCTTTTCTTTTACATTTGAACAATTTTTTTAAAATTATCATTCCTGTCTTCTCTCTTCTTTTCTTTTCTTTTCTTTTCCATTACTAACATCCAAACTACGTCTTAAGGATGACCCTATAATAAGCAGCAGATCTCAATGCACATACATAAAATCGAACAAGTTGGGTCTTGTGTTTTTCAGTATATTGTAATAACCAATAACAACAAAAAGACCTTGTTGAACTTCAGAACAATGTCTCTCAAGCACTTCCATCCCCCAACTCGAAATCCAACTGATGCCCCCGAAACTCGACTGAGAATTGATGCCAGTAGCCTGGAAGCAAACCTGAAAACAATATGCATCATGGTTAACAAATAACTCTAAATCAATTCAACTTGAGGCAATTAAAATTGAAGAATCTATGGAACATCCAAAAAAGAGCAGGTGGAGTGTTTTTCTTTTATCAACAATTGAATGTAAAAATGGTATTTTGAAAAATTAATTATCCCTGGGATTCCACTTGCGTAGTTATTTTTAATTTTTGTAGTAATATTTTTTGCCAAAAAAAGCTTCAGTATCAGCCTTTCACTGAATTATGAAATTAGAGTTTCTTTGAAACTCTGACCACACTAAAAGGACTCCACATGGTATAAAATATCATTTTGAACAACAATGGAAAAACCGCCTTCAACGTCGGCCTTCCCTGCATAGTAATCAATCACATATGCTAGAAATACATAAGAAAAACATCCAGGTTCGAGCATTTCACAAGTCATATTTTTCCTGTAAGAAACAGATGCCTAAAGGTAAACTGAACAACTTAGACATGCGCACAATTAGAAGATTGCCTGAGCACCTATGCCACCATCTTAAATTATGGTTCAACCAAGAACAATGTATCTTATGTTACTCCTAATGAGGAAATGTTCTTGCAGGCTTGTTCGAATGTAAGATCATTTAATGCTTGCAGAGCTGATTTCTAGGGGCTATTATTACAATACAAAATCCCTACACGATTGCAACAGTTTGCGAAACGTCAACTCTACAAAGACAGTGGTGAAATCAATAGATTCAATAGTATGGTAAGTAGAGCATCATACAAGGGTATGGGGGCAATGAGTCTCCAAACTGTGAAGGACAATAACAGGGTGCATAAGGGCAATGAGTCTCCAAACTGTGATTTCTGTCCGATAATGAGTGATTTCTTTGACCAGGTAATCACACCGAACAGCACCTGTACGCAAAATAAGGAACAATTAATTTCATAATGTAATTATTCCCAGCAGCGCAACTGCCAAAAGGCCACCAGATTCTTCCCCAAGAATCCCAATTAGTGCAAAAAGATGATAATAACAACAGACTTCAAGCGAAGCACAGAACCAAGAGGAAACCGCTGCGAAGAGAGGGGTACACTACAGGGAATAATTGCCAACGCAACCATGATTCTCATTATCTTAAAAATCTAATTGTAAAGAAACCAGCAATCACTGTTTCAGAACTTTCATCGAACAAGTTCACTGGAAAACATTGTTGAATCAGTGCAAAGAGGCAAGGCAAAGCAAGAAACAACAAAGTATAGCAAAATCAGAAAATCGCAACACTAACATAGTTACAGCGCCCTTCCATCATTCCAAATTCATCCAACTAACTATTCAACAACCAAAACTGAAACAGGATTCTGAACAAGCAAAAAAGAAGCCCATTTGTAGGTCGTTGGAGAGCGGCGAAGGTAGCATTGAAGCAGAAACAAGCAAACTGCTAAAAATAATTGTGCGGAACATGAATGGAACCACTAAAATTCTGGCAACTGGATATCAAATCGGAAAAAATATTACCCAAAAACAAGGGACCACGGCCGCGGGCAATTGAGGCTGCAAACTGGAACAGCATCCGAAAGGAATTAGGAAGGGAGAAGACAAACCGGAGCATTAGGGTTCCGCTCAAAATCCGCGACAGACGAACGATCGGAACGACAACGAAGAGGAAAACAGTAAATAACGGCGGGCGAACGGGCGAGCGCCGCCAACAGCCGACCGGCCGCACAGGTTCGCTGGTGGTCGGTTTTTTTATTACCGACGTTGGGCGACAAACCACAATACGAAACGAACCATAAAAAGATCGATGCGATTTCTGCTTCGTGGATGAACGGGAGAAGATTGAAGGGAAGGGAAGCCAGCAAGCTGGGGAATTGGGGCGGTGATAGAAGATTGGAAGATGGTAGATGCCGCCGAATTAGGGATTGAGAAGGAACGAATCTGGAAGTTGCGGGATCGAGCGGCGCCGGAAGAGGGCCGGGCAACTAAAATCAACCCGATTCAGATTACGGTGGAGTAAGAGAAAAATTGGGAAATACGCGAGGAAGAAGAAGCTTTCCACAAAATATCGAGATCGGAATGGGATGGAGTGGAATCCGATGGCCACCATTCCATCTCACTCCAATTTGTGATCTGACGGTCCAAAACCAATTTAGGAATGAACGGCTACGATTCAAATTCAATTAAGATGGACGGTGGAGAATGAAATGAAATTGGCACGAAAATCGAGGAAAATCCTCTTATAATATAGAAAAGATATATATATATAATATATATATATTTTACTATTTTTACTTCTTTACATAATAATTATTAATTACATAAAAATGAAAGTGATCGTGTAGGATCTACTCCCTCTGTCCCATTATTTCTGTTTCAAAACTTTTAGGAACACGGTCCAATGCATTTATTTAACATGTTATATCTTAAAATATATAGAAGTAAAAATTATATAAAATTTGTATTCTAAAACTATACAAAAAGACGAATCCAACAAGATCTAATTTGATTATATTTCTTCTTATATAATTACATCAAAAAATTAGGTCAACCATACAAAATAAACAGTGTAAAAAAGACAAAAGACGGAGTATAAGTTATCAACATAGTTAAAAATATCTACAAAAATTTGAGAACATTTTGAAAATGAACTGATTTCTATACAATAGTTGAAAATATTATTCTTACGACGAGTTTACCTCCTGAGTCTTGTTTGACAAAACATCTAAATTTAATCAGCTAATTTGCGAGACAATGTAAGAAAAAATAAGTTTTTTAAAGTAACAAAATAACTTATAAGAGTATCCAATCAGTTCTTTTGAAATTATTCAATTTCGTTGATAACTTATCCTACATCCGTTTCTTTTTTTAAAAAAAAATTTGCGACGGAGTCACTCGGTACGCATTCCAATACACATTTTAAATCATTAATAACTGAAGTTTGATACAAGAAAAATTCTAAAATTTCAATATTTAAAAACTAGATGACGAGAAGAATGTAACAATATCTTATTGACTATATTTTAACTTATAACTATGATAAAACTTTAAATTAAAGTGTGTGGGTAAAAAGTATCAAAATCACAAAGGATGCTAAAAAAAATAACATCGGAGGGAGTACAAACTAAAAAATTCAAAATTTTTATTTTAAATTTAAAAATCGAAGGTAGAGATGCCTTAACAAATCCAACAGGTCGGTGAATAATATACTAGAATAATACTCCATCCGTCCCAGTGAACATGTCATGTTTGATTTTTGATTATGTTTATTATTTAGTTTTGACTCAATTTTATTGCAAGTATATATTTGGAATAAAATAGTCGAGTTGGATCTTGCTATAATCGTATGATCATTTAGTTTTAGAATATATGTTTTACATAAGTTTTCATTATACATATTTTAAAATATTAACAATTGAAAAAATACATTGGATTATGTGCATAAGTAAAAAAGACAAGTTAAATGGGATAAGTGATTAATATTATTGAATAATATAGAAGTATTGAACAAAACTATATACAACTCCATATAAAAACTAACTATATACTTCCTCCATTTTCTATTGTTTGCCCCATTTGTGTTTGGGGCACTGTTCATACACACACTTTGATTCAAAGTTTTATTATAGTTATACAAGTTAAAATATAGTCAAGTGAGATTTTGTTAGATTCGTTTCGTCTTGTAGCTTTTGAATATCGAACTTTTAGAATTTTTACTTGCACTGAATTTGAGTTATTAGTGGTTTAAAATGTGTATTAGACTGCGTGCTATGTGGGTCCGTAGCAATTTAAAAAAAAACGGAGGAAGTATAAACTATTGATTTATTTTTTCTATTCCCAAAATTATTGTGCATCACACAAACCAATGGCATCATTATGGAGAATTTTTAAAATATTGCACATAAATTACTATTTCATGTGACATTTTGTAATACCTCGGAGAATGACTTAAATGCAGTGAAATAAGCTATTCATATCAACAAGGTACATTTCTTTCTTGGTAGCCATCATATAAGAACTCCATAGTTAAGCGCGCTTGCCATGGGGTAATTCTAGGATGGGTGACCTCCTGGGAAGTCTCCCAGGGTGTGCGTGAGTGAGGCCAAAGTGCATTGGAAAGAGCTCATGTTGGTTTGTGGGGACAGCCTTCACTCCGGAGCCGGCAACATCTAGAGTAACGCCCTATCTCCGCTGTGCCGACAATGGGAGTGTTACAGATGGTATTAGAGCCAGACCGCGACCGCGTGCTGTGGTATTCAGGCGGGGGGAGGAATGTAATACCCCGGAGAATGGCTTAAATGTAGTGAAATAAGCTACTCATATCAACAATGTACCTTTCTTTCTTGGTAGCCATCATATAAGAACTCCAAAATTAAGCGTGCTTGCCTTGGGGTAATTCAAGGATGTGTGACCTCCTGGGAAGTCTCCCAGGGTGTGCGTGAGTGAGGCCAAAGCGCACTGGAAAGAGCCCATGTTGGTTTGTGGGGACAACCTTCACTCCGGAGCCGGCAACATCTAGGAGTAACACTCTATCTCCACTGTACCGAAAATGGGGTGTTACACA
The DNA here is from genome assembly GCA_030278955.1 of Hygrophila difformis. Lineage (NCBI taxonomy): Eukaryota > Viridiplantae > Streptophyta > Magnoliopsida > Lamiales > Acanthaceae > Hygrophila > Hygrophila difformis. The sequence goes on from JAOANR010000288.1 coordinate 55,358, forward strand.
TTTATTGTAAAATGAGTTTAAGTATAATATTGGCTTATTGGAGATGCTCTTATATTATCGACTTTTTAAAATTTTATCATATAATATATTATTTTATTTGTATTTCATTCATTATGTTTTTTTTTACCTATTTAAATATTATTTAATAATTATTAATTAAAATATTATATAATAACAAAATTTATAGGATATACTTCCCCGTTTCTTTTTATTTGCTTCATTGGGGTTTTGCGTATTGTCACTCACACACTTTGATTTAAAATTTTATCATAGTTATACAAGTTAAAATATAGTCAAGTGAGATTTTGTTAGATTCGTGTCGTTATCTAGTTTTTAAATATCAAACTTTTTTACTTTACCGAACTTGAGTTATTGGTTTAAAATGTGCATTGGTATGCGTGCTGGATGGGTCCGTAGCAATAATAAAATACAGAGGAAGTATTTATTAAAAATTAAAAATTTTATTGTTTATTATTTTTTCAAGAGATATTATTTATTACTATATTTAATAAATATTATTCTTTTTTTGGGTAACAAGGACGTTGCGAAAACGTCGGCAAAGGAGAAAGCTAAAAAATCTACAAAAAATAGCCAACCAAGGAAGGCTCAATGCTCAATCACGAAGAAACCAGACGCCCATCTGATCCGCCGTGAGGAGTGGCAGCACCTCATCCGGGGGATAGGCCCATGTCGTAAAGAAATCAACCGAGCGCGCTCCACGCTTCGCCATCGAGTCTGCCACCGCATTACCTTCACGCAAAAGGTGAGACCAATAAAGTCCGGATGGTGTGCTAAGAGATCCGAGATACTAAGTACCAGAGGCCGGAGCCAATGTCCATCCGTCGTGCCCTTCTGAATATGGTGAAGAGCTTCAAGAGAATCAGTGAAGCAAAAAGCTTTATCAATACCTAACACAATAAGACGTTTCACACCATTAAGGATTCCATGCAGCTCGGCTACAAGATTTGTGGTCGAACCCACCGAGCCCGAAAACCCCTCAATCCAAGTGCCATCAGCATCACGGATAACTCCTCCAAACCCCGCCGCTCCCGGGTTGCCAAGAGAACTACCATCAACATGTAAGAACGTTCCCGGGCAACGAAGAGGGTTCCAATATACCAGCCTAGAATTGACAATCTTGAGATTGCGATTGAAGGCTTTGCAAAACAGATCCCCCAGCCGTCTAGCTTCACAAATCATGGTGGCGATGCTAACCTCCTTCCCCCTAAAACATTTAGCATTCCTATGCTTCCATATGCTTCATAACATGGCCCAATGGTGTCTTGTCCACTTCCGACATATGCGTTTGAGAGCTACACCCGCCGTCTCACTAGCATCCGGCCAAAGGGACGTGGCGGTGAGACCTAAGTAACCCCAACAAGCTACCGCCCAACCACAATAAAAGAAGAGATGGTGGGCAGTCTCAGGTTCACTCGAGCAGATGGCACACAAGTCCGATTGTGCTATACCCATGGAATGGCGCAGCACATTAGTCGGCAAGGAGTTATGATTCATCAACCAAGTTAGGAACTTTATCTTCTCCGGGCCTTGAATCCTCCATGTCCATGCACGATGATCATCAGTCTTCATACCTCGTCGAGACAGTAGCCAATTATAGCCTGAGCGGACAGAATACTCTCCATCAGGAGACCCCCCCCCCCCCCCCCCACCGCCAGCAGTCATCAACCGAAGGGTGGAGAACGAGGGGGCCATATCGCTGAACCTCCTCCTTAACTTGAGCTGGATCCGGTGTATACAAGGATGACCAATTCCACCATCCATTATTGTAGGCGTCCTTCACAGTAAGCTCCGTATCTACCACATGAACATAAGGCACTCTCGGCCCAAGCTGTCCTTGACTGAGCCATGGATCAAACCAAAAGTTGCAACTCCCACGCCCTATACGAATGCGTAGACCATCAACCAAAAATGGCGAGACCTTGAGAAGGGCTTTATAAAAAGCTGAGGTACACACACAGATGATGAGAACACCCCCCTTCCCCCATAGCGATACTTTGCCATAAATAATTGAGCCCAAGGTTTCGTCGCAAGAGACCGAAGATCCATGAGGGGTTTTCCAAGCATCGCGATGTTCATATCTCTGCAAGATCAAATACCCAAGCCGCCCATTTTTTTTGGTGCTGCTACCTTACTTCATCCAACCAGAGGAAGACCACGACCATCTTTATTTTTCCAAATGAAATTCCTCACCTGTCGATCGACTTCATCACAGATTGTAGTAGGAAGCCATGCACATTGCATGACATATGTAGAGATGGTTGCTAAAACATCCCTTGCCAAAGTAACTCGAGCGGCTTTATTGAACATTCCATGCTTCCACTTACCAAGTGCATGGCGAATCTTGTCTAGCAGAAAAGTATAGTGTGCCCGAGACGCCGCTCCATGATAAATGGGAAAGCCCAAATATCTCCCTAGCGACGGAGTAAATTCAATATTAAGGATTGAAGAGAGCTCTACCAAACGTGTAGGCGGAACGGACAATGAGGCATAAACAATGGACTTGCGAGCATTAATCTTGAGGCCTGCCTGACAAGCAAAGCTGGAAAGAGCTGTATCTACGCATTGTGTACTTTCAATCGTTGCTTTGGAAAATAGCAGAAGGTCATCCGCAAACATGAGATGGGATAATGGTTCTGCACCTCTGGCAAGTGTAATCGGCACCCGAGCGCCCTCTTGGACCTTGGAGAGGATGGTTCGAGAGAGCTTTTCCATGACGATGATGAACAAATACGGAGATAGTGGATCGCCTTGACGGATACCTTTAGCTGGGGAGAAGGGTGGCAGAGCCTCTCTATTCCAAATGAGGGAATAAACAGGCGAGGAAACACAAAACATGATAATTTGAATCAAAGAACCAGGTAGAGCCATATCCATGAGGCCGCCTTCAATAAATTCCCAGTTGACATTGTCGTATGCCTTCTCTAAGTTAATTTTAAGAAGGAACTCCGGAGCCGCGAGGTGCCGGATTCTGAAGGAATGGACCACTTCTTGGAGAATTATTGCATTATTCGCCGTCCCCCGGCCTGGAAGAAAAGCAAACTGAAAGGGACCAATATATGTATTAAGCAACGGCCGAAGACAGTTCACTATCACTTTAGTAAGGATCTTGTATAGCACATTACAAAGGCTAATCGGCCGATACTGTCGAATCTCAGTCGAAATATCCACCTTCGGAATTAAGCATATAAGGGTAGGGCTGGGGAAAAATACCGAATATACTGCATACCGCACATATCGTACCGAAAAAATACCGAGAATACCGAAATTTTCGGTATACGATAATTTTCGGAACGGTATCATACCGTACCGTAAGATTTCGATACCGCGGTATACCGTTACCGTACTGAACTACGGTATATACCGCGGTATCGGTATATCGGTATGTAGCGATTGTTCGTTATGTCGGTATATACCACAATACCGGGATATACTGCAATACCGGTATGCTGGTATGTAGCGAAAGTTCGGTATGTCGGTATATACCACAATACCGATATGTCGGTATGTATCGAATGTTCGGCATGTCGGTATATACCGCGATACCGGTATGTCGGTATGTACCGAAGGCTCAGTATAGCGGTATATACCGAACTTACCGAAATGTCGGTATGACAACGATATGGAAATATTTCATACCGAAAGGTTCGGTACGGCAACGGTATGAAAATTTTCATGCCGTAAAGTTCGGTACGGTATACGATATGGCGAAATTTTTTCGGTATACCGTACCGACCCACCCCTATATAAGGGTAGCTGCCACGTGGTCATCAAATCTGCCATCACGCATGGCTGCTTGCACAAATTTCACAACCTCCCCGCCAACTGAATGCCAATAAAGTTTATAAAAGATTGTCGGAAACCCATCAGGACCGGGGGCCGCTAATCCATTCAACTCCTTCACCACCTCCTAACTTCATCTACGACCACACCCCTTCCCAGATGCTGGCTGTCCTACAGGGGATCCAAGTGCGTTAACTGAACGGCTGGGAACGAGGTAGAAGCCTCAAGACCGAACACCCCATGGAAATAATTCAATGCATGTGTTTTCAAGAGGGATTCGTCAGTCTCCCACCTGTGATCAATATTCAGGCCAACAATTTGGCTTCATTGTCTCTGAATCTTGGTCTTTGAGTGGAAATACCTGGTGTTCCTGTCGCCACAAGTAACCCATTTTCCTGGGACTTTTGGAACCACAATAATTCTTCTTGTTTAAGCACCTCATCCAACTCATTCAATAATTCCAGTTCAAGCCTCTACATGCAAGCAGAATCAACTCTAACCATGCATCGCCGCACTCCTGCTAGTTTACGAAGAAGCCATTTTTTCTTCCTGCCAATATGCCCAAAAGTATTAACATTGAAGTGAATAGAAGAGTCCTTCACCTGCCGAAGTTTGTCAGTAACTGATGAACCACCAAGGTGCCAAGCAGTGTCCACACATGGCTATAAAGTGGGTGGGATGACCAGGCAAATTCCCACCGGAAAGGTTTTTTAACAGGCCCGTTATTCCCTCGCGAGCAAAGTGAGCAGAAGGCCATTATGATCAGACGCTCGTCGAGGTAAGACTTCAACAAATCATTAGGGAAACTTGACATCCATTCGACATTTGTAACCGCTCGATCTAGTCTCTTTCACGCTAAAGGCCCCCATGTGTATTCCGTTGCCAGGTAAATGCATCACCTATCGTATGAATATTGTTTAAACCACAGTCTTGGAGCATATTCCCAAAAACCTCACATTGGCGATCTTGCATGCCTATGCCAACAGCTTCTGAAGGGGAGAGAACATCGTTCCAATCTCCAATAGCAAGACACGGTCCATGTACAAGATTATCCGTTGCACCCATATCTCTCCAATCATCTAGCCTGTCGCTGGGACGCAGGTTAGCATAGGTGGCAGAGAAATACCAAGAATGACTTCCTTGTTGAACTCGAAAGGTAGCACTCCTGCTGAAAGTAGCTATATTAGTGAATGTGTAGGGAAGACCCATGCGGACCAAAACCCACAATCCGCCTGCTTGACCTACACATTCAATTATATGGAGAGCATCGTAATCCAATCGATAGAAAAAAGGCCGAACCGCATCAAAGGCCCCCCTTGGTTCCATGATCACCAGGACCGAGGGTTTTTGATGCCTTAAAACATCCGCTATATGGCGATGAGTATTCCTATGCATGGCACTACGTATATTCCATGCTAGGATCTTGAAGCCTCGGAATACTATCATTGGGAAACCACTCCAGGGGTTTCCGGACCACCACCGCCGGAGGGTTCCTCTTCCATGCCATCCTCTTTCTATTCTATAGCCAAGAAGCTGTTAGACGTCGTGACAGGCAACTTGGGTTGCACGTTGATGCGAGGCTGTTTCCCTGGCACCCTATTCGGAGGATCAGGTAATTCCTTATAGCCACTAGAAGACACCCTAGCCCCTACAGCAGGTTTATCCACTGCCTTCGTAGGTGGGGGGACCTGGGGGTGGGCAAGGGCGGAAGTACGGGACTGGTCCGGTCTGCCCTTCAGATCTTGCTTAGGATTTTTATTCTGATTAATCCGAGTGTCATTCCAATTGCCCCCTTTCTTTTTAGGGCGAGGCTGGCGCGTCACCATTATCCACTCACCATGAGTGGCAACCAAAACCTCCGGCTGAGGGAGATTTGTTTCCATGGGATCCGCCTGTTCTTGCACTGGATGGCCATCCTCATCCACTTTCGATTTTCCTTTTGGTTTCACGGTAGAATGGGTGGCAGGAGCATTAGCCTCATGCACACAGCCCTGGTTACCAGGGTCAAATTTACCACAAACAGTACATATATTATGCAACCCTTCATAAGCAACATTATGCCGATACCCGTTCACGTGGACTTTGCCAACAAGCGGTTGTGTGAGATCAATCTCAACACATACCCTCTCAAACTGTCCTCTGCTCAGGGTGGAGGTAGTATAATCAACTCGCTTCGCTCGACCAATCAAGTTGGCAATAATAAACAACGCATCCTCAGTATAGTATACCGGATCCAAATCCAAAATTCGAGCCCAGACCGTAGACTTGGTATATGTAACCGAGGGTGCAAGGAATTCCTTCGACCATGGGACAACTGCCACATGGTGATCGAAAACAGACCAAGGCCCCTTGAAAAGAGCCGTCTTTCGATCTTCTTCAAGACTAAACTTCGCCAAAAAGTGCCCCTTGGCTGTATCCAAGAGGACAAATTCTCCAGTAGGTTTCCAAAGTTTGACCAACTTTTCTTGCAGAAGGGGTAAGCCAATTCTTTTGCCGAAGACCTTAACAACCAGTGCCTCCTGGAAGGGGGCACACAGCCGATCCATGGCTTTATCATAAAGTCCACCGTGGGGAGTAAAGGATTGTCGTTGTAAAAATCAGTATCGACTAGTTCCGTGATATGCTTGCAAGGAGTAGACAAGGGGTCCTGCGGTTGAGAACTCTCACAAACAATGTCCCTGAAGGTTGGCCGACGCGACTCCGAAAGATTCGCTGCATCGGGGGGCTCCGGCGATGGCCGAACAGGAGCCGTTGGGGGAGCCGGGGGGAACGCGGGAGGGACGACATAAACCCTAGTTTTTTGTGATCTTTCCTCAGATTTTGTACTTGGTATTTACTTTGATACTTTCATAAATTTAATATTATTCTTTAATAAATTTATATAAATATTATTTTATAAATTAATATATTCGGAATTAATTAAAGGGCAAATTATTAAATTATTGAATAACTATGAATTATTAATTAAATTATGAACATTGTGCAAATAGATAAATTATTAAAAAATGTATATTGACTCATTTGAATATTTTTTATTAAAAAATAGTCTCATAAACTAAAAGTGGCAAAATTCTAATAGGACCTAAAGTAAAAATTTCCAGAACACTAAATTGTTTTTAGTTCGAACCCGAGACCTTTATATAAACTGCCAAAACTCCATATCACTTAGGTCAACTATCATTTAGTTTCAAAACATTAAATTAAAAGTAATGAGAAAAAAATATATGGGGTAGAAAGCTTATTTTTTCCTGGGGATGAAGACTTGACCATTAGGCCAAGTCCCTATCATCTTTTAGGTTGGGATCCAATAATTAGCTTGCATTTGAGACATTTTGTTATGTATTTATACTTTTCATGTACTTTTTGTTTATTATAGAACCTTCAATTTTATTTATATGCATTAAAAAAATTGATCAACATATTTTATTATGGATTTTTTATGTTCTTTTTTTTGTGTTTTTTTAGTTTAAATTAACTATTGTTATTAAAAAGGGAGATAATAACTAAAATAGGCCACTAGAAGGAGTCAATTCTACTTTTGGACTACCATATTTTGATTTAAGGAAATGAGCTATTAGAAGGATTTCAGGCCTGAATTTAGGTAATTGGGTTGTAATTCAGGCCGCGATGGCCTAAAAGTGGAAATGACTCCTTTTGGTGGCCTATTTTTGTTTTTTTCAATTATTTTTTATTTTATGTAGTTAAAATAAATAATACTCATTCTGTGCCTTTATTTATGTCCTACTTCTTTTTTTCTTGTTCCAACATTTTCATTTTAAAGAATAATTAAATATTAATCGTCAAACTTACCCATCACATCACATTAATAAATAAATATATTAAACTTTCAAACCCAATACCATTAATAATTCCAATCCATCTATAACCACATATCAGTAAATGACATATAAATAAATAAATTAAAATTATAAACCCATTACAATTACATTATATAAATTCTTAAGTTATCTTTTATTACAATCACATTATATAAATGGTAACTTAAGAATTTATATAATGTGATTGTAACGAATTTATAATTTAAATTTATCTATTAATGTGTGATTTACTGATATATGATTGTAGGTTGGATTGAAATATTAATGATAGTGAGTTTGAAAGTTTAATATATTTATTAATTAATGCTATATGATGGGTAAATTTGGCAATTAATATTTAATTATTTTTAAAATAGAAATAAAATAAAAATGTTGGAACAAGAAAAAAGAAAGTAGAAAATAAATAATGGCACATAATGAGTATTATTTATTTTAATTACATAAAATAAAAAATAATTTAGAAAAACTAAAATAGACCATCAGAAGGAGTCATTTCCAATTTTAAGGCATCGCGACCCGAATTCCAGCCCAATAGCCTAAATTTAATCCCGAAATCTTTCTCATGGCCTATTTCCATAAACCAAAATATCGTGGCCCCGAAAAGAAAATGACTTCTTCTGGTGGCCTATTTTAGTTATTACCTCTTAAAAAGGATATGCTTGAGATAAATAAATTTTGAAATGAAATTTTTATTTCAATTCTCTATCTATAATAACCAAACAAGAGAATTGATTCTCTATACAATTCTCTGTGTTACCAAATAGGAGAATCAATTATATTTCTCTGACCCAATTCTCTTTATCTGTAATTCCGCATCAATTCTCTGCAATTCCATTTTTTTTTTTACCAAACGCACCCTTACTCCTATTTATGAAGTTATAAATGATTATGTTAATTAATGTGGTAAAAGTAACTAATTTAATATAGGAAAGAAATTGGGATCTCATGCTGACCACACCACTTGGAATTTCACCCTGTGCTAGGGTTTCTCATTCTCTCCAAAGTCCTAACCAAGCACTGTACAAGGTTTCCGATTCTACAAGCTCAATTTCTCCGCCGGCACTGCAATTCGACGTTAATGGCGAACGCAAGGCCGGAATTCCATGTTTTCAATACTATGACGAAGCAGAAGGAGATATTTAAGCCCAAAGAGGACGGAAAAGTTGGAATGTACATTTGCGGCGTTACCTCCTATGATCTCAGCCATATCGGACATGCGCGTGCCTATGTGGCGTTCGATGTTCTATACAGGTTTGTATGAAATGTTTATTTTTTTATATTTTTTTCTTAATTATAATCTTTTCACTTTCTGTATTAGTTGAAAATTTGAGTCTTTTTGGCTATTGCACATGAAACAACTGGTTTATCAAAGCGTTGAATTCTTTGATTGCAATTCGATTTCTTAAACATAAAGGGTTGCTTTTTCTTATTATTGAGAACGAGTATAGTTCTGCAGAATTGGGGATGGGGCGTTCTGTTTTTCTGTTTCCTCAAATATTGTGAGCTATATCGTGTATTTTAAGTTTCTCTTGAAAGTGAACATTGAAACTTATAGCAGTTGTCAGTCAAGGAAGAGAATTAGAACTTTTGCTTTTTGATTGGTAACAGTTAAGAGTGAAGACTGAACAGGCACGGGTATCAGGCTATCAGGACTGAAAAACTATAGCTTCTGGGCTTGTGGATTGAATCACCCATATTTTTGTCATTTTGGTGCATTTTATTATCTTCTATTTATGGAGGAATAACAATTCAAGCTGGTGTCCGTGTCAATAATGACAGGCAACCTCAAAATATTGTACTATTCTTGATCTGCGTGACAATGGTTTTCAACACATTTTCTTTGTTGCTGCTTATGCTTGTGCTAATGACTGTTGCTCTGGCATCCATCTTTATATTATATCTGAAAGTATTTGCTGAAATAAATTGCGCAGATACCTGATATATTTGGGATATGAGGTGGTTTATGTCCGCAATTTTACTGATATCGATGATAAGGTGAGATGCCTTTTTAACTAGAATAATCCAATATATTTACCTGCTTTTTAATGACAAGGTGAAGCCTTCTATCTCTTTAGCTTATGTTGTTCTGCAGAAAGGATTTCACACATGATTCTTTTCAAGTAGTATCTAGAATGAATTTAATTTTATTCATGAATTGATCCAATACTTCGAATATTGTTCAGGTTTTTAAACCGAAATCTATTTCCTTAAAATTTGCAACTGGCTATGTTAGATAACCCTGTGTTTATGTAAAAGTTGTACAAGTAAGTGCATTGCTATCACCTAAAGGATTTCTGGTTTTAGTCATTATGTTTCATAGTGTCCATTTTAACCTTATTACATGAAGGAATAGCTGGTGAAAGTTTTTGATTTAGCTTGTTGATGCTATTTTCACCAGTTTTTAAATGTGGTTTGTAAAGATTGGACGAAATAAGTGGTATCAGCTTTAGTTTGTATTTTTTGTGTGCAGTGACTTACATAAGCTTTATGTGGTTATTATTGTTGATGAAATTCAGATCATTCGAAGAGCAAATGAGATTGGGGAGGATTCAAAATCATTGAGTGCTAGGTTTTGTGAAGAGTTTCTTAAAGATATGAATGATCTCCAGTGCCTTCTTCCTACCCACCAACCACGTGTCACTGATCATATGGAGCAAATCAAGGACATGATAGCTCAGGTTCTTCTCTTGTATTATTTTTGTTTCATATTTTACCGAGTGCCATAATGCTTTGGAAATTATGTTTTCGAATCGTTCTCTCATGGCATACCTTTGAATGCTTATGTTTAAAGTGCTATGCGCAGCACTATGCCCTTACATTATACAGATGGGACAAATCAGTCTAATTAGGTTTTTATTGGGTGTGTTGAGTAAGATTGGTCTGTTATGTCTTGAGGATTACTACAGTTAAAGGCAATGACGTGATAACTTCATTATTTACAACATTCATGGTACTTTCTAGTCTCAATGTTGGTTTAGCAGCACAGTGCAGTAGTGGCAGCTAAAGTATTCAAATACGGAATTTTTTATTTATTTAATTTGTTGTCATTTTCCTTATGTTAATTTTGGTATACTTTTTGTAGATTATCAACAATGGTTGTGCTTATGCTGTTGAGGGTGATGTTTACTTCTCTGTTGAGAATTCCCCAAATTATGGTATATTATCTGGCCGGAAGTTAGAAGATAATAGAGCTGGTGAACGGGTAGCTGTTGATGACAGGAAACGACATCCTGCAGATTTTGCATTGTGGAAGGTGGAAAAAATTAAAACAGAAATCATACAGTCTCAACTCTAAAATATTTACTTTTGCATCCCTCAGTAAAAACAGAAATCTTTTGTTCATTTTTTTAATGCAGGCTGCAAAGCCGGGTGAGCCGCGATGGGATAGCCCCTGGGGGCCTGGTAGACCTGGGTGGCACATTGAATGCAGTGCCATGAGTGCTCAATACTTAACACATACATTTGATATTCATGGTGGCGGGATGGATTTGATATTCCCACATCATGAGAATGAGATTGCACAGAGTTGTGCTGCTTGCCCGGAAAGCAAAATTAGATACTGGATGCATAATGGTTTTGTTACAGCAAATGATGAGAAAATGTCCAAATCACTTGGCAATTTTTTCACTATTCGTGAGGTGAATGACATAAGTAAGTGATAAGTATTAGTATATGCTTCTCGTTTCAGGATCTACATTATTGACATTTGTCTTTTTTGCCCTTTTTTTTGAAGGTTACAAAGCTGTACCATCCACTTGCATTGAGGCATTTCTTACTTGGAACACATTATCGTTCTCCTGTCAATTATTCAATATCCCACATAGAAACTGCATCAGATATTGTTTTCTATGTATATCAGGTGAAAATTTGTGTTAATTTCACTGAATTGGAGAGTCTGCTATTTGTTTTTGACGAAAACCCTATTTATCTGTAATCTACATCTGAATTCCATCTTTATACCGACTGACAAAAAAGAAGTCAGTGATTGGAGAGAAAATAAGAATGTGCATTATTGGTGCTTCTTAGGGTTTTAAGCTAATAAACTATTTCAAGCTCTACCCCCTTGTTCAGATATGTTATGTTCTTCTACCTTATCAGTCTATAAGTTTGTACTAACATTTCTGCTGCATTGAGTGAAAGCAGCCTCATGCGTGTTACTTCTTATTTTTTGTGGTTGATAGACACTGCAAGATTGTGAAGATGCTTTTTCAAATTTGAAAGAAGAGATTGTTGCAAATGGGAAACCAGTCCGTATCAGCCCTGATGAGCAGGAATGCATCAAGAAGCTGCGCGATGATTTTGAGGTGAAATTGGCAGATGATCTGCACACACCTACAATACTGACCGGCTCCCTTCAGGATGCTTTCAAATTTATGAATCAATCTCTCACCAAGCTCAAGGCATGAGTTCTATTTGCCATAATCCTTTTTTATGTTTTCCCAAATTTCAGTCAATCAGAACCCCTAATTCTAAGATATCTGTATTTTCTATTTTCTCAGAAAAAGCAGCCGAAGCAACAGCGCCTGTCCACTGCTCAGGCCCTTATTGATTTAGTAAAAGAAGTAAGACAAGTCTTGGATGTTCTGGGGTTACTTTCCAGTTTGAGTTATGCCGAGGTACCAATTTGTCTTTCTAAAACTTTTTTCAGCAGCTTTCTGAACGTTTCAATTCATTTACATAGACATTGCTGTACAGGTTCTGCAACAGCTCAAAGATAAAGCTCTTGTAAGGGCAGGAGTGACGGAAGATGAAATAGTGCATTTGATTGAAGAAAGAATGCTAGCCAGGAAAGCCAAGGAGTTTGCCAAAAGTGACCAAATCAGAGCCGATCTTGTAACTAAGGGAATCTCCTTAATGGACTTGGGGAAGGAAACTGTATGGAGGCCTTGTGTGCCCCCACATGTATTGGTGTCTCAACCAGCCGAAACTGTCCCAGGTAATAAATAGCGTTGAACACTAGATTTATCCAACTGTTAAACTTATGGTGCATACAGTAATCGATTCCTGTAACTGTAGATCTTTTTGCATACTGAAATTCCTCCTGTTTGTGGGTCTACACCAATTTTTTTGGTGCATTTGACCCTTGGAAAGCCCGCGATACTTATTTTTTGTATACTTATGTTGCTTACTCAATCAGTTTTGTCCTCACTTATTGGTGATTACCTTTACTTTACATGCTCATAAGATCAGTGTGTACCAGTTGAAACAGTTTTTGTTTCTTTTTTGGGGCAATCCCTGACAAAGACAATTTTGTTTATTGACAGGAGTATGAAGAGACTTCACTGTTTGTGTTTTGTAATTTGCTGAATTTGTTTTATTTTTAATTTTCCCAGCTGTGAGAGAGAATATTGGTCATGCCTTCAGTTATGTGCAAGGTTCATTGGAAGCTCATTGAACTTAATTGATATATACTCATCCGTCCCATTTAACCTGTTTTGTTTCATTTCTGCACACAATCCAATGTACATTTTCAATTGTTAATATCTCAAAATATATAAAATAAAAAATTATGTAAAATATATATTCTAAAACTAAATGGTTTTATGATTCTAATAATACTCAACTCGGCTATTTTTTTCAAATATATACTTGCAACAACGTTGAGTCAAAGTTAAACAATGAACAGTGTTAAAAAGTCATACAAGACAACTAAAGTGGGACGTAGGGAGTATATTTTTAATTTTCCCAGTTGTGAGAGAATATTGTTTTATTTTTAAGGGATCGAAACTAGAGAAATAATGATAGGAGCTCATACCATATAAATTAGACAGGTTATTTATTTGAATTTAATTGATATATATACTTATGATCAAAAGGCTAAACTACAAATTTGAATTCAACTCTTATAAATATCTTATTTTTTGTTATCTGCTTCCCAAAATCAAGCAGGTAGTTCAAAGTGGCGGTAGAATAGGTCAATGGAGAAAAGACCAATATAGTCCTTTTTTTTAAAAAAAAAAAGCCAAATCAGTCATTTTTTTTTTATTTTTTGGCCCAATTAATCCGCTACATATACTAATTACGTCCCAATCAGTCATCCATCCACTAATTATGCCATAATTACATATTTTTGGCCAAATCAGTCATTTTTTTAAAAAAAAAATCTAAATTTGTCCGTTATTAATTTTAACTTGGCTCATTTTAACTTGTATATCTATGTTTAAACTTTAAGCCAAAACAAGTGTGTGAATAGTAGCAAATTAGATAATGTAGTTATTAAAAAAAATGGAGAGTATTCACTGTCTAATTTGCTACTATTTGCTACACTGTCCAATTTTTTTTAGTAACTACACTGTCTAATTTGCTATTATTCATACACTTGTTTTGACTTAAATTTTAAACATAGATATAGAAATTAAAATGAGCTAAGTATGATCTTATTTGATTCGTCTCATCGTGTAGTTTATAAATATCAAAATTTTAGAATTTTTACTTATACGGAATTTGAGTTATTAGTGGTTTGAAATGTGCATTGTACTGCATGAAAGGGGCAAAAATTAATAACGGACCAATTTAGATTTTTGAAAAAAATGACTAATTTGGCCAAAAGTATGTAATTAGGGCATAATTAGTGGGTGAAGGACCAATTGGGACGTAATTAATATATGTAGCGGACCAATTGGTGAAAAAAATAAAAAAAATGATTGATTTAACTTTTTTGTAAAAAAAATGACTATATTGGCCTTTTTCCTAGGTCAATAGAAGTTTGATTGAGATCATAATAACAAACTTCAAATTGATTTATTTGCTATTTTTATATATTATTATTATCCGCCGAGGAAGCATAAGAATATTTTGTATAAAGAGGGGATTGTGACTTGGTGTAGTGGTCCTTCACTCCCAACCTTTATTTATTTGTGTTATTTTATTTATTTTTGTGTTATGGGCTTTCACTCCCTATTTCTTAAGGCAATACAGGCTAGGATGTCGAAGGGTCCTATTTATTTATTTTTATAGTTTGCCCTTTAAAAAAGGCAATACAAGCCTATACTCTACAAATTACAAAGAAAATCAAATGGAAGAATAAAGGCCGATACAAAAAATAAAGTTTACATTTAAAATATTTTTATTTTTGAAATAAATTATGTCTCGTTTGATTTGTTTGGTCGAAGGGTAATATTTTTCTTGCTTGATAGCCTATACAGGCTAGGATGTCGAAGGGTCTTATTAATTCCTTATAAAACAATTTTTATTTTGATTATGAAGGCTAATAAAGTTAATTAAAGACTTCATTCTTTCCAAAAACAAATTGAAAGATTCATGCATTTCACGTAATATAATACATATATTAACGATTAATATCTCAAATTATATAACAATAAAAATTACAAAAATTTGATATTCTAAAACTACTCGATTAGACGAATCCAACAAGATCTCACTTAATTATGTTTTATCTTATATAATTATGTTAAAAATTGAATTAAAGTTACTCAATAAATAATAACAACTATGCAAATGTTTTATTTTTTAAAAAAATAGAGAGAGTATGATTTATTTTAAACCAACTAATGGAGAGTTAGGGGGGTGTATTGGTTTGAGATTTTATTAGATTTTTATGAACTTGAAAAAGTCGGTGGCTTTAGAAAGTCCATAGACTCCACGTAGAGTTGATTGATTTGTATAGAGTCCATGAAGATGAAGAGTCTGGCTGATTTTAGAGAGATTTCGTGTAGTTATAATTTTTAAGAGAATCCATTAAAATCTATAAATAAAGAATTAAAATCCATAAAGTGTTGAATACCTCTAGATTTTTAAAGACTTTTTAAAATCTGAATTGAATACCTCTAGATTTTTAAAGATATTTTAAAATCTGAATTGAATACACCTAGATTTTTAAGGACTATTTAAAATCTAAATTGAATACACCCCAACTTTCAAAGTAAAAAAAATCCTATAGAGTCTCAATCCAAATTTAAGTCATGCCGCTGAGAAAACAAATTATGGTAAAAAAAGATGAGGAATGTTTACGTGTAATGTTTAATATGTGGACCTAATTTCAAGCGGCTGAGTTACTGTGTAGATGGCCTGCACAAGCAGCGTTGCAGCTCTGCAGTGACAATTTAATTTTGTGATGTTTGAATTTTTTACATCACAAAAATAGGTTCATCTATTACAAAGTTTTTAAAGATAAAAAAATAATAATGCTCATCACAAAAAAAAAAAGTGGCACACATCACAAAACAAGCATCTCTTCACACTGCCTGCAAATGCACGCAACCGTACTCTATTTATTCCCAATTTTAAGCAGTTACTATGAATATATGTTTGGTTATTACGTGAAAGAGTTGGTCTACTCTCTTTGTTGGTAAAAGATTTGTACATGCTCTTTATTATTACTTTTACATCCGTTCAGATGTACAAATTGTTTTATTCTCAAAAAACAATAAGTTTTTTTTTTTGTTTTTTTTTGTTTTGTTTTGTTTGTTTTTTTTGTTTTTGTTTTTGTTTTTGTTTTTTCTGGGGTCGGGGACTTAACCAAGTAGTAACTCTCCGAACTCCTAGCCTTTATGTTGGGGGTTCGAATCCCCACTCGGCCCCTATCCCTCCCTTTTGTTTTTTTGTTTTCTTTTTAGTCCAAGACTAATAGGCCGTATTACATCGAATTAGATACCTTTGCTTAAGGGTAATTAATTATCTTCAAAGTGGGAGTCGTCAATCGATGTTTTTCTTGAGGGTTTTATTTTTAGTCGTCCACTGTATATTAACTTTTTTCTTGAGGGTTTTAATTTTTTAGTTAAAAAATTTAATCTTACACTATAAACTTCACTTAAAATTTTTAAAGCATGCAATCTGACCTTAAAAATTCGTATTCAATATTCAAGATACGCCAAAAACTCTTACAAACATCATTTTTTTTTTCTGCATCCCAAAATCAAGCGGGTAGTTAAAAGTGGCGGTAGAATAGGTCAATAAAAGTTTCGATTGAGATCATAATAACAACCTTCAAATTGATTTGTTAATTATTTATTATTATCTGCAGAGATTCATAAGTATAAGAATATTTTGTATATAAAAATACAGATATGTATCTAAACTAACTCTCATCAACAAATCCTCCCTTCCTCCCTTCAGCATAAAATTCTTATGTATGTATATATAGAGCTCATACAGCAGAGGTTGTACATTGAAAACAGGAATTTTGTCTTGTGGAGAGTACATATTAATTACAATGAGTGAATTTTTCGTTTTTGTTGATTGGAATAGAGAGAGATCACACAAATGTTTGGAGAATAGGGACGAGTGCAAGTTCCGGCTCACGGTCACAGATTCAGAGGGCAGATTCATCAAAGAAATTATTGTTCCCACCTACAACAATTCCTATTGCGGTGTTTCATTTTTCAGTCCATCCCATTATCCTCTAATATGCTTTCACAACTATTGGGATCAACACTTTTTGTGCAATCCCTCCACCGAATGGGTTATGCCCATAACGCGGCTCTCCCCATGCGTTAATTTCAGGCTGGAAAATGGTTTTGATATGGGATTTGGATACTTGCCCTCTACTAATGAATATAAATTAGTCCACTTGTTTTACACTAAATTTGTTTCTAATTCGATTCCTCGTAATTGTTGTTTTGAGTTCGAAATATGCTGTGAAGTTTATTCCCTATCATTGTCCGGTGGTGGTGGTGCTGCTGCTGCTATCAATGAAAGCAATAATAATGATAATAATAATACTTCAAATCCTTGGAGGAGGATTAATGCAAAATGCCCTCATCCAACTTCTGGACCGCCTGTATGCGTCGATGGTGTTCTTCATTGGATTCTCAACGAAGTAGATTGTAAGGCTGTCAGTGCGACAGCAGGCGAGTGGTGTGCAGCAATCATATCGTTTGATTTGAGGTCGGAGGAGTTCACAACTATGCCTTCTACTGCACAATGGGATAAGGAAATTACAGATGGGAAGGACGTGAGTCTCGTGGAGTTGAGGCAGAAATTGGTTGTTTTTGACAATAGTATTGATGTTTTAAGTGTGGGTGTGAGCGTAGTAGGGGTGTGGATGGTGAAGGACTACAAGTTGGGGACATGGGAGAAGCTTTATACTATTGATTTGAGCTATATTGAGAATATTGGCAATGCACTTGGCTGCAGAGACGTTAGCCTAAGGCCAATTATGCATGTGGGCGGCCATGGGAATGAATTAATAATAGATGGTAGATTTGAGAGTACAGAAGTTCATTTACAGAAGAAAATATTCAAGAGAATTGTATACTACAACATAAGCACAAAGAGCTTTAGAACACTTGAAGTTGATGATAAGCATAATCTTGCCGATACGGGAACCTTCCAAGGCACTATTTCGGGTTAGGTATGCTTTGAATTTTGTTATATATATGTTGGTTGTTATTTTTATACTAATTTGTTATCCATTCCAATTTCATTTTTATAGCTAATTTGTTAGCTTATTGTAGTCCGTGCAAGTATGCAACATTAATCATTTCCCGATGCCATTAAATTATTTAAATTTCCTTCAAATTTCATTTACTTTAATTCTTTAATTCGCCAATTATTACTCATATTATACGTACTACATAATTTTCCGTATGTCTCTCTCATTGTACAGGGCCGGGTACGTTTGGAGAAAACCTCATTGAAGATTTGGATTGGAGCCCTCAACCTGTCCTTTTAAACTAAAAATCTGGAAAAATTAAGCGCCGGTGATGCTTTAAAGTATACGGCATTTTATTTTAACAATTTGTAGCTGTTGACGGTTTTTTTTTTTTTTTTGTGAATTTTACGGATTAACATGCATGGTTATTTTACGACTTCAACAAAATATTCATTCATGAAGTATTAATTTTGAGTGCTTAGTCGCAAGAACTCTTAGAAGATCAGTATGTTATTGTTTGCGTGTTTCTACATTTGATGATTACACTTACCCAAGATAGTAAGTGTGTCTGTCACCAATTAATTGGTCTATCTGATTTCTCTCGTTCATATAAATCCCGAATTTTGGCCTTGCACTTGAATATCCGTACGTGACTTTTAATCAACTATACTATACATAACATAAAAACACTTGAGAAACGTAAAGCAGAAGCATTGTAATTGTGTGCATGAGCTCCCACCATCCTTTTCAGGTCTTCAATGGCTCCTCAAAAAAAAAAATATTGATTATCCCTATACTCATAGTAATATTTTATTAATTATGAGAAATGTAAATTATATTGATTTATTGATTATCATAATAATAATTTGAGCTTTAATTGATTTATTGATTATCCCTATACTCATAGTAATATTTTATTACTCCCCCATTTGGGTTTATGGGTGTACAATTTGGACGGGGATTTTGAATTATGAGAAATGATACAGTATTTGGGTTTCTACGTTCTAGGTTCGTACATGCAACATGCTTCTGTCTGTTAAGAAAAAATGGATAGTGGGACTAAATTTTAAAAAAAAAGTTGATTATTTTATAAGACTAAAAATGAGAATTTCAAAAATATGGAACAAAAGTGGAAATGGGATTAATATGTGGGATCAAAAATATACTATAATGAGTCGTTGAAATATACTATACTCCGTCGCTGAAAAGACATGGAAGGCGCGCTGAAAACAATATGCACGTCGCTGAAAACAATATATTAATCAACAAAATTGCTGAAAGGTACATCCATTGTCGCTAAAATGTATTAAAATACATTTTGGAGTAATATGGCATAATTACATTTTTACCCTTCCAGTTCATCTCATCCTTTGATTTAAAAAGTTAATCAACGGTTGGAAAATGCCGCAGTACATCTGTCCAATCCTATAGTTGCACACTAACGAATGCCTGAATTTTGTGGTGAAATTATATATATATATATATATATATATATACTAGAAATCGTGAGTCGCGCGCTACGCTGCGCGCGACGGTGTGTGTAAGTGAATTGTGTTGTATGTGCATTATCCGCCTGTATTAGAGGGCACTGTATTATCTTAAAATAATTGCTGTAGAAGCAAAATAATGTTCTTATGTAACATGAGTAGGCAGACATATAAAAATATTATATGTAGGCGTAGATAATAGAAAACCATGCATGGAATATAAGGCAAACAATATGGAATATTTGGGGAACAGAAGGTACCTAGAAGAAGTACAATTGAGCAAAACGCATATAGTATTATAATGCGTGAGAGATTGTGTCCAAAAGCAACGCTGTAGTTAAAGTCATAACATATGAGGTCTACTATGAAACGGTTAGGCAAAAGCTGTGGCCAATTAGACGGTATGGACAAATGAACTAAGTTCAAGGGTTCAGGCCACAAGCAATAGGTTAGGGAAAAGCTGTGCATAAATAGTTAGGCAAAGCAGTACCTGAAGTCATAACATATCCGGTGTGCTATCAAAAGGTTAGACAAAAGCTGTGCATAAATAGCTAGTTCAATGTGGCACAGATTGCAACGGTTGCTAATCTTGTTTAGGTGGCTTTGTTTTGGGTTTCCTGGTGATGATCTTCGTTTTCTTTGAGGGGCTCCCACCAAGGTTGTCAGTTGAAGTTCCTGAAAGTGAGTGGGGCAGAACCTCTTCAACATCGAAAGCTGGCAGAAGATCTTTGGCAGAGGTGGAAGCTCCAGGTTCACGTGCTGACAGTTTTTGGAGGTCTGGTGTTATCCCGGAGGTTTGTGTTTGGGTGATTTGTAAAGGAGGGGGTGTGGTTGGAGTGGAGTGCATTGTTCAGGCAGCTGCATTCCAACTTCTTCGAAGAAAGGGCGTTGGGCTGCCTGGGCGTGCCGTTCAATGATACGTTGGTCATGACTTTTCCGGGGCATTTGTGGTCATGGAAGGATGCTAGAATAAGAAAGATGAAAATATGAGACAAGATAAGTTGGTAATGAGTGCATAATAGTAATAATGTTAATTACAGTACGAAATCAGGAGTAAAAGCTAATAACAAATAAATAAAAGATAAATATAAATCTCAAAATCTGAATTTCTATCAGAACAGAAACTTCTTACACGAGAGAACTGTCGGCCCTCTAGTACAAACCATTTACTCATTAAAATAGACAAATATAAATAACAATGACTTATTTTATGGAAGCACTGAAAAGGTATTCAGTACTGAAAATTGCAATATGTAATTCGTTCAATTAGCATGTTTTGTCTGTTCTCATGTATTTTTCATGGTTTCATTATGATTAGTCTACTGCATCACAATCGGTTGAAAGGGCATAGAAAGGATGATACTGCCTTATTAAAGATATATGATGATATTCCATTTTACTCAAATTAAAATATGTTCAAGACGAAACAATCTCTATCTTCACAATTCATTGCTTATTTTCAAGCTGCTGCACTACAACAAATCGCAGTATAATAAAGAGGAAAAAAAAGGAAGGATGACATCAAATCAGTAACAAAAAAGCTAATCCACAAGCTTGGCATAGACAACTGAATGAATGAATAAATAAATAAATAAATAATCAGTGATAAATCTTTTTTTTTTATCAAGCAGGGCATACACAGACCACAGGACTCTGCAGGCATTGCTGCCTATGATCAAACGGTGAACAAATAAATTTTGCTGCCCAATCTTCTACTCTCAAATTCATGGACAACAAATAAAACTGAGACACCCACAGAAGCAAAAATAAAAAAAAAGAAAGTCATAATCAAAGTAATACAATGAATATTGTCCATTTCAGCCGTACAATGAAGTAAATACAATGATCATGTGTCCATTTCAGCCCGTACAATGAAGTAAATACAATTGGTGGTGGTGGAATGTACAATCAACACATGTGTCCTCTTAAGACTGTACCCCTAAATCAATCAGGCAATGAAGTAAAAAAATTAAAAACCAAGTGATGGACTTAAAATGAATAAATAAACAAGTCATCATAGTGTTGATGGTTTGGGAAATTGATTAGAGATATTTGGGAGAATGCATTCAAAAAAATATTGTCTAATGCCGAACACATTAATATAATATGATTTTAATTTTTATCGTAACAAAGAATATTTGGTGTGGAGTATTTTCACTAAAAATATTGTCCATTTCAGCCGTAACAAAACTTACAGAAACGCGCACATACACACACACCAAACTCTAACACAGACATGGCAAATTTACATTTCAATTAGATCACAAAAACAAGCTTTACGAACTAAAAGGCTTTTGGCAATTATGCCCTGTCCCATATTGTTGCCTGATAATCTAGAGTGCACATAGTTATATAACTATTATCTATTCATGTATGCTCATTCATGCTCTTTGGCTGTAACATAAGAGCGGAGACTATAATACCTGGATAACTTTTCTTCCCGGATAGCAATAAAATTTATGGCTTCAGACCAGGTAAATTCTGCTTGAAAGCGAAGTCCAACATCCACAAATATATGCAAGGTATCTGCTCTGAAAAAGGCGAAAAACGAGCAATTATATCAAGAGTGAACTAATATACATCAATATTGTTTCAGTCAAATTGAAGTGCCTTCAATGAATCCAATCCAATAAGCTCTCCGACCTTAGAACAGAAAATCTCAATTCTGATTTGCATTACATGGTGCATCACTATGGCTTTCTTCACAAATAATAACATAAAATTCTTCATAACTTCTCATTCTCTAAGATTTTTGTTTATTGAAACACAAACAGCCAATTAGGACACAGTAATATTTATTGAAACATTTGTGAGCCTCTTTAAGTGAACGCGGGGATAGGATACACAAACTATGAACATCAAACTAAAAGTAACACGTGTTATGTTAATGAGCTCTACATTAGATAACTCATTGTCAGCACTACAAATCCAAATATCTACAATATCAATTAGGTATAACCATGCCAATAAAGATATGCAAAATGAAATAATAAAAAATACACATCAGCTTGCATGTGGACTTCAGAACCAAGGTTCACCAATTTTTTCAAACTTGTTACACTATTCTTCTCCAAGCTCTTAATGTTTCTTCTCAGATCAGAGCAACAAAAGAACAAGTTAAGAAAAAGAAATGACATAAATAATGCAAAAATCTTGTAGCAACATCAAACTAAAATGGCAGCTTCTTCAAGTCTGCGTTCACAGGAAGCAACCATGAATAGTTACGAAAGCGAGAACAAATTTAAACAATCACAACAAGGAAGGATGAATTGTAATGAAACAGCGCAAAAAATCAAACAATCGCAGAATCAAACTTCAGGCACAAATTGAGCATGAACTTGCAACGAGCAGAAATTTTCCTACAATCCTTTACCAAAAATAAGGAGGCAGGGTGGGCGCGGTCGGAACACAACGCGGAGGTGATGGCGGTGGCCGGCGCCTCAGCGGGAAGATATTGTGGTGGAGCACAACAGCGGAGGAGGAGGAGGAGAAGGGGAGGCGGTGGCGCTCGCAAGGCCGGAGGGGCGGCGTCGGGGCAGCGTTCACGGAGGGCGGTCGGGGCACAGCGCGGAGGTGATGGCGGCGGCCGGCGCCGCAGCGGGAAGAGATTGTGGTGGAGCACAAGAGCGGAGGAGGAGGAGGAGGAGAAAGGGAGGCGGTGGCGCTGGCAAGGCTGGAGGGGCGGCGTCGGGTCAGCGTTCACGGAGGCACCGGACCGATCGGCAGCAGGATTGCGTAGGCGGCGTGCGAACGGGCGGCGCGGTGGTGAACAGATGCGGCAACACAGCAGCAGGTCCGGGAAGGCAAGACGATTTTAGATGTAGAAATCGTTTTTCCCTTTTGTGTGCCCTAATTTTGTGAGAGTGCAGTATTGAAAAATAATCCAAACAAAAGAGAAATTGGGAACGCAACATATCACAGAAAACGACAAAATGCACTGTTCATTGAACAGTAAATCGGCAAGGTATTTATATATATTAGATATATATTTTTAAGATCAGTACACTAGCTTATCCAAAAAAAAAAAAAAAAAGCTTATCCAAAAAAGATCAGTACACTAGAAAGTTATAAATGCCCATTGCATTTGTTAGCTGGCCTATTAGAAAAGTACTGTACAAACTAAGAGGTGTTTGTAATTCGTGTGTTATAGACTCCCACCACTTCTTTCCTAACCAGCATAGGTTGTTCAGCAAAAAAAATATTTTGATAAAAAAATGTCGAGGCATAATAATTATTTTATTTTTAATTTTCCAACTGTTAATAAAAAGATATATATATATATATATTTGTAGTGTAATTTAACTAAATTAATAAGGGTATTTAAGACTTTGCACACATTACTAGGTATTTTTTGGCTTCTACTTTTCAGAGATCACCCCTAGATTGCTTATCTGAAAATCACTTTTTCGGCTTTTGGAGTTGCTTTTGATCTTTTCAAGAAGCTCATTCAAATATTTTTGTCAAAAATATTTTTGACAGAAGTAAAAGCCAAAAGCACATTCCAGGAAGGCCCATGTCTCGTCACCAATTGGTTCTCTTGCTCATATGAGGCATTTGAATATCCCGTGCAGTAGCGGATCCAAAAAATTAAATTCGGTGGGTCACTTTTTATTTATTAATATAATTAATTTTAAAATAAAAGTACTAAAAGCGTTAAATTCAAAGTAATACAGTATAAAATACAAATTATCAAGTATTGTTACATCAATATAGAAGTATAATTGTTCACTCACTTGTGGGGACTTATTTAATTCCACGATAAAATATTCTCCCTATAACAACAATTCTACTTCCGGTATCCCTCAAATTTTAAAGATTTTTCTTAGTTAAATCAACAAAAAATATTAAATTTACAATGTCTGCCTATGACGAATAATTTCTTTTTTTTTTTTTTTTCAATTTCTGTAGGGCAAAGTTAGATCATTCATAATTACAAATATAGTCAACATTAATTGTTCCAGAAAGATAAATCAGGGAAATCACATATAGTCATTTTTGTTATAAACTTCCGCAATGCCATTAAGTGATTTAAGATTATAGAATAAAAAAATAATTAAATAAATCATATTTAAAATCATTTTAATTTGTGAATTAATACTAATTTTTAATTTTTATATTTTATAGTGGGTCAATTGACCCACCTTACCCTATAACTCACCTTGCACTATAACACATGAGCCCTGTATCCGGGACCTTTTGCATAACATGAAAACACTTGAGAAAAAAACATTATAATCTGCTACCAGCATAGAGTGGCAAAGAAAGGTAAAGAGGATTATATGAATATGGTGAGGAGACATTGAACCTATTTTAAAAAAAAAAATATAGGGATTAAAATATACCTCGAAGGAATTGCAGAGGACAAGAGTGGTTTCCATACAAGGTGAAGATGACTAGTAAGAGCAATTCCAGGGTCTGTTTTTTGCATACAAATTTCGAAAGTTTTTGGGAGCTTTGAGGAGCATTAGATAACCCGTTCTTTATACTAGCTTTTAAAGGCTTTAACTGTGAAATACAGTTCCGAAAGCTCTACAATCAGAAACTACCCTAAGTAGCTTCTGGGAGCTTTGGGAAACTACTTTCCAATTAATTTTTTTGGCTAAACAGGCAATACAGGCTAGAGAAAAAACTAATTTTTCTCTTTCTCTTCAAATTACAATGATAAGTTCAACTACTTCTACCGAACACTTGTGCAAAAACTAATAGGTACAACTCATACAGCTGTAGTTCGCAGCTACATCTCTAACGGACCCATAGTTTATACACCTTTTCCTTTGATTAAAAGCCAACAAAGCAAGTAAAAATGGAAATTTAATGTAAAGGAGAATTGGAATGGGTAGAGAATAAAACATGCAAAAAATAATAATTCATGCTGATCCTGGCATATAGTTCTCTAATAATTAGGGAAAAAAATTCTAGAGATGACATATAGTATAAAGTAAAATAGGTAACCAAGTATCTATGGATGACAGAATAAAAAGAGCAAATAGAAAAAAAAAGAAACACAAGATGAAACATAGTATAATTTCTAAATTGCAGGACAAATGTTAGCATCGAAGCGAATGAATAGCATAAGAAACCAAAATAAAATAGGGCAAATTATTTATTTGTGCCATTTTTGGCACTTTCCATTTGTTAAATGGTACCATTTGACTTTTTATTAGTTTTTAGTACCATTAGGTAAAAATCTTTTAAATTTCTTTACCTCTTCTTTAATTTAACTAAATTATTCAATCTTTTTAAAAATTGATTCTTCAAATCTTTTGAATGTATATTGTAACAACCTATACATTGCACATCAAATAATCTTATAAAATTTAATATATTCACGTCAATGGCTGAATAATCTCTATTGTTTATCATTGGTCCACGGTGCTTTACTCGTCCATAAAGATTTATGCTGCTTTCAAGTTTCAAAGCAAAAGATAAGTGGGGTGGAATTTTCTAGCATCTTCGTTGAATTTTTCTATGAATTCCATCTCATTTTTCACGAATTAAATACACAACAAATTAAGACAGACTTTATTTGTCAGAAATAGTTTCAACAAGTTGAGATCAATATTTTCATCTTAAGGCACAACTTACGAAATCAGAATTTTGTAATCTAACACCACTTAACAAGAGCTTTTTGATCGTATGAACTGCACCTGCCACCCCATTTTTTTTAATGATGCTTTCAAGCTTCAAATAAAAAGGTGAGTGGAGTGGAATTTTCTAATCTTCATGCAGTAGCATCTTCATTTAATTTTTCTATGAATTTCTCTTCGTGTAAGTGCCAATCCTTCCCGTTGAGTGCTACTACCATAAGAAATTTAGCCACTTGAAGTAGTGTGATGTTTTGTTTGTGTTTGGTTTGGTTTGGTTTTGTATTTTATTTTATATGAGGTCTTATATTTAAGAGTTTGGTTGCTTCCAATGGCATATAGTATTATTGGTTAACCAAAGTAGCTCCACTACAAGTTTAAAATTTTATTATTTATTGTTTAGTGAAGGCTTGCAATTTAGTGATCATTTAGGAATTATCTCGAAGGTTTTGTCGACTTTAAATTCAAGATAGAGCAAAATTGCAATAAGCTAGTGTAATCTTTATTAATTAGCACTTGGGCATTTCAGTTAGTCAAGCATTGATGATTATATTATCCACCTTGGGCCCAAGAGTCGGGCACCTCTTTATAACACTTTTCATAAATGTTACTTAACTAAGATTTGGGCACCTCTTTTTATCTTTGTTTGTCACGAAGCATCATTCTAATCCCATCTTATCAGCACCACTCAAACAACCAATAAATAAGCACTCCACTTGGTAAGCCAGTTTTTGGATCAAAGAAATTAGTATGAATCTCATAACTCTTTTACACAATGGAATCTAATGCCTTTTGGAGTATTCAAACAAAGGTCCCTTGTCTAGCTTCCCCACATACCACTCTATATTAAAATATTAATATTCTATATTCCAAGTGTATCAGAGATGCATACACACAGATGTTGGATGATTGGACAATATGTGACAAAGCATCTCTGGATTACATCCAGCACATAACAAACAACCAAACTAATAAGGAAAATCCCACATTTTGGTAAAAAGTATTATTCCAATGCCACCGCTGGACCTGGTCAGTAAATGTTGTGATAAGAAATTCATAGCCATGCCACCAAATGGCTTAGGAATTAGGTGTCGTATTTCATCCAAATACAGTCCTCTGTTTCCACAAATTGGAATTATGAGAATACGTTTGTGGGATTCCATAAGGACTATTATTGAGGGGAACTTGATCCATTTTGTATTATATTACTTTAATATATTAATATGATTTAGGTGAAATATCTTTGAAACAGTGCTTGAGGTAACTGCAGGTTCCTTGCACCAGTACGATTTATTTGATTCTCAATCTGAGCAACAATCAAGCGCTTTCGAAGGTTTGAGGTATTGACATGTTCCTTGTTTATGTTGCATATTCTTCTAACACATTTAGGTAAAATATGCATGGACAAATATAGTTGATCAACTATCAATTCATTTTGTATATTATGTTGTAAAGAAATATAAGCTTTGCATGCAGTACCTCAGAAAATCACAATAATTGCCTTATCCAAAATTTGTTTAGATGATACACGAATAGATTTTTATTGAGCAAATCAACATTCTCGAAAAGTCAGTCAGTATCCATGAAGTACCCTTTCGAACTTGTTTCAAGTAAAGTTATTAATATAGTTAAAGTACTGTTATAGACTTGTTTAAAGTACCGTTATCAACTTATTTTAAGTACGGTTGTGAACTTTTTTAAGTATCGTTACTGACTTGCTTCAAGATCCTTTTGCCCAGATTGCACATTTTCCTTTCAAAGCCTTTTCCCATAGAGTGGAGGTGAAAGTAGGACAGTCTAAAACCAGTTTCCTGATTACCCTGCTTGAATGAAGGTACTCCAGAATATGCTCTTCCTCTGGTTCATCCTCTTTCGGTTGATCAGCAAGAAATGCTATTGCTTCATGCAATTCACGCAACTTTTCATCCAGTGTAGGATGGAGTATTCCATCAGCAGCTCCTCTAGCAACCTACATTATTCGTTCGATAATGCACAATTCAATAGTATAACAGCAAAAATAATCAAAGGCCAATTATTTGTCCAGATTTGATTAAACAAACAAATCTATATTCATAACACAGTGTCTCTATCTCATATTTACCAGTAGACAGCTGAGAGTCAGAAATCATAAACATATGGCATAAAATGTAAACCAACACACATACTACTTTATTTAAATTAAC
The DNA here is from genome assembly GCA_030278955.1 of Hygrophila difformis. NCBI lineage: Eukaryota > Viridiplantae > Streptophyta > Magnoliopsida > Lamiales > Acanthaceae > Hygrophila > Hygrophila difformis. The sequence continues at coordinate 83,585 of JAOANR010000288.1, forward strand.
AAAGGAAACTGCACTAAGTGTGTGAATAACAAGATTAGGCACTATCCCCATCATGGATCACCCAGCAGCTCCCGCCTACTTAAACCCGTAATATTCTTATAATGGTTGCTCTGGCACTATTCAATGCAAGAATTTTCTGATTTTTCAATTTTGATAATTAGTGACACTCAACCAAAACAATTGGGTTAAATTCTTTAGCAGCTACTGTGAAGGAAACTAAAATATGTTGGAGCTATAAATTGAAAGCACGATGTGCCACTATAAAATTAAATAAGGGTATTGCAGGCTAATGGCTTCCTCAAATCACAATAGTACAGTTTACTTTTGCAAGGGAAGAAATGACCATTCTGTTATACAAGAGAACACAATTAACAAAAACCACTGAACTTTCAGGACATCTAAAAAAACTGTTAATAAAGAAAATGAAACATTATATAGAATAAAATAACAAATGCCACTACCTCATATATAATCTCTTCTCCATATTTAGACCTGATTAAGCTTTCTGCCATTTCACTGCATACATCGACGAGTTTCTGACAACATAAGAATAGATATCATCAAACTTAACATAAGAAATAATATAATATGAAGGTTACCAAATTACATCAATCAGATTCCAATAAGATATGTTCTAGTTCAATTTATAAAAATTAAGGGAATTGAGATTCTTTCAAATAAAAATTTCAAACCAAAGGATTGTGCGAACTCTTGAAAGAAAGGCAGCAAAAGGCACGGAGACAAGATTCATAATTGAAGGGCTGAATCGACAGTGAGTTCGCCGGGCAGCGAATCTTAATTACAGGAGATCGAAGGTAAGATGAATTTACCAGTACGGAAGGTGGGGAGGTACAACAAAAGATTCTTGGCTTCTAAAAGTGTGAGAGCAGATTGGTGTGTCCGATCCGTTCTGGAGTGTGCTTCCTACTGTCTCGATGTTCTGCTTCGATATTTTCTGAAAGTGTGAGCGGAGTGTATAACGGTTATTCTTTTAACCCTAAACACATTACAGTAAATATTTGTAAAAATATATAGTAAAACTGTAATATTTAATAGTAAAAATTTAAAAGATTTACCTAATGGTACTAAAAACTAATAAAAAATCAAATGGTACCATTTAACAAATGGAAAGTACCAAAATAGCACTAATAAATAATTTGCCCAATAAAATAACCTTCAATTAAAAGGGGCAACATAAGACATAAATATAAGAAAACTCACATGAAATGACCAAATTAGACATGAAGGTATAGACGACAACAGGAGCGGGCATGCATCCTCCTACATATGATGGCAGAATAGATTCTACGCATTGAAGCAAATGAGTAATATAATAAACCAAAATAAAACACCTTCAAAATATATATATAGAAGTTATAGGTCTAATTGAGTACGGGTTAGGTTTAAGTACTGATTCAGTTCATACTGAATCGGTGGCTACACGCTTATTGTGTGATGGTCTCCAAGGCACGTTCTTAGTTCCATTTTTTGGGTGATTTTAATTAATCTCTGCAATAAGAGTTGATTACAATTTAATTTAATTAATTCCGGAAATTGTGGGGACATATAGAGGGAACCATTCCGGATATTGCTTTTGTTTGTAAGGAAGGGTATGTTTTTTTGGTATGCTACTGCTAGTGTGGTGAAATCGAATTTTTTATTTTTGTGCTCCTTTTATTTTTTGGAGTACACTTCTAGCGGCCCCTCCCGATTCCACCCCATTCTTCACCGTTCCAAGCCCCGTAATAGCATCATCGAAGAACCCTCCGCAATCGCCCTGTTGGAGGCTACTCATCACAGAACGTTTATACAGCCAATTACCGTTAGCATTTTAGGTTAATCAAGTCCCACGCAGCCGGATTCTCGTCGCCAATCGGAGACTTTCCATTGCTTTGTCGGTGTATAAGGTTAGGGTCCGGGACTCATTTTGCATCACGTTAATGCAAATTCCTCCATTTTCGGTTGTAGATTGGGGTAGTGGGTTGTTTATTGCAAATTCGTACATGTTGTGTTTTTTTTTGTGGGGGTTAAAGCACAATGTTCCCAAAAAGGGGTTTTTTTTATTTTGTTGGAGGCGGCGACGCCGTTGTGTTGGATACCCCTGTTGTGAGTGCCAAAGTTCGCGGGGGTGGGATTTTGTTGGGGCTACAACTACTGCCTTTGCAATACAGATATGTAACTTTTGATGGATCTATAATTAATTTATGTATGGACTTTTCATTTTTGGGGGTAATCTTCCCTGATAAGAATGTCTTTGTTGTTTGATTAGTTTGATGAAGTTCTTATGAGGCCTTCTTTTTTAAATAAATTTGATGGAATTATTAGTTTCATAGTTGGGTCGTGTTTTACATAATATACAGGTGCGATGTTACGTGTGTAATGTGTGCTGATATCATATTTAATCTGAGATGATATATAGGTGTATATGTGATGCCAGTCCCATTTTTTATATGTAGTGTGTCTCTTTCCCACTGTTGCCTGAGCATTATATCTGTCACAGGTTCAGCGGGACGACGCGGGGATGACTTTATTGACCCTCCTATGCACAGTCTGAAGAGGGACCGCTCAACACCATGGATCGCCCTCCCCCAAAAGAGAAGCACGCACGGAAGCTTTCCAAGGCTGTTTTGTCACCATCCTATGTTAATCTGGGCTTATGGGAGGTGCTCTACACTCACAAAAAAAATTGAAGAACAGTTTGTCAAGTGGCTATTGAAAAAGAACAAAAAAATCCAAAGATACATGGGGATGCCAATACGTCGTCGGGGTGATAAAATGAAACTCATTGTGTGCTGTTAAATTTACAGTACTTTGATGTATTTAATTATGTCGCTTGTGATGGTTATAGATGAACTTGTTTTCGACAATGGATGTGCAACATATTTTAAGTTGAATATCGAGTTAAATGTCCCTGGGTAAACGGCAGGGGAAGTAGGCGTACTGTTTCGAACACGTTCTCCTGGGACGTTTATGTCTCAGACTAATTGATTCCAGTATTTATTTTGAGTTCTAGCCATGGATTTTTATACTGTTCGGATGAAGTTTTATTAGGTCGCATGTGATAGACACCGTGTGAGTTGTTTTTTGAGTACCAACATTTTGGGAGTCATATCTTTAGTACACCTCTTGCCTTTTACTGTGTTGGGGTAATACACACCCTGTGCTATAGATGTCTTTGGCATGTGCTATGGGGGACTGTCGTCTGTGCTAGTTTTTATTTTACATCATGTTTTTAGTATTTCCATTGCTTAATACTGTGTCTTATATAGGCTATTGCTTGGGCATGCTTTTTCCTGAATATTAAAGCTTTGGAAGATATGGTTTTACTTCCCACATTTATTTTTATTGTGTTTTATACATATCTCTGTTTTCCAGGGTTGACTATATATGACTCTGTACTGAATGTGTGGCTGGCATGTGATGGGTATGACAGTAGTGTGCTGGCTTATGTGAATAAATGTGTAGCAGGCCATATTCATCAAAATTATTTTTTTGAGCACACATTTTACAGATGTTCTTTCGAATAGGTGTTTGATTTTTCCATAATACCGTATGCTCTTATTTGTAACATGGTGGAAGTGCTTCATTTTTTCAATACACGTAATGTGTTGATGGAGCACATGTGACATTTTAATCTATCTGGGGACTAATACAAAGTAAATTGGCCATACATCTTCAATAAGTTGTGAGACAATTAGAGCATGATAAGGCTCAACTACATACGACAAATTTTAACACCTATATTCAAATAAATAATCTATAGTCATCTCGCATCAGGAAAAAAATGCTCCCTTCAACTAACTTAGCACATGTTCGACATGAAATAATCAGAGTCATTGTTGAGTAGTAGCACAGAGTACACTTGAGACCATAAGGTCCAAATTAGCAACATGGACCCAATACATCGAATGCGCTATCTAGCACTTATTCGCCTTCTTATCCGAATTTTGCTTTGGAATGCACACTGATTTTTATGTCGGGATCATCCGCCGCTTCCGCCCAAATCTCCTTTCCTTTGACTTCAATGTGTATGGACTACCATCCAATGATAATTCCATCATACACATACACTACTGCTAATGGTAACAACATCGAATATATTATTGCTAATGATAATTCCATGGTACACATATAATTCCCACCTGTAATGGAATCCATATATTAGAGTATACATTGGCTATGTGAGGATATTTGCTATTATAATAATATTACCACCCATCAATTGTAGAGATTCAACATAAAATTCATTATATAAACAAACATTTTTGTGCTGAATTCGATTATTATTGAACTAGGGAGTGAAGATTTTCACCTGTAAATATAGGCGTCATGCCTCTCCGCCATCGCGACTCACTGCGTCTAGAATCAGGTAAAATGATAATTTGCATAAATTATTCACAACTTAAAACATATAAATCCACGTACCATCGAAGTCACTGCAGCCTTCATATCCGGCGTTTTTTAGATTCCGACTCTTGTGGTTCATCGTTGGCAGATCCGGAATCCATCCCATTTGCGGCATAGTTATCATCGTCGGCATCGGATTCCGAATCCAGCACTGCCGCAATTGGTGCACCGTCGACTACATGGTCTCTTTGTGATGCCTTGTCCGATAATGCTTCGCTGTCATATATGGGATCCGTTAAGGTCGAACATCATATAACCAATGATGATGCTAGGTTGAGGGTGATGATTTTCAACGGTGATGAATTTTTGGGGCAGCCAGCGGTGAAGTTCAAAGACACATATTTTCTCTTTTGTGGATGAGGGGGTCGTGTGTGGTGATTGGGTTTCATCACGTTAAGGCCATCATTAATGAAGATTTTTGTATTTTATGGCAGTTTTAAAACATTCCATTTATGCCGGTTACTAACGGTAGAATGTGTTTTTTCAGATCCCTTTAATTATGGGCGACAAGAGATGGAAAGTCTTGCAACCTTGTCTCATCTAGCACATTATGCACTTTTACATATCACATGCAGTAGGTACTGAAAATTAGAGTTTCAGCACCCTAACCCAACCGAGTTAGTACCAAGATGAAAATAGGAGTAATACAAAATCCACCTGAAACAACCAAATTAACCATCAATAATGTAGCAAATCGACAGGTGGAGCAGACATATTGAGTTTGGGCCTAAAGAAAAAATAAAAAAATGGATGAATGGGAGATGGGAATTGAGGATGGAATTTTTTAATCGGAAAATATGGTGGGAAATTAACTCTCAAAGACACTATTACTCCTCAAACTCGTACCAATATGTGATTTATTAATTATCCCATTAACATAATTAACTCCCGCATTTTTGGAGGTAACTACGTTTCTTTAAAAAAATTATAGGATAACATTAGGTGTTAAACTCTACCCAAAATTATGATGCACTAGCTTAATTTAAATGATTATAATAATAATAATAATAATAATAATAATAATAATAATAATAATAATAGATACAAATAATAGGAAAACAAACACTCATAAAGCTTACAAATTTTCTGACTACTGTAATTTATATACATGCTATATACGTACTAGTACTAACAAACTCGTCTGCCTCTCTATGTATTATGTCAAACAATCACATTTTGGGGTTGCCACTAATCAAATTAATTCAATTTTTTCTTTCTTTTTTGGTACATTAAAATTAAAAATGGATATTTCAATTCTCAAGAGTGCACTGTATAAACAATAAATATTGATAATTTTAAGCTTTTATTTGATTATTATCTGATGAAGGGTTTAAAATGAAGTGAGACAAATTCTAATAAATTAATGTATTCAGATAAAGTGCAGGGAATAAAATATGTTCAATATAGGTCAGGAGGTCTCAATATAGTATTTAATTTAAAAATTATTACTGTTGTGGGTAGAAGCAGTTAGTTACGTACGGGTACGGCTCTGCTGCTACCGCTGGTTTGCTCTGCTATCTAGTGCGTTAGTGTCTCTATCTGTATATACTAATTAGTATACCTGTAGAGTGGGGCATTAGTGCATCCCTGCTAGGAGGGGAATTGAATTGCGTCGAAGCTCTACATTCCAGTGGCTCTTCTTGCCCAAGTAAGAAGGATTTCCTTCCCTTTCTCCTTTCCTTGTTCGCATGTTTTGGGATTTTGCCTGGGGAATCGTGATCTATTAAATTCTATGTGCAGTTTTTCCGTAATTCCGTCCCTTTAGTTTAGCAAGATATATGGAGGAAAACATTAATTCTACCTGAAGCTTGATATATATATATATATATATACTCCTTTTCTTTGTTTTTTCTTCTTCATCTCATGTGTCTGCCTGCTGAGTTCTTACTTGCTGATAATAAATGCAATTTAAGTAATCAGTTTTCGTGTTGCATTGCATGCGCACATTAGATTTGGATCTTTTCTTTTTTACGGTGCTATAAAATAACCAAACTTATACAACTGTTTTTTCGTATTTAGTAATAATCAGTTTAATTTGTCAATTCATTCAAGACTATTTTCATGTGAAAATTGAAGTTAATTTGAGTTAGATTAGTGGAATTTATATATCAGAATGGGTATTTGACTGGGAAATCACCATTGATGGGGACATATTAAATCATAACATAAAAAAATAAAATAATAGTAATCTCGGAGATCAGTAGCAGTAGCAATGGGTTTTATTTACGTTTGGGCTTCGTGGACTTGCCATAAAATAATAGAAGTAGTAATACGGAGGTCAGTAGCAATAGCAATGGGTTAATAATATTACTATTGTGGGTCAGTAGTAATACCATTGGAGATGCTCTTAGGAGGTCTCAATATAGTACTATTTATTTTAAAAATTATTACTGTTGTGGGTAGAATTGCAGTTAGTTACGTACGGGTACGGCTCTGCTGCTACCGCTGGTCTGCTCTGCTATCTAGTGCGTTAGTGTCTCTATGTGTAGAGTGGGGCATTCCAGTGCTAGGAGGGGAATTGAATTGCGTCGTCGAAGCTCTCCATTCCAGTGGCTCTTCTTGCCTGGGTAAGAAGGATTTCTTTCCCTTTCTCCTTTCCTTGTTCGCATGTTTTGGGATTTTGCCTGGGGAATCGTGATCTATTAAATTCTATGTGCAGTTTTTCAGCAATTCCGTCCGTTTAGTTTAGCAAGATATATGGAGGAAAACAATAATTCTACCTGAAGCTTGATATATATATACTCCTTTTCTTTTTTTTCTTCTTCATCTCATGTGTCTGCCTGCTGAGTTCTTACTTGCTGATAATAAATGCAATTTAAGTAATCAGTTTTCGTGTTGCATTGCGCACATTAGATTTGGATCTTTTCTTTTTTTACGGTGCTATAAAATAACCAAATTTATACAACTGTTTTTTCGTATTTAGTAATAATCAGTTTAATTTGTCAATTCATTCAAGACTATTTTCATATGAAAATTGAAGTTACTTTGAGTCAGATTAGTGGAATTTATATATCAGAATGGGTATTTGACTGGGAAATCACCATTGATGGAGACATATTAACTCATAACATAAAAAAATAAAAATAATAGTAATCTCGGAGGTCAGTAGCAGTAGCAATGGGTTTTATTTACGTTTGGGCTTCGTGGACTTGCCATAAAATAATAGAAGTAGTAATACGGAGGTCAGTAGCAGTAGCAATGGGTTAATAATATTAATATTGTGGGTCAGTAGTAATACCATTGGAGGTGCTCTTAGGAGGTCTCAATATAGTACTATTTATTTTAAAAATTATTACTGTTGTGGGTAGGGGTGAAAGCGGTACGGTAAATATCCGACCGATCCGATGTCGTATCCGATTATATTCGAATCCGAATCCGTTTTCAACTATCCGGCCGGATATTTTAGTATTCGTATCCGAATCCGAATCCGTATTTTAATATCCGCATTCGTATTCGAATCCGAAAATATCTGACCGTATCCGAGAATATCCGACCGTATCCGAAAATTGATAGGATATTATCCGAATTTTAAATATGGATATCCGAATATATTAATATATTATTATTTATTAATTAAAAATTATTAATAATTATAAAAAATATCAAATTTTCAAAAAAGATTATAAAAAATTATCCGATAATCTGTATTCGATTGAATCCGTATCCGTCATATATCTGTCTTGTATCCGTACCGTATCCGTAATCCGAAATATCCGAAACCGTATTCGTATCCGGCCCATCCGTATTCGATACCGAATTCGACAAAAAAAATATGGATAATATCCGTATCCGACACTATCCGACCGTATCCGTACCGTTTTCATCCCTAGTTGTGGGTAGAATTGCAGTTAGTTACGTACGGGTACGGCTCTGCTGCTACCGCTGGTCTGCTCTGCTATCTAGTGCGTTAGTGTCTCTATGTGTAGAGTGGGGCATTCCAGTGCTAGGAGGGGAATTGAATCGCGTCGTCGAAGCTCTCCATTCCAGTGGCTCTTCTTGCCTGGGTAAGAAGGATTTCCTTCCCTTTCTCCTTTCCTTGTTCGTATGTTTTGGGATTTTTCCTGGGGAATCGTGATCTATTAAATTCTATGTGCAGTTTTTCAGCAATTCCGTCCGTTTAGTTTAGCAAGATATATGGAGGAAAACATTAATTCTACCTGAAGCTTGATATATATACTCCATTTCTTTTTTTTTTCTTCTTCATCTCATATGTCTGCCTGCTGAGTTCTTACTTGCTGATAATAAATGCAATGTAAGTAATCAATTTTCGTGTTGCATTGCGCACATTAGATTTGGATCTTTTCTTTTCTTTTTTACGGTGCTATAAAATAACCAAATTTATACAACTGTTTTTTCATATTTAGTAATAATCAGTTTAATTTGTCAATTCATTCAAGACTATTTTCATATGAAAATTGAAGTTACTTTGAGTCAGATTAGTGGAATTTATATATCAGAATGGGTATTTGATTGGGAAATCACCATTGATGGGGACATATTAAATCATAACATAAAAAAACAAAATAATAGTAATCTCGGAGGTCAGTAGCAGTAGCAATGGGTTTTATTTACGTTTGGGCTTCGTGGACTTGCCATAAAATAATAGAAGTAGTAATACAGAGGTCAGTAGCAGTAGCAATGGGTTTTATTTACGTTTGGGCTTCGTGGACTTGCCATAAAATAATAGAAGTAGTAATACGGAGGCCAGTAGCAGTAGCAATGGGTTAATAATATTACTAGAGGTAAATTTTTTTTTGGGCCATAACAAGGTGTCATTTCCGGTTTTGAGCCACGACTAATTCGTATTATGATTTTAGGCCATTACATGGCATTCGGGCTTTATTTTGAGCCAATCTGATCAATTCTACAGGCTACCGGGCCGCGTGAGCCTCACTTGAAGAAGTGTGCGGATTTTAAAAAAAGCGTATTTTACAATACCCTTTCTTCAACCCCTCTTCACTTGTTTTTTCCCCCAAATCAGTGAGGAAACCGTTTCTTCATCCCCTTCATCGTTGGATAAAAAATTGTTGCTCCGGTAAGTGAATCCTACAATCAAAGTGACGGCTTTTCTCAAAAGGTTCATTGGCAGCGAAAATTAGGTCTAGGAGGGAAAATAGTGGTGGCTTTCCTTAAGAGCAGGCGGCGGCAAGGGTTGCTTCAGTTGTGGTGGGTGGCGCTAGGATGGGGATTTGATTGGGATGGCAACAGAAATGGTGGTTTGGGGATGATGAAGGGAAAGCGGAGGCGGCAGTGGTGAGGGCCTCCAATTGGATTTTGAGAAAGGGAGACGGTGGTGATGACTTGAATGGGTGATTCGTGGTGATGGTGATGAGCGGCGGGAAGGGTAGCAGCCGTTGTTAATGGAGGCGTCGTGAGGTGTTGGAGATGATGGCAGCAGCGGCGATGAGATGCTGCAGATTTGACGATGATGGAGTCGGGTCGGAGTGGATCCGTTTTGGGGGAGCCGGGTTGGGAAGAAGAATCTCAATCGCTGAAATCAAGCCTAGCTTTCTGTTGTCTCCCTTGTGCCGCCACCGAACCCTAGCTCCGCCTCCATCTACCTGCGTCGAATCGACATCGTTATCGGGCACGCCGCTATCCATTGAAATGGTTGAAACTTTAGGGTGGTTCTAACGAAAAGTCAAGAAAATTTATGTTTCATTCTTCTTTTGCTTCTCTTTTCAGTGAGTCATACTTCTCTTTTCAGTGTTGACTCAAGGATTCTTTTTTTTTTTTTTTGTGTGTATTTCTGCCACTTCGATTTTGCTTATTATTGAACATTTGGATGATTATCGTTATACTCCCTCCGTTTCTAAATAAAGGTTACATTTTGATTTTTTTTACTGTTTATTGTACCACTTTGACTTCTATTCTTCTTATAGTTATACAAGAAAAAATATAGTCAATTGAGATCTAGTTGGATTCGTCTCATCTTCTAGTTTTTAAATATCAAATTATTAGAATTTATACTTGTACCGAATTTGAGTTATTAATAGTTTAAAATGTACATTGGCAAACGTGCAGAGGAGAAATGTAACATTTAAAAAGAAACTGAGGTAGTATTATTTAGAGCTATTGAGTACACTCCGACAAGTGCATACAAGGTGTTCTTGGCTGTTATGAAAAGCTATATTGAGCAATTTGATTTTTTCTAGCATTAGAAAAGCTATTATGAAGGCTCATTTGATTATTGGGGATGGGCTCCTCCAGTGATTCAAGGTTGTTCTTGAGGCTAGTGGGGCTGCTCCGACGGCGATGGTCCTGTCTCTCTCATCTTATCATCATAAAACTCCACATTCAGCTCTTCAAATTTCCAGGCGCGTGATTTCGTTTGGCATGTGTAACACACTCACAGCCCAATCTCCCATTGACTGGTCAAATTGGTTCAAAATGAAGCCCGATTGCCCTGTAATGGCCTAAAATCATAATAGGAATTAGTCGTGGCTCAAAACCGGAAATGATATCTTGTTATGGCCCAAAAAAAAATTTAACTCATATTACTATTGTGGGTTAGTAGTAATACCATTGGAGATGCTCTTAGGAGGTCTCAATATAGTACTATTTATTTTAAAAATTATTACTGTTGTGGGTAGAATTGCAGTTAGTTACGTACGGGTACAGCTCTGCTGCTACCGCTGGTATGCTATGCTATCTAGTGCGTTAGTGTCTCTATGTGTAGAGTGGGGCATTCCAGTGCTAGGAGGGGAATTGAATCGCATCGTCGAAGCTCTCCATTCCAGCGGCTCTTCTTGCCTGGGTAAGAAGGATTTCCTTCCCTTTCTCCTTTCCTTGTTCGCATGTTTTGGGATTTTTCCTGGGGAATCGTGATCTATTAAATTCTATGTGCAGTTTTTCAGCAATTCCGTCCCTTTAGTTTAGCAAGATATATGGAGGAAAACATTAATTCTACCTGAAGTTTGATATATATATATATATATATACTCCTTTTTTTTCTTTTTTTTTCTTCATCTCATGTGTCTGCCTGCTGAGTTCTTACTTGCTGATAATAAATGCAATTTAAGTAACTAGTTTTCGTGTTGCATTGCGCACATTAGATTTGGATCTTTTCTTTTTTACGGTGCTATAAAATAACCAAATTTATACAACTGTTTTTTCGTATTTAGTAATAATCAGTTTAATTTGTCAATTCATTCAAGACTATTTTCATATGAAAATTGAAGTTACTTTGAGTCAGACTAGTGGAAATTATATATCAGAATGAGTATTTGACTGGGAAATCACCATTGATGGGGACATATTAAATCATAACATAAAAAAATAAAATAATAGTAATCTCGGAGGTCAGTAGCAGTAGCAATGGGTTTTATTTACGTTTGGGTTTCGTGGACTTGCCATAAAATAATAGAAGTAGTAATACGGAGGTCAGTAGCAGTAGCAATGGGTTAATAATATTACTATTGTGGGTCAGTAGTGTCTCTCTCTGTATATACTTAGTATAGCTGTAGAGTCGGGCATTAGTGCTAGAGTTGTTTAGAGTGCGGTCTAGACCAGACCAAACCGTATTTTGAAGGTTTGGTTTGGTTTGTGGTTTAAAATTTGTGGTTTGGTTTTTTTTCTTCAAAAATTGTGGTTTGCGGTTTAGGTTTGGTTTTGAGAAAAAATAACCCAAACAAAACCGTAAACCGCAAAATATATATATATATAATTATATATATTATATACATATAATATCCACCCCTCCACCCATTCTTAATTCCTAACCTAACCTCATTCCTAACCTAATTTCTTCTATATGGCCCCCAAATCCATTTCCTTCAATCTCTGCTCTTCCCTCTCATCTCTTTGCAGTTTGCACTTCACTTTTCACTGCTAGAAGAAAAGGCCGAGGATATCCAACAATTACAAAATGGTATGCATTTGTAAATTATTTAACTTATAACATGTCATTTATTTTATTTATACCTTATTAATGCTTTTATTTTGTTGCAGATCTCTCAAAAATTAGTTTAGCTCCAAAAATCATTGATTGTGACTAAAGATTGAAGATGAATTAGAGTCACATCTTTAGATTTCAAGAATGAGGTACAGACTAAAGAACTCTTACTTTTCATGCCTACACTGCACCCTGCACTTATAGTACTCTGACTTTCCATGCCTACACTGCATCCTGCACTCATAGTTTTTGCAGATTCACTTCCTTGGTCTGTTTCCATCATGACTGCATCCATGTTGATCAACCTTCCAGTGATGGACATTGCCCCAGTTACTTCAGATCCCTGTAGAGTATGAGTGATTCCCACGGAAGTAGTACCATCATCAGTTTTCCCAAAAAGGTCATTGAGATCGATTTCTGCAAAAATACGAAAATATTAGTTGATGATATGATATTACAGACTCTTGTGGAATCCAGGGTTTAATCGAACCTGTATAACTTTGACAAGTTTCCGATGTCTGTAATAATTTTAGTTTATTAAGTATTGGCTTTTAAACATTGAACTTATGTATTTTTTTTTTAACTTTTAAATTGCATTTTGGAGTTTTTAGAATTTTGGTTAAAACCGTAACCAAACCAAACCGAACCGTTTTTTTGCGGTTTGGTTTGGGTTTTCACCAAACCATTTTTTTGCGGTTTGGTTTGGGTTTGGTGCGAAACCACACCAACCTAAACCGTGTTCACCCCTAATTAGTGCCTCTCTGCTCGGAGGGGAATCACGTAGAAGCTCCATTCCAGCTCTTCTTGCCTGGGTAAGAAGGATTTCCTTCCCTTGTTTTCTGACTACTGCAATTTATATACATACGTACATACTACGCACTACTACTAACAAACTCGTCTGCCTCTCCATGCCGGGGCATCCTCAGCCTCGCTCCTTGTATTTTCATTTGCTTTGAGTCTAATCCAGTAATCATTCTCTTTGATTTTCTCTATCTCTAGGTTTTGGTGGAACTGAGAAATCATTATTTATCCTCTTCTTCAACCTAACACTATGGATAAGCTTCAAATCCCTATTCAACCCTTTAATTCTGGTATCTTCCTTCATTTATTTAATTGTTTTTTTCCCTATCTTATTTTCATGTTAAATATGTGTGGGGTTTACATTTGTGATGTGTAAATTGTATCAATCAATCAATCAATCAATCAATCAATCTTCTTTGTTAGATCTTCAAGTCCAAGCTCGGTTACTGTATATCTAAGCTATATGTAAATTTGTGTGTCGTGTATCTTTAGCATCTTAGTCGCAATCATTGCTTTATTACGCTGTTAGATAGATTGTTTCAGATGATTTGTGTTGCTTGACTCATGAAGGGCCACTGAGAAAAACACAAAACTGAATGCACTCTACGACACACAGAAGATACTGTATTATTGTAACTTTAACAACCTAGATTAGCAATATGTGAGATTTTTTTTCTATATGGCCTTGTACAATATATATATTGATATCAACTCCTTTTTCAAGATAATAAGTGTTTCATATGATTGGGCATTTTGTACCACTTGGTTTCCTCTTAATTGTTCGCTATCGAATCAGCCTTTCATAACTAAAATGTATATTAAAGAGTTGGTGAAATTTATAAAATGTGCACATATTTGTTAACATAGTTGGTGGAATTTATAAAGTACTTCAATTGAATCATTTTTTTTTTATTGTTTTACATGTTAATTGTATGATTTGATATGATGTTAAACATCCTTATGTATTTGCAGGATGGATCTCAATATATTCCCTATTCCACCAGAGATCTAGCTAATGGTTCAACCATTCCTCCTGTGCGAGAAGCAATTAAGAGCATCTGATCGCAATACTTAAGTCAAGTATAGCTCTCAAGTCAAGCTCGAGTAGTCCAATATAGCTCTCAAGTCAAGCTCGAGTAGTCCAACTACTGAAGCTCGACTTGACTCAATGTCACCTTAGACCGGATGGACGGAGACAATCACTTTGTTGTTTCAGAACATAATACTATTTCAGCCACATATTATTATTACATTTTATTTTAACATGTTATTTAAATAAAAATTATAGTATAAAATATGTAATATTCTAAAATGAAGTGAGACAAATTTTACTTAATTAATGTATTCACATAAAATACAGGGAATAAAATATGTTTCATATAAGTTAGGAGGTCTCAATATATTTATTTTAAAAATTACTGTTGTGGGGGTAGAAGCAGTTACGTACGGCTCTGCTACCGCGCTGCTCTGCTAGTGCGTTAGTGTCTCTCTCTGTATATACTTAGTATAGCTGTAGAGTCGGGCATTAGTGCCTCTCTGCTAGAAGGGGAATCGCGTCGAATCTCCATTCCAACTCTTCTTTCCGGGTGGGTGTGAGCGCAGTCGGGGTATGGATGTACTTGGCTGCAGAACCATTAGCCTGAGGCCAATTATGCATGTGGGGGATGATGGGAATGAATTAATAATAGACTGTACATTTGAGAGCACAGGGATTGATCAAGTGCATAGCACATTCAAGAGAATTGTATACTACAACATAAGCACAAAGAGTTTTACAACACTTGAAGTTGATGATAAGCTTACTTGTGCCCATACGGGAACCTTTCAAGGCACTACTGTTTTGGGGCCGGCCCTGAATTAATTCCAGGTATGCTTTGAATTTTATTATCCGTTGTTTGTTATTATTATTTTTAATAATATTTTGTTATCTATTAGAAAATCTATAATGAAAATTTATCTACAGTATTTGTTTGCGATGAGAGTCAATACTGAATGGTAAAAGTATGAATCTATGACAATGGAAACCTTTCTGCAAGTCCAGGCAACCTAAATCATTTCCTGTCATTATTTAAATTTCCTTCAAACTTCATTTACTTTAATTTTTTATTTCGTCAATTAACTCTTATAATTTCCGTATGTCCTCAACATTTCCTTTTTAAACCAACGACATTGCACTGCATTCCTTTACTCATCTTGATGCATATATACGGCATTTCGTTTGACAATTTGTATCTTGTTATCTTGTGTTTACATTTAATTATACTTACCCAAGATGATGATAAGTGTGTCGTCACCCATTGGTTTATGTGATTCTTCTCTAGCTCATATATAAAGCTAAAAGTTGACATGAATGGATCAAATTAGACATGAATGTAGCCGACAAGAGGAGTGGTCATTGGTCCATCCTTGAGCCTAAAGAAGAAATAAAAGAAGGATGATCGGATCGGAAGGAAAGATGTGGGTAGGGGTGGGCACGGTTCGGTTAACCTGGATTTTTCAGGTATTTATATTTGTATTTGAACCGGATGAATACTTTATTTAATTATTTGTATTTGTAATCGGAGTACTCGGTTAACTGGGGATTCGACTTCGATTCGATTCAGCGGTTAAGCGAATCGGTGAACCAAGACGATCCGGATTTGGTTTTGTTGTAAGAGAAGGTGAGGAGGAATGGCGTGGAGGTGGGAGTGGTTTCCTGGGACTCACTTCGATCCTTCAGGCTGAGTTGATAGCCCTGGCAGCAAGCCTTGATTTCATCCTCCGCATTGGGGTTAAACAGGTATGTTGTTACACAGACTCTTTTGATGTTATTGACTCCCTAAGCACAGAACACAGGATACACTCCTTGGCTTCTAACATCCAACGCATTAGAGATCAGAAGGCTCAACTTGACGATTGCAGAATCCACCATTTGAGGCGGGAAAGGAATAGAGTGGCGGAAAAACTAGCCAAACATGGTGCTTCCTCGGAGGATTTCTTTACCATATGGGCGTTCCTTCCAGACTTCCTCTTTGAGGATCTTGCGGTAGACAGTGCTGGAATTTGATCGTCCTTTTTGACTGGTGGCTCCCTTTTGTTTTTGCCGTGTTTTAGTCCTCATTTTTTAGTTTCATTTTCTGGTTTTATCTTTCAGATTTGTATTATCTTCTCTGGCCTTCATGGCTCTTCAAAAAAAAAAAAAAAGTTCCAAATGTCTCGATTTCAAACTCCAAAATCAGAAGCAACTCAATAGTCTCATTCCCCCCTGCCCCGTCCGGCCAAAAACCTTCCCATTCTCCATTGCCGCCGCCGTTATTCCTCTACCCCACCGCCCCCATGAAAAACCCCAACCAAACCCCATTTTCTATCGTCGGAAGGCTGGTGATAACCTCACCCTACCCTCTCCTACATATATGAGATAGCCTTAATAAATAAATTGAAACAATGGGGGATTGGGTCCGCCAGTATTGGGCAATTATCGCATAAGATACAAACAAATTACTGGAATACGTACGCACTACTAAGTACTAACAAATTCCTGCATTCCTACAATGGAATCATGCAAACAGTACGCGTATGAGTATTTTAATAGCTCTATTCAGCCTCCTCAAGGTAAGTCGGCTTCCTCAGCCATTTTCTTTCCAGCGTCTTTCCTTCTCCTCCAAACGTTTTTTCACTCTCTATTGTGGTATCTTTATCTTCATTGTTTTCTCTATTTTCATATGTATGTTTTTCCTATCTTACTTTATTTGAATTTTTTTTGAAGGAGGGGCAGCATACATTAACTTGTTGCACTCCCTTGAATTGTTTGAGAGCTTGAGGAAAATCGGGTTAGTTTTCAACACGAGGTGTACTGAGAAAAAACATTATCTTTTGTGCACTTTGTGTTTTGTGTATACATAAGTTGGAAAAGAAGGTTATCCATAGTTTCAGATAATGTTGTGAATATTAGAGCTCTAGTTATATATTATTACTTCCTGTGTTGAATCATTGAGGTGCCATAACAAAACTTGATGGAATACGTTTCAACTGCCTTTTTTGGTGAATTGCTTATTTGAAGTATGATTTATATTTACATTTTTTTCCTTAACTATCTGCTTATAATGTTCAACTATTGAGGCACTATAACAAAACTTGATGAAATTTTGTAAACAAACTTTCTGAGTAAATTGGTTATCTAAATGTGCCCTGTTTATATTTGGCTCTGCTGTCTGATTTATGGGTACAGTAGCTGATGAGATTTTTTCTCTCTGAAATGTGGTTTAGTGGTAGTTTACTCCATATTAAATGAGATTTTTATCGAATCAGCTATTTATAACTAAAATGTATGTTAAAGAGTTGGTAGAATTTATAAAATGTGCTCATATTTGTTAACAGAGTTGGTGGAATTTATAAAGTACTTCATTTGACATTTTCTATACGCATTTAGCAATTGAAAGAATAAATTAGAACAATTAATTAAAATTGACCTTGATTACAATCCATAATCTTCAACCCATTAAAACAAGCAGACAAGAGTCGCCGGTCTTTTTTCTTTCCAACTCCTTGTTTTTGATTTCATGTTAACAAAAATTTATTTTTTTTATTGTTTGCTTGAAGAAGAACAAAAAAACAAAAACAAAAAAAAATAAAAATAAAAACAAAGCTATTGTTGCTACTAAAAACTCTTGTTTAGAACACTGAAAATTTAAACTATATATGAGATCTCAAGTGCAATAGGGCTGGAAAGATGACCTGCGAGAACCATTATTATTTTTTGATTGTGTTACATGTTAATTTTATGATTTGATATGATGTTTATTAATATCCTTATGTATTTGCAAGAATGGATCTTAATGTGTTCCCTATTCCACCGGAAATTCTCGAGAGACTCAGAGTACAACCATACCTTCTATGTGAGAAGCAGTTGGCAACCTATGATCGCACTACCCTGAATGTACCAGTAAATTATAGGAATACTTTTAAGTTAATTATCCCGATTTCTATTCGCTGATGCGGGCCACCAAGGAGCAGGACGTACTCGTCCGAACTCCCATGAGGGAGGAAGTTTGCCAAATATTATTCACAACAGCACGACACGGTAAGTATGGCATCAGGGGACATTGGAAAGATCTAGTTCAAGCGAATGAGTGGCAGTGTGGAGAAGGTGCCAATAGGCATGGCACAATAATTCAAACCTTCCTCTATCAACTGGGTAATTCAGATTACGTGTTTGATATTTGTGAGGTATGAAGGTATACTATTAGTATATATGTATATATTTCATATATTTAAATTTAGTTTTAATATAATTCTATATATGTAGGCTCCTCTTGCTGCTTCTCATCCTGCTGTTGCTGCTGCTCCTCCACGTCGCCACCGCCGTTCCCTCACTCCAACTATTGTTCCACCAGCATGTCGTGAACGTCACCAATAAACTGTTTAGTTTTTTAGAGAATAAAACTATGTTTTTTTTGTATTTGTCTTGCTTCTTTATTTTATTTTATTTAAAAAAAATAGAACAATGTTGTGAATTGCGTTTTGGCTTTGGTTTGTTTTTAGGCAAACCGGCCAAGAAGTTGAAAGGAGTTTGGAGGGGACAATTGTTGTTGGATTCTAAAAGTTTGTTTTATAATGTCTTTATACTATTGGTTTTGTAGTTGGGTCTAAATCACCATCAACCGTAATCTTTCTATAGGTGTGTTTGGTATTCATTAAATTTTGTTATTATTAAATAAAGCAAAAAAAACTTTTATATGATTGTTTGAGACTCTAATGCAAATACTAATAATTCATAATAATCTTGATTATATTTAGTGCGAGTATCATGTTATTCTACTTATTAGGGGTGAGCATAATACGGTTTGAACCGTAAACCAAACCAGACTAAATCGTATTTTTACGGTTTGGTTTGGTTTACGATTTAAAAAATCATAGTTTAGTTTATTGTTTTACATGTTAATTGTATGATTTGATATGATGTTAAACATCCTTATGTATTTGCAGGATGGATCTCAATATGTTCCCTATTCCACCAGAGATCCAGCTAATGGTTCAACAATTCCTCCTGTGCGAGAAGCAATTAAGAGCATCTGATCGCACTACGTTGAATCTTCCGGTGCAGATGCGGAATTACTTCCAAGCAAATGATCCACCCTTTAATGAGCTCCTGCGGGCCGCCGGGCAATACATACTCGTCCGAACTTCACAGAGGGAGGAAATATGTGAAATAGTATTCACAACATATGGACACGACAAGTATGGCATCAGGAGACATTAGAAAGATCTCGTTGAAGCCAATGTCTGGCAGTGTGGAGACCATGACAATAGGCCTGGGACAAAAATTCAATTTTTCCTGTATCGGCTGGCTAATTTAAACTACGTATTTGCAATGTGCGAGGTACGAATGTATACTATTAGGATATATCCGTATATATTCCGTATATTTAAATTTATTTTTAATAGAATTCTATATATGTAGGCTCCTCCTGCTGTTGCTCCTGCTTATCCTCCTCCTGATGTCGCTCCTGCTATTGTTGCTCCTCCTCCTGCTGTCGCTCCTGCTCTCGCTGCTCCTCCTCCCGCAGTCGCTCCTGCTCCTCCACGTCGCCGTCGCCGTCGCCGTTCTCTCACTCCACCAGATGATGCTCCACAAGCACGTCGTGGACGTCATCGGTAACCTGTTTAGTTTTTGAGAAACTAAAACTATGTTTTTTTTGGTACTTGTCTTGTTTGTTTCTTTTTAAAAAATAAATTGATTTTTAATATAATTCTATATATGCAGGATCCTTCTACCATTGCTGCTAATGTTGCTCCCCTTGTCGTTGCCGCTAATGCTGCTGTTCCACAGCACCGCCGCTGCCATCGCCGTGCCATTGCTCCACAAGATGTAGCTCCACCAGCACGCCGCCGCCGTTTCCAGTAAATTGTTTAGCTTTTGAGAAACTTAAAACAATGTTTTTTTAAGTTTGTCTTGTTTTTCTTCTTAGAATAATGCTTTTTAAGTTTGTATTTTTTTTTTAAGTTGGAACAATGCGTTTGCCAATTCTGAAATGTGATGTTATAACTATCGGATATTATTGTTTCTGGTTTTTAAAAGTAAAACGAGGGCGGTGTGGGGATTAGCTATTGTGACTCGAAACATAAAAATGAAAAGAAGATTAAATAACTTCGGGATTGGAGGTGATAATTGTTAATGGTTGTATTAGACACTTAAGGTAACTACATTAGGATATATGGGATATATTTGTTTTGTTAAATGGTTTTAAAGGCTAACTTTCCATCTAAATATTCCTCTCTTTTAAATGCGATGTTATTACTGATAATGGCCAAAATTGACCATTATTTTCAATCTATTTCCGTGTCTAATACGGACATTTGATCGCATTCCGGTCTTATTTAAATAAGAAAGCAGTCGAATTTGACAGATTTATGCGAGTTTGTATAAATAATAAGCTGCTATTGAAAAATACAAAAATATTGTTATTTTAGTAAATTCATATTAAAAAAATCCAAAAACATGATAAAAATATTAAAAATTCCACATTTGATAATTATGGTTTGGTAGTATCTGTTCGGTGGAACACGGATCCATTAAACGGAACACAAACAAAATAATCAAGTGGAGTAAATTCACATATTTATATTATTTTATATTTTGATGTTTATATCTATAATTTTTATGGTTATTTTATATTTCCATTTTCTGCCTTAATTAAGAAATAATTGGTCCACTAATCTCTTTTGATTTAAATTAATTGCAGGTGATTTAAGTTAATTTGGCCCAAAAGTTTTAAGTCCAGTCCAAAGCCTCCATAGGCCCAACAAAATTCAGTCCAATTTGATTTCTTCGAGCCCACACCCCATTGGCCCAAAATTATCCAAGCCCAACAACACAATCCCAACCCTAATCCTACTGCCGCCGCCGGCCACCACCTCCGCCATCACCTTCATCTTTCCGGCCACTCCACCTCCCTCGCCATCCCCTCCGTTTTCCAGCACCATCCCCGAGCAGCCGCGGCCGCCGCCGCCACCAGCCACCGTCTCATCCTCCATCTTCATCGACGGCATCCACCACCTTCAACACCACCGCTGCCGCCCTCCATCTACATCGGACGCCGCTCACCCGCCTCCATCTCGGTCCTCCGTCCTCACCTCCAACTGCCGACAGCCTCCACCACCACTCCCGTTCCAACTCCGGCGCCCTCTCCTTCATTTCCGATAGCCCCGCCGCTTCCACCTCCACCACTGGTTTTGGGCATAAGAAGAGAAGCTTCAATTTCTCAATTGGAAACTGGAACGAATTAGAAATTGAAGAAATGGAGGAAAGAGAGGAAAGAGGGAAGAAGAAAATAGAGGAATGAGAGAGGAGAGAGGAAAAAAAAGAGAGAGAGAGAGAGAGAGAGAGAGAGAGAGAGAGAGAGAAATTAACCCTTTGTCGCGGAGCAGTGTATCGCGACAAATGCTCCGCGACCAAAAATTATTCCGAGACTGTGAGAGGAGAATCAAGACACGGAACCTTTGTCGCGGAACAATGTTCCGCGACAAAGTGGAACGCGACCGCGACAAGCCTTCGGCGACAAAGACAGCGGACCGCGACCAGAATTAAAGCAGCTCACGTGACCAACGTCCACTTTTCAAATCAAATTTACCCATGTGCTCTAATAGTTGGACAGTCCCGGGACTTGAGGTCCCGCTGGGTAAAAAGTTTTTGTTTTATCTTGTTGGACTCAAGATCCCACCCCCTGCTGCAAAGAATTTGAGTATTAATGGGCCTAGGGTTTTGCTTCACCTATAAATAGCTGTTTTGTTCCCTTGAACAGTAGCCGCACAATGTAGAAATTTAATTTGCTCTTGGGGACACACAGGTGTTCTCAAAATTAGTATAATGTAGATAGTTTAATTTTTGGTGCAATGTAGAATTTAATTTCAGTTCAGTGTAGTGTTTAGCATATTATTATCCGTTCATTACTGTAGTTAGCCATGTTTTACATTATTTTCAGTTTATAGATTAGAGTGTTGGGTTTGAAACATTCAATCAATGAGTGTTTATGGACATATTTTAGTTTGTGGTATTTAATCCAAGAAAATGTCTCAAAAATCTGTTATGGATTTTCCTTCCATGGTTGATTTACTGTTTTGGTCATTTTTTTTGGTCACTTGATCACCTTTTTATTTTAGTTAGGTCATTTCCTTTTTATTATATTTAATACATCATTATGTTGCATCATTCCCGTCTTAATCCCACGGATTAAGACGCAAACCCCGAGTTTGCAATATAAGGGGTTATGCTGCCAAAATTTTATAAAATTTTAAAACCCTTTGTCGCCATACACTTTGTCGCGGACCCACGGTCCACGACATAACCCTTGTTTAGCGACAGAGGACAAACTCTTGCATTTTGTCTGCATGGCTTCTGTCGCGGAACCTTTGTCGCGGAACCATGCTCCGCGACAAAATCTTATTCCGAGACAGAAAATTATGCCTTGCCATTAATTTTAAAACCCCTTGGTCGCGATGCAACCTTTGTCGCGGACCCACGGTCTGCGACAAAATCCTTGTTCCGCGACCAGGAATTATGTCCTTACCAATTTTCAACCCTTTGTCGCTATACCTCCTTGTCGCGGAACCATGTTCCGCGACAAAATTTTTGCTTAGCGACAAAACAAACCCTAATTTTCAAAATTCAATTTCTCTTATTTCTCACCTCTTTGTCGTGAAACCCTTGTCGCGGACCGTGGGTCCGCGACACAAACTCTGCATCGCGACAAACAGGCACCCTTTTTGCCAAATTTTTATTCTCCATCTCCTCCCATTAATTAATTGAACCTTTATATTAATATTTTGAGGTTGAAATCCAATGATCTCAACCCATGATTAATTTGATATAAAGAACTTTGTTCAATTTTCCATTAAAAGATTCTTCTACAAAAGATTAAACTCTAATGATCTAAGTATATAATCCGGACTATAATTGATTAATTATGGAATGAGTGATTATTTAGACCATAAAGAGTAATTATGGATTCATTTCCATACCCTTGCATGAGAAACCAATGTCTCTCATGCAAGATGACCCAAAAATATTTTTCTTTTATTTATTTTGTCTTTTCAGTGATGTGTGAAACAGCTAGTAAGAGATATAACAGACTAATGTTGGCGGGTATTCCCACACGGATAACTAGCTCGTGGTCTGTATATTAATTATTAGATGTTATTTTGCATGGTCCGAATAGTGGTCGGTGGAAGCCTTGGCGGTTCGTCCATCCGGGATTATAATAGCTGCTCAGCCGACCCCTATCCGGATACAGTTTTCTTTTCTTTATTTTAATTTCAAACCCGAATCTGGAGTTGTAGTAATGTTAGATGATATATGCCAATGCAATCTAATAATTATTGCAGTAATAGAACATGTGGGTTTTTATCCAAATTCACAGATAGTGGAGTCTAAGATGACGGTGGCAACTGTCATTTAAGGCATTCCACTGTCAAAAAATCATTCCATCCAAATGAGAGGGGAATTGGACAGCAGATGTTTGCAGTCCACCCAATCGTTTTGCCATCTTTTTAGCCAAAATAAATTCTTCTCATCTCCGGCTATTTCATCTCTGTGTTTCACATTCTGTCTAAACCCACCTTATATTTTGGGTTATTTAATTTTACACTTCTCTTATAAAATTATGCATGATAATATTATGTAAATAATGTGGTCATATTATTTTGGGATCCTTCCCTTGGACATAGGAGCCTTGATTTTAATCAGATGTCTCACAATAAATTTCCAACAAAAATTCATTTATGAAATCCGGATCTGAGTAAGGGATAAATTCCACAGTTATGACTAATTTATATCCGACTGGGGGTTGATTTTGGGAAATTAGAAGCAGAGTCAGCGATTAGGTTTCACCTAGACTGAAAGAGTCTGTGTTCTTATTGAGAGTTTAGTACCTGTTTAGGGAATGATTTTCAAATATCAATTATTTTCCAAAATTGCTTTGTGTTGGAAATCTGGTATTAAATATCGCACTGAGATGGGGTCCACTTGGATTCAAATACGGTGCGATAAATAATTCTAGATGAACAATACATAGGCATTGGTTATTTTCTAAGATAGGGTTGAGTATTCTTTCAACTGCTATCCTCTTCTGCCAGAGCCTACTTTTGGGTTCTGAGTGAGTGCATCCGGAACGAACTAATTTATTAGTTCGTTTCATTAGTTTGTATCTCATAACCACCCGACGGAAAGTGAACACTGCGAGCGGTTCACCGAGAATAGGGAATTCTTGATCCACACCCGGTCATTCTGACTGGGGGCTTTCTTTTACTACCAGGGTCAGACTTTCAAAAACCTCCGAGTGATAGGATTTTAAATGCTTTCTTTACCGCTTTCTTTTACTGCTTTCTTTAGAGGTCACTCGGTTGTATTGAGAGTTGCGTAACTGCTACTAGGACTGAGAGTTAAGGGATAGTTCAGGGCTTGATTAGAATCTTTGGGTGTGACATGGGGGAATGATAACGGTACTTGACACTTCAATAAATGATTTGTCAGGTGTTACTTGTCCACCACAGATGAATAATATGCCTCAGCATGGCCATGTGAGGGCATTTGTGAGTCTGTGGTATTTTAGAATTTGTTTTCTTAAGAGCATGTAAACTCTTACTGTAAGTACCTGTCTGTTAAAGGGAACATGGTACAGAGAACATGAGAATTAGCTAACTGAAGGATTATCCCAAACAAAGATCTGTGTATTAAAATGGAAGTTTAATTGTGTTTCATTTGAATCTTGTCCAATTTTTATTATTTTCTTCCTGTCCCTTCTGTCTCATTTTAAATCTGCTTTCTTAGAATAATCTTAACTGCTTTCTTAGAATAATTTTATTGCTTTCTTAGATTAAATTTAATTCGCTTTCTAGAATAATTTTATCTGCTTTATTTTAATTGCCTTCATAACTTAGTTTAAATTCTGTTAAGTAGTTGTTAATCAAACACAAATTCGAATCGAGTAACCGAGTGGAAAATCTTAGTAAACGACGTGGGCTCTGCTTCCATCGCACATCCTCCAGTGAACGATCCGGTACTTACTATAAATACTGCAATTTTTGACTCCGTGCGCTTTCGGGGGCACAGTTTCTAAACACGAGTAATAAAAACGTGACAACCTATAAATATATCCCTAATCCCAACTCCGCCATCATAAATTGGTTTCATTAATAAAATTAAAAACCAGGATTATGATTTTTCAGAAAATACTCATATAGTGGGAATGTATTTCATGGCAAGGATCTCCATGACATAAAACTATGAAGAGTTTCATGATGCCAAATGCCGGGGATCTTCAGTGTGACAGACTGAAGGTCAAGATTGAATTATTTATCCCGGCCGCACCGTGAAAATTGTCAAAAGTTTCATGCCGGGGAGGTCCACAGCGCCGTTCGAAATCAAAGTCTCCCACATGAGTAATAAAAAGTGAACTATATCCTTAAACCCTTTCCCGCAAATCATAACTCTTTTCATTTAATAAATTCAAACTTGGGATATTTTATAAAATACTCGTGTGAAGAAAATTGTCAAAAGTTTCAATTACTCCCTCCGTCCCACACTAATAGTGTCCTATTTCTTTTAGGCACGGTATTTTATGTGATGATAGTTAGTACTCCCTCCGTCCCATTAATTCTATCTCACTTTCCTTTTTAGTCCGTCCCATTCCAATTGTCTCATTCCTTTTTAGAAAATAATTAACTACAAACATACTCCCATCACATCACATCAATAAATAACTTTATTAAAATTTCAAACACACAACTATCACATCACACATAAATAAATCAATTAAAAATCTAAACTCATTACAATCACATCACTGAAATTCGTAATTTACCCACACTTTTTCCCTAATCTACCCTTACATTAAATACTAACTATCCCCATATAAAATACCGTGTCCAAAAGTTTTGAAACGCTTTAAACGGGACGAAGGGAGTATTTAATGTAGAGGTATATTAGTGTTTAAAGTAGGGGTAAATTAGGAATTTATGTGATATGATTGTAATGTATTTGAATTTTTAATTAATTTATTTATGTGTGATATGATAGTTGTGTATTTGAAATTTTAATATATTTTTTATTAATGTAATGTGATGGTAGTATGTTTGCTAATTAAAATATGTAATTATTTCCTACAATGGAAATGTGACAATTTGTAATGGGACGAACCAAAAAGAAAAATGAGATGAAATTAATGGGTCGGAGGGAGTATTTATTAAGATAATACATTTTTTATTTAAATAAATTAAAAAAAAGAAGATCAAAAATTGTACTGCACAGCATAAATTTTGAAGATAATTGTACCACACCGAAAATTCAAAATTAATTTTTGCAACCATTACTTTCGTATTAACTATCATAAACTAGTACTCCCTCCGTTTTTTTTATATTCTTACCCTTTGCATAGTTGATAATATTCATTAAGTAACTTTGATTCAATTATTTAGCATAGTTATGTAAGATAAAATATAGTCAATTGAGATATTATTGGATTCATCTAATCCGTAGTTTTATAATATCAAAATTTTAACATTTTTACTTGTTTATAATTTGAGTTATTAATGATTTAAAACGTGTATTATATTGCGTGCAGTTAAGAATGGGAGAAGTTAAATAAAAACAGAGGGAGTATCTAGTTAACTTAAAATGGCTAGTATAAGACTGAGTACAAACATGCATTGATTATCTGATTAACCAATTAAATGCGGAAGCTAAAATAATTAAAAAAAAACATAGAGATAAAATAAGTCTTAGCATAACTTGATAAGTATACCAACACAATCTCCATGGTACAAGCCACATGCATCGAAAGCAGGCAAAATTATTTTATTTACATTAAATTTCAAATTTTGCAGTGGTACCAAAAATTATGATTTAAATTTGATTAAATTTTTTTAGCTCACTAAAATTTTTAATTTTTTTAGGTGGATACCAGGGTATCTCAGACCTAATTGGACCTAAGACTAATTCCTCTTGGGTGAGCAAGGGTTACCTCTCCCAGAGAAAAATTCTACATACATAAATACTCGAACCCGAGACCTTTGCTTAAACTGCTAGAGCCATATACTACTCATGCCAATGCATTTGGTAAAAGAATTTTAAATTTCATTAGTCAATATATATTTTTAAGGAAATATCTATATTTAAAATATGATTATTATTATTCTCCTGAAAAATATGATTATTATTAATTACGAATTTTTGAAAAATATATTACATTAAATTTCTCTTATTGATTTAGTATTATATTTTAGACTCAAATTTTTAACCTAATTAAATTTATTTAATAACATTATAATATATTAACATTTATTAAATAATACAATTATATGCACAATTAAAGAATTTATGTTATATAGTTTTCATAAATTTATATCTTTTTCAAAACTTTATTATATTAATAGATTGATTATTTTCTATTAATAGATGCTAATGACGTGGGAGATGATTTAGCACTACATTGTTTCGATGGTAGTGTATAACGCAACACATTCAAGAAAATTCCAACATTTAGGTTTTATGTTCGATTCTCTGCCCAAATCCCCTATCTCTCCCCATTACCACCTTGTAATTTGTGTGGCTGGGCTCCCACCACCCATTTTCTAGTATAGACGGTTGAGAAAAAAATGACATGGTACTGATTTAGTACACTTGAAATTAATATGAATTGTCAATTGTGCATCAATTTTTGTTGATGCCGAGTTAATTTTTATTTTTTAAGGAACCGAAACGAAAGAAAGAGTGGGGAGCTCATATCACATAAATTAGACCGATTATTTATTTGAATTTAATTGATATATATACTCGTGATCAAAAGGCTAAACTACAATTCACCCAAAAAAAAGGCTAAACTACAAATTCGAATTCAACTCCTATAAATATCTTATTTTTTGTTATATGCTTCCCAAAATCAAGCAGGTAATTCAAAGTGGCGGTAGAATAGGTCAATAGAAGTTTGATTTTTTTTTGGGTAAGCCACAAGGCCAGCAAAGAGGAACAAAACACACGGGAAAACCCGAGAAAAAAGAGAAACAAAAAGAAGTTACGGGGGGGGGGGGGGGGGAGACACCAACAAAGCACACACAAACACTACATTAACCTCTGGGGAAACAAACACCCCTACAATCCTCAACCCAAGCACGTTGGATGTCGTCCGGAGGGAATGCCCACGTGGTGAAGAACTCTTCTTGCAAGGCACCCCTTTTCGCCAATCCGTCAGCCACTTTATTACCTTCTCTCCAAAGATGTAGAAGTCTGCAGTCTTCAAATTCCTTCGTTCTATCCCTAATGGTTTCAATAAGTGCTGCATAAGGGTGCAAGCTATCTCTGGATTTGATGGCATCGATGGCCTCTTTAGCGTCCACATAGCAGGTGACCTTGGTGTCCCCAATGGCAGTCAAAGCTTCCAGCCCCTTGGCCAATGCGAATAACTCAGCATAGATTATCGGACAATTACCCAGGTATCCACAACCTCCACTCATCCACTGGCCATCATCTTTCCTCACCACATAGCCATATCCAGACCGTCCTGTGTTCATCGTGCGGCTGCCGTCTGAGTGCAATATGGTCCCTACAGCTTTTTTGTCATTCCAATGGACCAACATCCTCGTTCCCCTATCGGCCCTCACGAAGCTCGTGCTATTAACTATAGCGGTCGTAGTGCAATTGATATCCCGAATCAATCTCCAATTCGTGCTGCTGACACCTCTGAAGATGCGCGAGTTCCTTTCTATCCAAATAGTCCACAGGGCCACCACCACAATTGGTCCGCAGACGTTAAGCAATCCATGCAGGAAGTCTTTGATCATATCTTTGGGGATCTGTTCACAATTCGGGGGAATCTGGATTTTGATCCCCTTCCAGATGTGCTTGGTCCATTTGCAATAGAAAAAGGTGTGAGCCCAGCTCTCAGGGTGCTCACCGCATAGGGTACACAGAGGGTTGGACGCAATCTGGCGTTTAAACCTTGTGAGGTTCACTGGCAGACCATCATTACTTATCAACCAAATGAGGAAGCAATATTTGGCTGGCATCTTGGAGTCCCATATCCAATTCCATCCCTTGACATTTTCTCCAGGTTCCACTAGAAGGTTGTAAGCCGACTGCACTGTGTAGTGACCCGATTTCTCTCCTTCCCAAGTCCACTTATCCGGTATCAAGGGATGAATGACCGGAGGGGGGGTGTTGCAAATCTCTTGGAGAAGCGGCTGCGGAATCGCTGTGTAGAGAGTACTCCAATCCCACTTCCCATTTCTAATGACATCCTTGCACCTGATGGAGATGTCATGGCAATCAACAAAGGAGATGAGTGATCCGATTTGACCTCCTGCCCACCTGATGAAGTTTGATTGAGATCACAATAACAAACTTCAAATTGATTTATTTGCTATTTTTTATACAGTGTATTATTATTATTATTATTATCCGCGGAGGAAGCATAAGAATATTTTGTATATAGAGGGGGATTGTGACTAATTGGTCTAGTGCTCCCACTCCCTCTTTCTTAAACATGTATAAGTTGTTAAAACAAAAAATATTATATATTTTGTATATAAAAAAAATACAGATTTGTATCTAAAGCAAATCTCACCAACAAATCCTCCGATCCCTTCAGCATAAAATTCTTATATATAAATAGAGGGAGAGCTAATACGGTAGAGTTAGGTTGTAGAACAACATTGAAAACAGGAATTTTTCTTGTCGAGAGTGCATATTAATTACAATGAGTGAATATTTCGTGTTTGTTGATAGTACTAGAGAGAGATCACACAAATGTTTGGAGAACAGGGACTGAGTGCAAGTTCCACCTCACGGTGACAGATTTGGAGGGCAGATTCATCAAAGAAATTATTGTTCCCACCTACAACAATTCCATTTTTCACTCCATCCCACCATTATCCTCTTATCTGCTTTCATAACGGTTGGGGTCAACACTTTTTGTGCAATCCCTCTACCGAATGGGTTATGCCCATAACGCGGCTCTCCCCATGCGCTTTGTACAGGGCGGATAATGGTTTTGATATGGGATTTGCATACTTGCCTTCTACTAATGAATATAAATTGGTCCACTTATTTTACACTAAATTTGTTTGTTCTTACACTTCTCCTCCTTGTTTTGAGTTCGAAATATGCTGTGAAGTTTATTCACTATCATCATCATTGTGCGGTGCTGCTGCTGCTGCTATCGATAATGAAAGCAATAATAATAATAATACGTCAAATCCTTGGAGGAGGATTAATGCAAAATGCCCTCATCCAACTTATGGACAGCCTGTATGCGTCGATGGTGTCTTCATTGGATGCTCGAGGAAGTAGATTGTATGGCTATCAGTGGGATAGTAGACGAGTCATGTGCAGCAATCGTATCGTTTGATTTGAGGTCGGAGGAATTCACAACTATGACTTCTACTGCACAATGGGATGAGGAAATTACAGGTGCAAAGGAAGTACGTCTCGCGGAGTTGAGGCAGAATTTGGTTGTGTTTGACAATAGTATTGATATTTTAATGATGGGTGTGAGCGCAGTCGGGGTATGGATGGTGAAGGACTACAAGTTGGGGACATGGGAGAAACTTTATTCTATTGATTTGAGATATATTGAGAATATTGGCAATCTACTTGGCTGCAGAACCATTAGCCTAAGGCCAATTATGCATGTGGGGGTTGATGGGAATGAATTAATAATAGACTGTACATTTGAGAGCACAGGGATTGATCAAGTGCATAGCACATTCAAGAGAATTGTATACTACAACATAAGCACAAAGAGTTTTACAACACTTGAAGTTGATGATAAGCTTACTTGTGCCCATACGGGAACCTTCCAAGGCACTAACTACTGTTTTGGGGCCGGCCCTGAATTAATTCCAGGTATGCTTTGAATTTTATTATCCGTTGTTTGTTATTATTATTTTTAATAATATTTTGTTATCTATTAGAAAATCTATAATGAAAATTTATCTACAGTATTTCTTTGCGGTGAGAGTCAATATCTGAATGGTAAAAGTATGAATCTATGACAATGGAAACCTTTCTGCAAGTCCAAGCAACCTAAATCATTTCCTGCCATTATTTAAATTTCCTTCAAACTTCATTTACTTTAATTTTTTATTTCGCCAATTAACTCTTATAATTTCCGTATGTCCTCAACATTTCCTTTTTAAACCAACAACATTGCACTGCATTCCTTTACTCATCTTGATGCATATATACGGCATTTCGTTTGACAATTTGTATCTTGTTATCTTGTGTTTACATTTAATTATACTTACCCAAGCTGATGATAAGTGTGTCGACACCCATTGGTTTATGTGATTCTTCTCTAGCTCATATATACAGCTAAAATTTGACATGAATGGATCAAATTAGACATGAATGTAGCCGACAAGAGGAGTGGCCATTGGTCCATCCCTGAGCCTAAAGGAGAAATAGAAGAAGGATGATCGGATTGGAGGGAAAGATGTGGGTAGGGGTGGGCACGGTTCGGTTAACCTGGATTTTTCAGGTATTTATATTTGTATTTGAATCGGATGAATACTTCATTTAATTATTTGTATTTGTAATCGAGTACTCGGTTAACCGGGGATTCGACTTCGATTCGATTCAGCGGTTAAGCGAATCGGTTCGAATATTTTGTCCGGCCCTCTAAAAATGAACAATCAAGTTTTCATTTCTTAATTCTTAAGTTTTGTAGATTTTAATTTTGAGGTTATTATACTACAAGAATAATATATATATATATATAACTATCAAATCCAGTGATTCTTTTAGTGTTATCAAAATATGTTACTATATGTAACGAATCTTAGTATAGTGGTATATTTCAATAATGAGGTGTTCTTGAAGACAAAAACTCAATATTGGCTCGTTATGATGACATATTTTGAAAATTAGCTCTTTAATTTTTAATATTTATTTTATTATATACGTAAAATAATTAAATAAATAATGATATACATTATTGACATAATTATATACCATCAAATATCTATAATATATACAATATATATAAATTTTTAAAATATAATTAATATGTTCAGTTCGGTTCGGTTAATGGGGAAAAAATTAAATTATTTATATTTGTATTTGAATCAGAACAAATAGTGAAATATAATATTTGTATTTGCTCCAGGATCCTCGGTCAACGAATTGGTTTGAATTTTTTGCACATCCCTAGATGTGGGTGGAGAAATGGGATATGGGAATTGGGATGATTTTATTTTTTGGAATAGGTTCCTATAGGAAATAAATATTTTTAAAATTAAATAATTAATGTAAACAATATAGATTCAATATTTTTTTAATAAATATTCAGCATGTTTTTTAGTGATAATTTAGCACTTTGGTAAAAATATTCTTGTATTTCAGCACACTAACCGGGTTCTTTTTTTTTTTTTTTTATCCAAGAGAGAATGGAAATGAATTCTTAAAGGATGTAAACTTTATCCTCGGGTAATCGGGTATGATGGATATTTTTGGATAACGAAAATAATATTGAATATGAATGGGGTTGCATTTTGTTTATATGCATTATGACATGAAGGTTTTATTTATATTTGTAGTAAAATAAATAAGTTTTTTCTTTATTTATAAATTTAAGTTAGAGCCGTGTAGGGTCGATTAACCGTGTAATAGTCAAGATTGCGGGTACCTAAGGAGTGGAATAGGAAATGTATTGTTACGATCCATGTTTGCAAATAAATAAAATTAATATGTAGCAGAATAACCAAAACATTAATCATATTAATAAAAGAAATATGAAGGTTAAACTTTTTATATGAGAGAAAATGATAACTTTGTTTCTTAAATTGTGTAACAGACCTATTTCTCACGGCATAATTGGTTCACAAGAAATGTAAAATCTTCTAATATATTTCTTTATAAAAGTATAAATAATATGTGATGAAATTAGATTTCAGTAAATCTTTTAAATGAAAAATAACTTTTTCAAAGCATCTTAGGATGAGTGTGGGGATACTTGCATAAGAGTCCGAAGCAAGCCCATTACATTTGTAAGCTGGCCCCTCAGAAAAGTACTGTACAAACTAAAACGGTAATTAAAAAGTTGTGACAGCGTGACATGTCAACTCAAAAAAAAGTTCAAGGGTCAATTATACATGCTCCACAGAAATTAAGGGTGATGATCAGATGATCAATTGATGTGGCATCCAAATCCAATTGATTAACCATATGGAAGCACAAACCGTGAGATTAATGGGATTAGGATTCATAAATTCCGTAATAAGGATTAATTAAGGCCCGTTTATATTAGCTTTTAAAGAAACAGAAGCCAGAAGCAAAAGCAGAAGTGAAAGCCAAAACAGAAGCATGTAACTTTTTTGTTTCGATGGAATGTTGGAAAAGCAGATTTTTTTCAAAAGTGTGTTTGGATGTGTAGAAGTGAAAAGTGCTTTTGAAATGTATAAATTACCAAAAAGGATATACTGCTTATATAGGATAGTAGTATATATTTATAGTGTAATTTAAATAAATTAATAGGAGCATTTATGACTCTGCACACATTACTAGATGTTTTTGGCTTCTGCTTTTCGGAGAAGCACCCATGTGCTACTTCTCCCAGAAGCATTTTTGTAGCTTTTCGATGTGTTTTTGCTTTTTCTAAAAAGCTAAAAAAACACTTTTTTTCTTCAAAAGTGCTTTTGGCAGAAGTAAAAGCCAAAAGTACTTGGAAAAAAAGCCATTCCAAACAGGCTCTTAATACTCCGTATAAATTATTTAGGAAACCTATCGTAATAATTAGTTACATATTTGCAAAAAAAAAAAAAGAAAATACAATATACAATAAATTAGTTACATATTATTGACAAAATATAGTGGCGTGGAAGCCAAATCTACAACACTTATTATCCCAGCTGGACCATGCTCCCGGAGCCGGACCAAGAAGTTCACTGACCGGATTGCAAGCCTGCTCAAGTCTGAGGAATTCCAAGTTGAAATCAACAAAGAAGAATGCCACAATCCGAAAGCATTGATCATGATCCAGCTCGAAGAAGCCGGAGGGATTCCAACCATGGGATCCCCAATTTTGAAGCAGTAAGCCATCACTGTCGCCGGAGAGTCGCCGGAAGATGACCAGAGAAGTCGTCGGAGCATCGGAGCATCACCGGAAGGTCAAACGGAGCTCGCCAGAAAGTTGGCCAGAAGTTGGCCGTCGCCGGAAAGTCACCGGAAGATGACCGGAGAAGTTGCCGGAGCACCGGAGCATCGCCGGAAGGTCAAACGGAGCTCGCGCGGAAAATTGACCGGAAGTTCGCCGGAGGTCGGCCGGAACCACCGCCGGTCGCCGGACAAATTTTGGTCAAAGTCGGAAGATGGTCGGATAATATTAGAGATTAATGTAATAGTATAAGACTTCAAATTTTGGGAGAAGGCCATGTCCCTAGCCTTGTGTCCTTAAGCCTGTGTCTCTAGACCCGTGTCGTCAGGCCACGCCTAGGGACACAGCCCTGCTTAGCGACACAGGGTCATGTCCTTAGCGCCCCGGTCGCCAGTCTAGCGCCCCGGTCGCCAGTCTGGCGCCCCAGTCGCCAGTCTAGCGACCCAGGCCTTATTTTTCGTCCTCTTTTCATTTTCTCCACTTGTAAAGTGTACGTAGGGGCTTTGGCATTATATATATGCCTCCCCCATCATTTGTAAGACTCATCTTTTGTCTTGAATGAAATCATACTTGATATTTCTCCCAAAAGATCACTTGTGAGTTTACACCCACTCTCACAAACACCTTTGAATGCTTGTTGGGAAACATTCATCACCTTGGATTTGAAGCATCCTTTGTGATTACTAAACCAAGGCTTGAGCTTGGAGGATTGGGATGAGGTCACGGTTCTAACACCTTGGTTGCTTCCCCTTTCGGTTCTTGTTGTGGTTTGCTTCATTATCTTTTTCTTTTCTTGTTGTCCCTCTTGTTCTTGCAAGTTAGTAACCAAGAGATCCATGGCATCCTAATTTATTTGGTATCAGAGCTACACTTGGTTCTACTTGTTTTTCCATAAAAATTGAAAAATCCCAAAAACTTGTTCTTCACCATTCCCCATTTGGAAGCACCTTTCCATTTGGCAATATCCATTTCATCCATTCTAAGGGGATATGCTGTCCAAATTTTTCCACAAACCATCAAAAACTCAAAAACTCCAAAATACAAATCTGGACAGAATCTGTTTTGGACCATTTCGGACTTAATAACTTTGTTTTTTGCAAATCTGGGCACATATTTGAATTCCTCATGTTGAGTAGATGAATTTGCATATGTGGATCATCAAAAACGGACATCGTATGACAAATTTATGGTAGTTTGAAGTTTATGTGTGTTCTTGGTCAAAAATCCGAAAATCTCCATATTTTGGTCTTTGATCTTGTGTTTTTGTGTGTTTGTTGTTAGTTTTCACTCATTTTGATTCTCATATGTGAGTGTATGCATTTGGAATGTGTTCATGTGATTAATTGGATAATATGCAACTAAAATTCCAAGTGAGTGTTCATACGTGTTCTTGAGTGTTCAAGCCATCTTCAAAGTGTTCTTGAGAGCTTCAAGCTTGATCCAAAATTTGAAATTTGAAAGTGTTGAAGGGAGACACAATCATGAGCTAGTTGGAAGAAAAATTGAAAGTGACAAGCTAGCCTTACCTTGAGCCACACAAGAGGAAATTGGGGATTTGATTTGTCTCCCATGCACGTGCACATCAAAATTTTGGAAGAATTGGAGTCAAAAATTGTGGGCTGTCCCTAAGCTCTCTTGTGTCCCTAAACAAACACTTGTGTCCCCAAGCAAACCTTGTGTCCCTAGACACTTGTGTCCTTAGACACTTGTGCCCTTAAACCCCCTTGTGTCCCTAGACACTTGTGTCCTTAGACACTCGTATCCTTAAACCCCCTTGTGTCCCTAGACACTTGTGTCCTCAGACACTTGTGTCCCTAAGCACCCTTGTGTCCCTAAACAACTCGCGTCCTTAACCATCTAGCGCCAAGCACCTCATTTGGCGACAGGACTTCTCTCCACTTGAGCAATATTTTTCAAAATTTTTCCTAAGTCGGATATACATAGTTGGCACTTGGTTCCTCTGATTTAATTAAATCACGAACACAGAGTTGAAATTTTAATCGGGCAATGTTTCCGCTCTTAATATTCCTCTCATAACAAGTGAAACCTAACTGTTGAAATTCCTCCGGAAAAATTTTATCTGTTATATTGGAGAGTACAGTAAAAATATTTTCATCAAGTACTGATATATTGGGAAACCTTGTGTGACCATATCTGGGAGTCGAGTGTTGTGAGCTACCACTTTTCAAATTTTGGTGAGTTCACTTTTATATTGTGAGGACTTGGAATTATTGGATTGCAATTACCGATTGAAACTGTAAACATAATTTCATTGCATTGCATTTCATATATTTCCTAGCGGTTGTTGATAGAGTCGAACATTGCATTTGTATCTTGCATTGTGCGTACATATATTCAGGCCTCACTCTCCGCCACTCGAAAATTTGTTTGTGATCACTGTGGATTGCAGATATACCAGGTTGTGAATTAACCCAACATTCAGCCATCGGGTTGTGAGCAAACTGAGTGATTTACCGAGTGATCCAGATAAATTCCATATTTTATTTTATTCCATTATTATTATTATCTATAATATTTCCATCTTCTTTGCAGGTGCTACTTAATTTCTCTTGATCAATTTTCTGAAATGGCAGGTTCAGGTCAACCTTCTAACAAGGATTTGATGGACATGTTGCAAAGGATGACTGGCCATTTGGATAATATGGATCAGCGGATAGATGATTTAAATCATAGGGTTGATACTTTCAAGGACGACATGGTCATGCATGGCAATGCGGTTCAATCAGAAACCATGAGACGACTTGAGCTAAAATTACAGGAGGTGTTCGACCGAACAACTCCACAGGCCACACCACCTGCGACGTCCAGTACCCCTCGGAGCCATTAAAGTGGACCCCAAGGCGTACGAAGCCATGAAATGGAAGAGGCCGAAGCCGAGATCGAGGCCCAGCAGCAGGGACCCCGACACGCTGGTCGAAACAATCCTGTACCTCAGACACCCGCATATCTACAACCGCCACGAATACCTGCTCCACCCAGACCAGTCAGACATCAACAACATGAATCTGAGTCAGATCCCGATGAGGAGGCGTACCACAGGAATCCCCGCCGAAACAACAGATATGATGAGCCTGACCGAGACTTGAAAGGGATCAAGTTCGACATTCCCCCATTTAAAGGAACATCCAATCCGGATGAATTTCTTGAATGGAAGCATTCGATGGAGCTCATTTTCAACTGTCATCACTACGCAGATATCAAAAAGGTCAATGTGGCCGTCTGTGCTTTCAAAGATTATGCGTTGGTATGGTGGCAGAAAGTGACTCATGACATCCACCGGAATGGCTATGATCCTATTCAGACTTGGGCCACGCTAACAAGGGCCATGGAGAACAGATTTGTACCATCTCACTACCGCCAGGACCTATATGATAAACTTATATTCCTTGTTCAAGGAAACAAGTCAGTAGAAGAGTATTATAAGGAAATGAAGACTCTCTTACTGAAAGCCGGAGTAGTTGAAGACGAGGGCATCACGAAGTCTAGATTTCTCAAAGGACTCCGAATCGAGATCCGAAAGGAGGCTAAGCTGCGACCGTACGACACTTTGTCCGATTTGGTGGAGCTAGCCATGAAGCTTGAAACCGATGATCGACCTCGAGTGCAGAAATACCGACAAGATTCCGGATCCAGTTCGCAGAAACCTTGGGGTCAAAAGACATTCATTCCAAGGGACGATAAGCCCAAGCCGAAAGGTTTCGAAATGGCCAAGGAATTTAAGACCTACCGTCCGGAAGGTCCTAAACCCGCGGTCATCGAGAGGCCTAAATTTGACAAAGATCGGAAGAAGGAAGTCACGTGTTTCAAATGCGGTTGGAAGGGACATTACTCTCCTGAGTGCCCTTTCACCAAAAGAGCTGCACTCATGGAAGACGGATCTTGGCTAATTATAGACTCTGATGATGAACAACCGGAACAGGCTGAGAGAGAAGAAAATGAGGACTCCGATGACAGTGATGAATTCTACGCAGCCGAGGAAATAGTTGAAGAGGATCGCAAATTGACCAATCTGGTGGCCATGCGGACTCTTAGTGCTGAACGAACAGAAGAGAAACCTCGATCTGACGAGCAACGGGAGAATTTATTTTATTGTCACTGTGATTTAAAGGGCAATGTTGCTTCTGTAATTATTGACAATGGTAGTTGCACTAATGCTGTGAGCACTTATGTTGTTCGCAGGTTAGGTATTCCGACGGAAGAGCATCCAAGTCCCTACCACCTCCATTGGATGAATGACAATAGCGACCTGAAAGTCAGCTGACGAGCCAAAATTCCTATCAAGATCGGGTCCTATTCTGAAAATGTCATTTGTGATGTCATTCCAATGACTGCTTGCCACATTTTGTTAGGCCGGCCATGGTTATATGATCGCGATGTCAAATACAAGGGTCGTGCCAATTGTTTATCTTTTATTTTTAAACAAAAGAAAATAAATGTCAAGCCACTGTCTGTAAAAATGGTTCGAGCAGATCAAGAAATTCTGCGAGCTAATATGAAGAAGGACGAAGCAGAGCGAAAATCGAAAGATAAAGGCAAAACCCTCTGCATTGAGAGCACGTCAGCCAATCCTTGTCTGCTGACGACCCGAACCGATTTTGAACAAACAATACGCGCACCGAGTTCAACAGGTTACTGTTTCCTTGCTTTTGCAAAACCTGTTGATGATATTTACAGAACTTGCACTGCAGCACCTAATATTCCTGATAATTTTTCCAGGATGTTGGAGGAAAATTCTGATATCTTCCCGGATGAAGTCCCCGCTGGTCTTCCACCTTTGCGCGGAATCGAGCACCAAATCGATTTCGTACCCAGAGCGTCAATTCCTAATCGGCCAGCATACCGAATGAATCCGGAAGAAACTAAAGAAGTGCAGAGACAAGTTCAAGAGCTGATGGATAAAGGATGGGTCCGAGAAAGCCTCTCACCATGTGCTGTGCCAGTTTTGTTGGTTCCCAAGAAAGACGGGACATGGCGCATGTGTGTAGATTGTCGAGCCGTGAACGTAATTACCATTAAGTATCGGCACCCGATCCCGCGTCTGGACGACATGCTTGACGAGCTGGGTCACGCCAGCATTTTCTCAAAAATAGATCTACGAAGTGGTTATCATCAAATCCGGATGCAACCGGGAGATGAATGGAAGACGGCGTTCAAGACCAAATTCGGATTATATGAATGGCTTGTTATGCCGTTTGGACTGACGAACGCGCCTTCAACATTCATGCGACTTATGAATGAGACCCTTCGCCAATTTGTTAATAAATTTGTCATTGTATATTTTGATGACATTTTAGTGTATAGTTCTAATGAGTCTGATCACCTTTCCCATGTCCAACAGGTACTAAACAGGCTGCGGGAAGTTCAGCTCTATGCTAACAAGGAGAAATGCATTTTTCATGCGACTGAACTCTCGTTCCTTGGCTACATTGTGGGACGTGGTGGTCTTAAGGTCGATGAAGCAAAGATAAAGGCAATATCTGAATGGAAGCCACCCACGAATGTGCATGAAGTTAGACAGTTCTTGGGTCTGTGTGGGTTCTTCAGGAGATTCGTCCCGAATTTTAGCTTGATTGCGGCACCCCTAACTTCACTGCTTAAGAAAGAACTTATTTTTAAGTGGGGGCCGTCTGAACAAAAGAGTTTTGAAGATCTGAAGTCCAAACTGACTCATGCACCGGTTCTAGCCCTACCAGATTTTGACATTCCATTCGAAGTGGAATGCGATGCATCGGGAACAGGCATGGGTGCAGTTTTATTGCAGAATGGTAAGCCAGTGGCATACCACAGCGAAAAGTTCTCTGGCGCACAGTTGAACTATTCCACGTATGACAAAGAACTCTATGCTGTGGTCCAAGCTTTAAAGACGTGGCAACACTATCTCCGGGGTCGTGAGTTCATTATCCATACGGACCACGAAACCCTCAAGCATATTCGGAATCAAGGACAACTGGGGAAAAGACATGCGCGTTGGAGCGGATTCATTGAGACTTTCCCTTATGTGCTTAAATACAAAAAGGGGAAGGAAAATATAGTCG
This sequence comes from Hygrophila difformis, assembly GCA_030278955.1. Classification (NCBI taxonomy): domain Eukaryota; kingdom Viridiplantae; phylum Streptophyta; class Magnoliopsida; order Lamiales; family Acanthaceae; genus Hygrophila; species Hygrophila difformis. The sequence continues at coordinate 123,862 of JAOANR010000288.1, forward strand.
CTGATGCCTTATCCCGCAGGAGCGCCTTGGCGACCATTGCCACGACACATCTGATTGGCTTTGAACATATCAAAGATCAATATGCCACTGATCCAGACTTCAAAGATTTCTGGGCAGAAACCAAAAAGCACGGGTTCAAGGATTATTCAAGACTTGATGGATTTATATGTTATGAGAACCGACTGTGCATTCCCAAGGGATCGGTCAGGGAACTTCTAATAAAGGAGGTTCACAACGGAGACCTAATGGGACATTTCGGAAAGACTGCCACCTTTGGTATTCTGAGTGAACGTTTTTACTGGCCGGGAATGAGGAAAGAAGTGGATGACTTGATCTCCAAATGCATCGTCTGTCTGAAGGCGAAATCCACTTCCAAGCCACATGGTTTATATATGCCTCTACCAATTCCCGAGGGACCATGGATTGATCTTTCTATGGACTTCGTGTTGGGACTACCACGGACAGCACGGAACAAGGATTCGATATTCGTAGTGGTAGATCGATTCAGCAAGATGGCTCATTTTATTCCTTGCACGAAGACCAATGATGCCCACCACATCGCCAAATTATTCTTCAAGGAAGTGATGCGTCTCCATGGAATCCCGAAAACTATTGTGTCAGATCGGGACACAAAATTTGTGAGCTACTTTTGGAAATCTCTGTGGCATGAGATTGGCACGAAGCTTTTGTTCTCCACAGCTTATCACCCTCAAACAGACGGGCAAACTGAAGCCGTCAACAGAGTCTTGGGTAATCTGCTGCGGATTATTACTGTTTCCAGTTACAATAGTTGGGACGAGGGTTTGCCCTACATAGAGTTTGCATATAATAGACACGTCCACAGTGCCACTAACATGTCACCATTCGAAATTTTCTATGGTTTCAACCCACTAACACCTGTTGACTTGCTGCCATTGCCCCGCAATGAGCATTTTAATGTTAATGGCAGGGACAGGGCTCGAGCTATACAGGAGCTTCACAAGAACGTCCAGGAAAGCCTCAAGAAGGCCACGGAGACATACGCGAAATATGCCAACAGAGGACGAAAAAAGCTGCTGTTGAAGCCCGGGGATTGGGTCTGGCTCCATATGCGCAAAGAGAGATTCCCACTAAAGAGGCGTGACAAACTTTCCCCACGGGGGGACGGTCCATTCCGAGTTTTGGAAAAGATTAATGACAATGCTTACAGGTTAGAGTTTCCCCCTGAGTATGGAATTAACGCTACCTTTAATGTTGCAGATCTCAACCTCTACGAGGAGGACGGTGAAGAGCTTGATCGGTTGATGGCTCAACCTTCTCAAGGGGGAGGGGATGGCGTGGAAGCCAAATCTACAACACTTATTATCCCAGCTGGACCATGCTCTTGGAGCCGGACCAAGAAGTTCACTGACCGGATTGCAAGCCTGCTCAAGTCTGAGGAATTCCAAGTTGAAATCAACAAAGAAGAAGGCCACAATCCGAAAGCATTGATCATGATCCAGCTCGAAGAAGCCGGAGGGATTCCAACCATGGGATCCCCAATTTTGAAGCAGTAAGCCATCACCGTCGCCGGAGAGTCGCCGGAAGATGACCGGAGAAGTCGCCGGAGCATCGGAGCATCACCGGAAGGTCAAACGGAGCTCGCCGGAAAGTTGGCCGGAAGTTGGCCGTCGTCGGAAAGTCACCGGAAGATGACCGGAGAAGTCGCCGGAGCACCGGAGCAACGCCGGAAGGTCAAACGAAGCTCGCCGGAAAATTGACCGGAAGTTCGCCGGAGGTCGGCCGGAACCACCGCCGGTAGCCGCACAAATTTTAGTCAAAGTCGGAAGATGGTCGGATAATATTAGAGATTAATGTAATAGTATAAGACTTCAAATTTTGGGAGAAGGCCATGTCCCTAGCCTTGTGTCCTTAAGCCTGTGTCTCTAGACCCGTGTCGCCAGGCCACGCCTAGGGACACAGCCCTGCTTAGCGACACAGGGTCATGTCCTTAGCGCCCCAGTCGCTAGTCTAGCGCCACGGTCGCCAGTCTAGCGCCCCGGTCGCCAGCCTCTAGCGCCCCGGTCGCCAGTCTGGCGCCCCAGTCGCCAGTCTAGCGACCCAGGCCTTATTTTTCGTCCTCTTTTCATTTTCTCCACTTGTAAAGTGTACGTAGGTGCTTTGGCACTATATATATGCATCCCCCATCATTTGTAAGACTCATCTTTTGTCTTGAATGAAATCATACTTGATATTTCTCCCAAAAGATCACTTGTGAGTTTACACCCACTCTCACAAACATCTTTGAATGCTTGTTGGGAAACATTCATCACCTTGGATTTGAAGCATCCTTTGTGATTACTAAACCAAGGCTTGAGCTTGGAGGATTGGGATGAGGTCACGGTTCTAACACCTTGGTTGCTTCCCCTTTCGGTTCTTCTTGTGGTTTGCTTCATTATCTTTTTCTTTTCTTGTTGTCCCTCTTGTTCTTGCAAGTTAGTAACCAAGAGATCCATGGCATATAGGGTCAAATGCAAAAGAGGATTTGAATCTCCGTTTTCCTCTGATTTCGAATTTCAAATCACTAGTCTTATTCACAGTAAAAAAAGATAAAGCTTTTTAAAGTGGTTGTAAATGTAATTTCCACTACCATTCAACTTTGATGTTTTAAGATGTTCCTACAATCGTACCTCATCCCTTACATCCAGAATATACTAGTAATAAATATACATGAAAATAAATAATAATGTATATAATGATCAGTTCGTGTATGGTGACATCCCGGTGGATCTCCATTTATTGAGCTTGCTGACCTCATCCAGGCATGCTCCTCTAAATGAAAGCTGTTTGTGCCATTGGCATTTAGATTCATTTCGCTGTGTATTTTGTAGCTTGTCCTTAATTATATTTTATTTTTTTTAAAAAAAATCACTAAAATAACAAATTTGAACTATTACATTATTAATTAATAGATAAATATGCTCCCACTTTCTGGTGATTGATCTATCTGTTTTTGCAAAACAAAGATGATATAATTGAAATGTGGAACGGTACTGAGAAGTGACTGCCTAGATTATTTTGTTAGATATTGCTTTCTCATATATGAATATGACTCATATTTGCATTAGGCTTATATTCACACACTGACACACACACAACATTTGTGACAAATTTTTGTTTAGAGAATTAGTTCTTTTTTTCATATTTATTAAATAAGGCAACAAGAAGAATTTAAATTTTATTGTATTATTATATTTCTTTAATATGAGATAAAGTTGTTGTATTAAGCTGGTGTGAAGAGAAGTTTTCTGTTATTAGCCAAATACATTATAGTATAAGAAAACAGGTACTGTCACATAAATTTTAAATGATGGACAAATTGCAATGTGTTATAGAAATAACTATATTTATTTATGTATGTGTATAATAAAATGGTATATGGCTTATTAGCTTGTGTTTATAGTGGAAGTATTGTAATGGAAATTGGGATTAAATGGTGAAAGAAATGAAGTTTAAAGGTGGGATAATAAAATGGATAAAGTGTAACAATTATGGCATGAGATGAAACAAGTATTAAGCTTGCATAAAATTTTTTCTCACTCTTTTCTCAATACATTACATAGGCTATTTATAAACTTTTTTATCCTCTCACTATTTACTAACCTCATAATCAAGGCATATGCATTTCAAGACTTTCACATGTCTAACCTTATGATCAAGGCATGAACATGGATATTCACATGTTGAACACTAGACATTCACAATCTTGTTTACATGCATAACACTCCCCCTTGAATGTCGTCAATACGAAGAATATGCCTCGTTAAAACCTTACTTGGAAAAAACCCTATGGGAAAAAAATCCAAGTTAGGAAAAAGAGTACATGATTCTTGCATATTTACTTCTCCCCCTGATCAAAGCATCAGTTGAAGTTCTTTAGTTGGCGCATCCCAATGCTTTTCACCAACTTTTCGAATGTTGCTGTTGGTAGTGCCTTGGTAAATAAATCTGCAAGATTATCAGCTGAACGGATTTGCTGCACATCTATTTCACCATTTTTCTGTAAATCATGAGTGAAGAAAAATTTTGGTGAAATGTGTTTCGTTCTATCTCCTTTAATATACCCTCCCTTCAATTGTGCTATACAAGCTGCATTATCTTCATATAAAATTGTTGGGGGTATCTTTTCTTCAGTAGCTATGCCACAATTTTTCAATATATGGTGCATCAAAGATCGCAACCATAAACACTCTCGACTGGCTTCATGAATTGCTAAAATTTCAGCATGATTTGAGGAAGTAGCAGTCAAAGTCTGCTTCATTGATCTCCATGAAATTGCAGTACCACCACATGTAAAAACATAGCCAGTTTGAGATTTGGCTTTATGTGGATCTGATAAATATCCGGCATCAGCAAAGCCGATTATTTCATGTCGAGAGTCATTTGGGTAAAATAACCCAAGATCAATAGTTCCTTGGAGATAGCGAAATATGTGTTTAATTCCATTCCAATGTCGTCTAGTAGGAGATGAACTGAATCTCGCTAATAAATTTACTGCAAATGATATATCTGGTCTAGTGCAGTTTGCAAGATACATTAAAGCACCTATGGCACTTAAATATGGGACCTCTGGTCCAAGAATTTGTTCACCTTCCTCTTGTGGTCTAAACGGATCCTTTTTTATATCAAGTGACCTTACGACCATTGGAGTACTCAATGGATGTGCTTTATCCATATAAAATCGCTTTAATACTCTCTGAGTATAAGCTGTTTGATGGACAAAAGTTCCATTATTTAAATATTCAATTTGCAGACCAAGACATGATTTGGTTTTACCAAAATCTTTGATTTCAAACTCCTTTTTTAGGTATTCAACAGCCTTTTGGAGCTCCTCTGGAGTTCCAATCAAGTTGAGATCATCAACATAAACTGCAATGATTACAAACCCTTGTCCATTTTTCTTAATGAAAATACATGGACAAATTAGGTCATTTGTATAACCCTCTTGTATCAATGACTCACTGAGTCGGTTATACCACATTCGCCCGGACTGTTTCAGTCCATATAGGGATTTTTGTAATTTGATGGAATACATATGTCTAGGATTTGATTCATATGTCTCTGACATTTTTAATCCCTCTGGACCTTCATATAGATATCTGTATCTAAATTTCCATATAGATACGCAGTAATAACATCCATCAATCTCATTTCAAGATTTTGATGGACTGCTAAACTGATAAGATATCTAAATGTTATTCCATCCATTACGGGGGAATATGTTTCATCATAATCAAATCCGGGTCTCTGTGAAAACCCTTGGGCGACTAATCTCGCTTTGTATCTGACAATTTCATTTTTGTCATTTCTTTTTCTTACAAAAACCCATCTGTATCCAACTGGCTTTATATTTTCTGGTGTTTTGACAATCGGTCCAAACACATTTCGTCTAGCCAGGGAATCCAATTCAGATTGGATTGCATCTTTCCATTTTGGCCAATCTTTTCTTTTCCGACATTCATCAACCGAATTTGGTTCATGATCCTCGTCATCATTTATGATGTCAAGTGCTATGTGGTACGAGAATACATTATCTATGATAATTGCATCTCGATTCCAAACATTTCTGCTTGTGACAAAATTGATTGATATTTCATTATTTTCAAGTTCATTCTCCTCTGGAGCTGCAAGTTCCTGCTCCTCTGGAGCTACTTGCTCTTCAAGAGCTTCTTTTTCCTCTGGAATATTTTCTGTAATTTTGTCACTTTCAATTATTTGTGATCCTCTTTTCTTTCGAGGATTTTTATCTTTTGAACCTGGTGGTCTACCACGCTTCAAGCGTGCAGTAGATTCATCTTTGGCACTTGTAATTGGTCCCTCTGGGACATTAATTTTGATAGGAACATTTGCTGCCGGTATAAGAGATTTTGTTACTCTTTTAGAGTCGCATAATGCGTCCGGCAATTGATTTGCAATACTCTGCAAATGTACAATTCTTTGTACTTCTAGTTCACAATCATTTGTACGATGATCGAAGAAATCTAACGGTGTTTTCCAGTTGATTTCTTTTTCTTTCTTTGGTTGATTTCTGTCTCCCCCTAATGTCGGGAAATGAGATTCGTCAAAATGACAATCTTTGAATTTCGCAGTAAATAAATCACCAGTTAATGGTTCGAGATATCGAATAATCGATGGTGATTCATACCCGACATATATTCCCAATCTACGTTGGGGACCCATCTTTGTGCGCTGAGGTGGTGCAATCGGGACATACACAGCGCAACCAAATATTCTGAGATGGGATATATTGGGTTCATGCCCAAATGTTAATTGTATAGGGGAGTATTCATGATAATGTGTCGGCCTTAACCGCACCAATTTTGCTGCATGTAATATTGCATGCCCCCAAGCTGTCAATGGCAATCCAGATCTCATTAATAATGGTCTGGCAATTAATTGTAAACGCTTTATAAGCGATTCAGCAAGTCCATTCTGTGTATGGACATGAGCAACAGGATGCTCAACTGTTATGCCAATTGACACGCAGTATTCATCAAACCTCTGGGATGAATATTCACCAGCATTATCCAACCGGATATTTTTTATTGTATAATCAGGGAACTGTGCTCGTAATTTAATAATTTGAGCAAGTAATTTTGCAAATGCATGGTTGCGAGATGATAATAATGATACATTGGACCATCGTGTTGATGCATCAATTAGCACCATAAAATATTTAAATGGTCCACATGGTGGATCTATAGGTCCACATATATCACCCTGAATTCTTTCAAGAAAACTGGGGCTTTTAGTTCCCACTTTTGTTGGTGAATGTTTGGAAATTAATTTTCCTTGGGAGCAAGCAACACATATATAATCATTATGTTGCAGCAATTTTTGTCCCTTTAATGAATGGCCATGACTATTTGTAATAATTCGCCTCATCATTGTAGAGCCGGGATGGCCTAGGCGATCATGCCATATCATATATTCATCAGTAAACCTATGGCTTCCAATAGACCTCTGGCATATTTTGGGATGATATATATTAGTGGGCCTCTGGCCATTAATAAACCTCTGGTTTATTTGGGGAATATTAGACCTGTGGTCTAAGTGATAATTTTCAATTGTATTTATCTTTGAAAAATACAATCCAGAAGACAGAGCTGGTAATTTTTCCAATATATATTTCTTACCATGTGTGGTATTTGTAATTAATAAATATTCGACATTCTCTGAAGTCGATGTCTCGAGATGATACCCATTTTCTCGGATATCTTTAAAACTTAATAAATTTCTTCGAGACTTGGGAGATAGGAGTGCATTTTTCACAATTAATTTTGTTCCCTCTGGGAAAATAAGGTTGGCTGTGCCAATTCCTTGTATAATATTTGCACTACCACATATTGTGTTTATGCTTGTATCTCCCATTTTTAAATTGGAAAAATACCTTATGTCTTTTAGTATCGTGTGCGTTGAAGCACTATCAATAAGACATATATTATCACTTTTATAATTCCCCATTTTGCTGTAATTAAAACAAGATATAATTAATATTAAAACAAGATTAAATATAAGTGAAACAACACAATGCATAATAATATAGCAGAAATTAAAAAAATTCAAAGCGTAATAAAAACAATATAATAATATTGTATCATTGAAGAAATTTGTATATCTTTCGATGATATATTTAGCATATCAATAATGGCCTTTTGTAATATTTATATTGTCGTACTTTAGCAAGGTTTATTTCAACCTTTATTTGCTTTATTTATCAATAATTCTCGGTAACTAGTACCAATTCATTAGTCGTACGACAAATTATGGGACTATGTCCTCCTGCCATATTGATAGCATTTTTCTTCAATTGCTTCGCCTTTTAGAGGCATAATTTCTGGCAATTATTTTGCCATTTAAGAATCTGACTCTGTCAGTACACACCAAACTAAAGACCCACGAAATCTGTTGGTATAACCGAACTAAGATTTATGGACTCTGTTGGTATTAATGTCATTTTTATTAATATATTGTCACATATCTCAATCGTGACATTATTCTGAACATGACTGATTTATATCATTTACAGACTTATAGTCTTGCAGTCATTATGATGCCCCGCATTTGGGATTTCAGCCAAAAATCTTTATTTTATCAAAGAGCTGCCATTTGCCCCCACATTAAGGGAACTGTCACTATCTCTTATCAAAAATAAGAATTGGCAAAATGCTTATTTCCCATATATAGACCAATATGATCTTTTGACCGTTTTGTTTTTCTAGGTCTTGGCCTGTGGCCGTATTTTTTTTTTCTGCGGTCTAGGCCTGTGGCCGTATTTTTTTTTTTATAATGGTCTTTTCTAGACCCATTGTTTCCAAATAAATCTTAATATCCATATTTCAAGATAAATAATTAATCCCCGGATCTTTCCAACGGCATAGATTCCTGTTTTGAAAAATTAGTCATAACTGATATTGAAAATAGTTGTAATATATTACCTCAAGTGATTTTCTTCTGGATTTGAAAAATTTTGGCAGAACCCCGGTATGAATCAAATTTACAACAGAACTCCAACAAAACCTTGGTAGAATTGGCAAACTCTAATAGAGCTCGTGCTGATAACGTGTTATAGAAATAACTATATTTATTTATGTATGTGTATAATAAAATGGTATATGGCTTATTAGCTTGTGTTTATAGTGGAAGTATTGTAATGGAAATTGGGATTAAATGGTGAAAGAAATGAAGTTTAAAGGTGGGATAATAAAATGGATAAAGTGTAACAATTATGGCATGAGATGAAACAAGTATTAAGCTTGCATAAAATTTTTTCTCACTCTTTTCTCAATACATTACATAGGCTATTTATAAACTTTTTTATCCTCTCACTATTTACTAACCTCATAATCAAGGCATATGCATTTCAAGACTTTCACATGTCTAACCTTATGATCAAGGCATGAACATGGATATTCACATGTTGAACACTAGACATTCACAATCTTGTTTACATGCATAACACAATGGACATTAAGTATGACACTCACCGAAAGGAAGTTTGTTGGAAACCTCATTATCTAGCATAATATTTTTTTAAAGAAAAAATCAACATAATTTTTTTAGTATTTCATTCCTTTTGTAATTGTGTGGCATAGGCTCCCACCATCTTTTTTCTCAGATCTTCAGTGACTCATAAAAAAAAAAAAAAACAACCATTCTAACATCCAAATTCAAGGCCAGGTAATAATGCTATATATGTGCACACAATTAATTAAATACTATCCAACTAGTTATGTTGTCCCATCCAACCTTAATATGTTAGTGCACTCATTAATAGAGTAAATTTTTATTGGGCGTGCAGAATTCTTATCCTTTTTAAGTCTTTTCATATCGTTCACTAATAAATACAACGTATTACGGAGTATATGGATATACTATAAAATACTCCCTCCCTTCCTAGCAATTACCATTTACCACTTTGACTTTTGGTTTATTGTAAAATTTGCTTTAATTAAATTATAAGTATATAATAAAATAACATAATTAATTTGGATCTTGTCTAATTACATAACTTTTTTATGTGAGAGTCTAATTACATAATTATATAATACATAGATATTTTATATAACTTTTGTATATATATTTTTTTAAGATATTAATTATTCCATAAACAAGTATATTGAACTTTGCACCTAAATTAAATGGTGTATTCAATCCAAAGTCTGTAGAATTTTTTAGAACTTTTGAAGTGGGAGTATATTCAATTTATATTTTAAAAATTCTTTAAAAGTTTTGAGGTATTCAATACAGATTTTAAAAAGTCTTTAAAAATTTTGAGGTATTCAACCGTCCATGGATTTTAAATCTTTGTAGATTTTGATGGATTCTCTTAAAAGATATAACAAAACAAAATCGCTCTAAACAATTCAAGATTTCTAAAAGTCAGTCAAGCTCTACATGGAGTCTACACAAAAACCAATTAACTCTACGTGAGTCTATGGGCACTCTATAAAATTCTAAATTGAATACACCCCTAAATTGGTGAATTAGACTCTACGTAGGGAGTATATATACATATATTTGTAATTTCTAAAAATAAAGTGATTCATGGAGTACTAATTACATATAGTCTAATTAAACCCAAAAAAAAAAATGTCATCCCTGAGAAATGGGAAACTTTGTTATTGGCAATGGAAAGTTTGAAAATGACGATAACCTTTTTATCTTCTATATGGTTGCCCTTAAAGTTGCGTTTGGTTACGGGTATCTTGGATGTCCCTTGGGAATCTTCAGTAGGGAATCATATATTCTCACATTTGGTTGGAGTAATCTTTTAGAAAGGAATGTCAGATTCCCAACCAAGTGGGAATGTGAAGGAGATTCGATGGGAATCTGATTACCCCGTAGAAGGCAGGTAATCTAAGATTACCAGACATCTTCTATTTCATCTCACGTAGGGATGTAAACGGGTAGGGTAGGGTACGGGTAGGCCACCTCCACTCACTACCCGAAATATAATTATCCTACCCTTACCCTACCCTCTTACCCTAAAATCAAATATCGGGTAGGATTCGGGCAATACCCGTCGGGTATGCGGATTATCCGCGGGTAAACGGGTACCCGAAATTTTAAATATTACATAGTTAACCAACTCTACCCGACCCAACTTTAATAAAGAAAAAACTTATTTTTCACCATAAAAAATTAAATAAAACCTTCATTATTGCACGAGAACAAATTTTAAAAGAATATTAAAAGAAACCGCTAAAGCAACATAAATAAATACTGTAATATTTAAGAATATTCAGTAAAAAATTCATAAATCTTTTTACTGTCAAATCTCAAACGTTAATAAATTTTAAAATATAAAAATAAATAAATAAATAAACAAACATATAAATATATCTCAATATATATATAATATAAATTAAATATATATAAGTATATATAGATAAATATATTTATATATATATATAATCGGGTAATCGGGTAATATTTGAAATCCGTACCCTACCCGCACTCGATATGATTTATTTCGGTTTCGGGTAATACCCTACCCGATTACCCGATTATCTCTACCCTACCCTACCCGATACCCGATTACCCGACGGGTTACCCGACCCTACGGGTAAAGTTGACATCCCTAATCTCACGTTAAATTCTCTTTTATACCCTTTAAAAATTTTTAAAACCATACATCAAAAATTTTTACAACTAAACCATTTTATTATTTTACTAACCCTAGAAAACGTATCAAGCCTCCATTTTATTATTTTGAATACTTTTTGATGCATTTCACTATATACAGCTTGCACATTATATTGCAACCAACAAGTAGATATAACTAATTCCAAGGTACAATTATCTTCCAAACGTAATGTAATATATGATAATTTACAAAATGCAAATTTACATAGGATGAAGAGGGATTTTATTATAAATGAGCTGCATATTAGTTTGAACGAGAAATAGGCTTCATGGGAACTATTATGTAATAATTTTGAATTAAGGGCATTATGGTCTATTCATATCATGTAGGAATCCGAAATTCATAATTCAACCAAACACAGTAATCTTAAAATACCAAAAATAAAATTCCTAGCAATCTGAGGTTCCAGCAATCTGACATTCCTATTGATAATCTAAGATCCTCTAACCAAAAGTAAGAGATTTCATAATTTAGGAATTCTCAATAGGTGAAAGAGAAACGACTTAGACATATGGAAAGTCCTCTGGACTCCAAGCTCAATTTTCACGACATACTATGAGGGGAGTCTCACACGTGTACGTGGACACACAGACATGCCAAATCTTGAAAAAGAAAAATAATAATAAAAAAAAGAGTACCGCCATGGGTAAAATGTTATTTGTATTTTGTGACAAATAATTTTCGGGAGGTGGCTGGAATTATGTATGGGTTGCAGCTAGCAGTTGCGCATGGTGTGAGGGAAATTTGTTGTATTAGTGACTCCCAGCAAGCTTTACACCTCATCAAGGGTCGCAAGTCGAAGGTGCATTGGTTGGGGGCTTATTTGGCTACGATTGAGGATTTGTGGAGCTCATTCACTGTGTGTCATTTCCAACATATTTTGCGGGAGGGCAACGCAGTGGCTGATTTCCTTGCGAAACGTGGAGTGGAAGATGAGCAATTCTTCACGACTTGGGCCTTCCCTCGGATGGCTTGCGGCCTATCTTGACAGTCGATGCAGCTGGCACTTGGTTTCCGATGGCTAGTTGAATCACTGTCGTCTACTTGATTAAGTTCCCTTTGTTTTTTCTGTTTTTTTGCTTTTCTTATCTAGCCTGAACTGGTTGCGACGCAAAAAAATAATAATAATAATACTACTTTTATAGTAAAAATTTTCGTGAAAACTAGTAATTTCTTTTGGTGATACACTACTTTTATAGTAAAAATTGGTAATTCCTTTGTAATTCCAAATCATCTTTTTTTTTTAATTTTTTTTTTTTAAAAACACCTTATAAACAATCATAGTTTGACCTAGGGATGAAAACGGTACGGATACGGTCGAATAATGTCGGATACGAATATTATCCATATTTTTTTTCGAATTCAGTATCGAATAAGGATGGGCCGGATACGAATACGATTCCGGATATTTCGGATTACGGATATGGCACGGATACAGGACGGATACAGATTCAATCGGATACAGATTATCGGATAATTTTTTATAATCTTTTTGAAAATTTGAAATTATCGGATAATTTGATATTTTTTATAATTATTGATAATTTTTAATTAAAAAATAATAAAATATTAATATATTTGGATATCCATATTTAAAATCCGAATAATATTCTATCAGTTTTTGGATACGATCGAATATTTTCGGATACGGACAGATATTTTCGGATACGAATATGAATGCGGATATTAAAATACGGATTCAGATTCAGATACGAATATTGAAATATTTGGCCGAATAGTCGGATACGGATTCGGATTCAAATATAATCGGATACGGCATCGAATCAATCGGATATTTACCGTACCGCTTTCCCCCCTAGTTTTACCAGTGAAAAATGTGTATGGGGTTGCTTGGTATGTGGATGAGGAGTAGCTACAGAAGGAACTCGATGGCTATCTTGAATCTAAAGATTTGGAGGATAATATATGAGGTGACGCATAAAATTTCAATTCCACAATACTAATTCATTGTGCAAGACGAACATGAGATATACGATATGTGGGAGTGGGACAATAATATCATGTTATGAAATTATTTATATAAATTGCACTTGTATATTGATGAAAAAAACCATTATTTCCATTTGATCATTTCCGAATAAACCTAAAGCCGGGAAACAAGGTTAAAATTCGAAAATAGATTTTCCATAAAGCCCAAACAAATAATGTCCCACCATCCAGTCTTTTTCTTTAACATAAGTAATTTATAAAAGAAACGCCAAAAGCAAAAGTCATACTTCTAACAATAAACCGATTACATAAAATTGCAAAGCTACTTTCTAGTGGGTGGAGACTATATAAAATTAGCCAACAACGTAATTTCCTAAGCACTGAAAAGGCTAAACCACAAATAATCACAATTTTCAAATCTATATCCACCATGAAAAAGCTACTTTATGTCATTTTTAAACGAAAAAAAACAAATTAAACAAAGTTGCCTAATCTCATCACCAGCAAAGTGGGAAAATGATATTCAACAGGAATGACCATTGACCAAGAAGAAAATCTATCACTAACTAAAAGAAAGAAAAATATTGATAGAGAAATAATAGTGGAAATACCGTTGAAAGCAATTGTTTTTACTCATCAAGTATCCGACCCGTTACCTATCAATGTCCAAGAAATGGGGCATTAGTCTATCTTATTTGTATTGTTTTATTGAAGAATGTGGGCGGCCATCCGAATACACACGCCCAAAAATTTTATATTCAACTAGACAAGTCATGTATATATGGATCTGTTTGTCAATTAGATGTTAAATGTTAATTGATTAAGTTAGTAATAAATTAATCAAATCAATTGTAATGGTTAACTGATTACATAAATATTTTTAGACCAACTTTTTACCTACATTCCTACAATACGCTGAAATTCAAAATGCTACTCATTGCAATAGATTCAAAAAGAACTGATTGAACATTATTTTAAATTATTTTATTTTTTTAAAAAGACTTTTATTTCACAAATTAACTGATTTAAAATAGTTATTTTGCCAAACACATATATTGAGCATACACGAAACACTCAGCTTGGCGATTTAAGTTAATTTTATATTTGCAGGAATAAGTCAAGAGTTGCACGAGACAGATAAGCAGTCAATTAAAGTACACGTTGTAGTATGATTGTTAAATTGTGTTGGAATCTGTTACGTAGGTTGTTTGACTTTTGTGATTTAATTAATTTCATTTCAGGTGTGCAAAGTTGAAACGAAACAGACACTTACGAATTAGAAAGTGGAAATCAAATGATATTTCGATTTGAAATATGAGTTTTACTCCAATATATACACAATTTCTACACCTGAAACTAGAAACTCCTGAATCTTGTAGAATTTCCATTTTATTTTTATATGGTGATTATTGTTTAGGCTTCTCTCATACAATCTTGTACTTGTATTTTGGCCAGAGACCCAATTTTTACTCTTCCAATCCTTTTTTAGTGTGCGTTTGTTGCAAGTAAGCCAGCATATAGTATAACATATGGAGGTGATGCCAAAACAATTTTGACAAGGCCCCCGGTCCCGTATCCATAATGAAACCTGCAAAATATAGACTTTTCTTAACCTTAAAAAATAAAATAAAAAGTAATTAAAAAAAAAGTTGTTAATTAGAAATTTATTGGGTCTCTCTAATCCAAAGGATAACCTTAAAAATACAGGTGAACCTAGTAGATCAATACTATTAGTTGGCTGCATTCACTACTTAAAATCCTTTTTCTTTTAATCATGATATTTTTCTTGGTAAACAGTGGCATTCATGTGTCGGCAAAGGTGTGTAGGAGCCCAAATCACACAAATTACAAAGAGGGATAAAGGGGAGGGATAGGGGGCCGGGTGGAGATTGAACCCCCAACCTATGGTTGAGAGACTGGGACTTGATCACTATCATCCCATATATTTCTTTTATATACAAAACGTATGTATTTATTATTTTTCAAAACCGATAAAAAAAAAGAAGATAATTTACTATTGTATTGAAAAATATTATCAAATTCAAAGGCCACCGTTTCCAGTCTCGTCCCCAAAACTTTTTTCGTCCTCCTGATTTTATGATCATTGTGCTTACTTCGGATCATATTGGCCAGTATCATACTAAGCAAAATTTGGAATAAAATCCGACTTCGGCCCTCATTTTTCCAAAAATAAAATATATTATCATATTATACCTTGTTATATTTTTCTCTAATCACATCTCTTTAGACTATTACTTTTTTTTATATATAATTTTTACTTGCAAGATAATATATGAGTTATTAGTAAATAAAAATGTGTTGAGTGGAGTAAAAAGTGGCTATATGTCACATTTTTTGAAAAAAAAAGTAGTATATGAAATTAAATGCGGTCAATATTTTATATATCAACTCTATGAAGTTGTTACAATATGCATTTAATCTCTTGATAAGTTAACAACAATCAATTCTCGAATTCAACTAGAAAGAAAACTAGGGGTATATACTCCAAAAGGGTCTATTTTGAAGTTATCTCAATTCATCCAATGGGCCAAACCGCCAAAGGATTGAACAAGAGAGCTATGGTTGTCGCAACTCGCAGGTCCAAGTTGTTGAAATTAAGATGGACAATTACAATGTCTCCAACATCTATGAATGTAGGCAGTATTTTCTTGGTGCAGAGGAAATCCACTATTCATGTCCATGGGCCACCAAGTAGAACATCAAATTAAAATCACAAGAAGGTGCAAATGGGATCCCATTTCCGACGATAGGTCGGATGATGAGGTCTGTGAGTATTAATCTGATCAGATCCATCCCATTCCTACATCATGAAGATTTGGTCCAATGGTTATGTCCCTTAACTTCCATAATTTATGGTTAAGGTTCGATTCTCATCTCTTTGACGACACATAATTGTTACAACAACGGTCAACAAAATCCAGCAAACAGGAAACAGAAAAGTACAGTACCTTGTACAGTTGTGGCTAGAGCAATAGAGCCTACATGGAAGAGTTGATCGGTGGCCGTGATTGCACGGACGGCTTGTGACTTGTTAGCCGTTACCCCCTCAGGCCTCACGTGACAGGCTATTCTGACTTGTACGGTTTCTACACGTCACCACCTTGAATCTCCTTGCCACGTGTTTATCATAAATTTTCCACAAATTATCCGCTCATTGTTTTCTCCATATATATACTAGTACTTCATATGATAAATAAAATACTTCTAAAATACCAATGAATTTTTTTCTCAGAAAAGAGAAATTTCCCATATACTGAGGGAGCAAAGGCAATCTGGCAAAGCCCAATTGAATAAAGGATTACCATTATACTACCAACTTAGGCTGCTGCCAAGAGATGGCGACGCCCGGGATGCAGGACGGCGGCGTTTCCGTTATGGCGGCGGGCCCCGTGGCGCCTCCACTAGATCAGGCCGCACACTCCGCCGCGGCGCTCAGCCTCTCGTCTCCGATTCGGATTTTTGTCTTCTTCCACAAGGCTATTAGGAGCGAGCTGGACGGCCTTCACCGATCGGCAATGGCCTTGGCCACGAATACAAGTGGAGATATGAAACCGTTTATTGACAAGTGCTATTTCTTGCGCTCGATTTACAGGCACCACTGTAATGCTGAGGATGAGGTTTGTTCTCCTGTGATTTCTGTGGTTTGTGTTCCTTGTTAGTTGCGTAGGTGTTTTTGCTTCTAATTGTAACTTGACTGTGCGGTCTCATTGTGGATTTCGTCTCTGCCCAGGACTTTATAATTTTTGCCAAAAATACTTGGGAGTTAGATCTTTCTTTATGCTTTAATTAGTCTCTTTTCCTGAATCGGTTTTGCTTCGCATCCGTTGGGAAATTCACAAGGAGTACTCAAGTTTAAGTTTGTTCTTTTCTTTTATTTGCTTTTTTTTTTCAAATTAAAAAATTGAAATTTATGCACTTATACTGTACACTGTTCCAGTTGAGTTGCATCTTTTGTACAATAGGAAGACCCTGGGCTTGTATGTGTATTGTATGCAATTTATGTAAATTACTACATTTGAATTTCATTGCAATTTTTTATTTGTGTCATTGATTATACCAACTATTATGATTTATGAGTTTGAAAGGTGTTTTATGTGTGTTTACATCAACTTTACCTGATCTAAAGTAGCAATTCCGATACTGATTTATAGAATGGAAAATTGTGAAAGATGAGGCTGATGGATATTGGCGTTGGGTGGAGCCTGGCTAATTGAAGACTGATTATGGATCTGTGGTTCAGTGCATAAAATCCCAAAGGCAACTTTTAGGGTTAGAGTTTTTGTAACTTTGCTTCTCTTGTGATTAAGAACCTTGGATGAGCTTTCACTCTAATGCAATGATGAGCGTTAAGATTTAACTCATTGGCATGGTTTTACAATGCCGAAGTACTTTTCTTCTATCTGAGAGGAACTTGCTTTTCTACAAGAAACTAGTTTTTAGTGTGATCTGTGTGGATTTTGTTCAAGGTCCACTGAAAATTTTACCTTGCTTTACTCTGTTTTAACAAGAAAATGTAAGCTATGTATGAGATCTCATGTACTCATTTGCATGTTCCTCTGAGTTTTCCATACTGAATATTTATGCAATCATGGGTAATACACACATTTCCTTAATAGGGTAATTTTTAAAATGTTTATGGCAGGTTATCTTTCCAGCACTCGATATCCGAGTGAAGAATGTGGCACGCACTTATTCCCTTGAGCATGAAGGGGAAAGTGCACTTTTCGATCAGCTGTTCACATTGCTTGACAGTGATATGAAAAATGAGGAGAGCTATAAGAGAGAGTTAGCTTCTTGTACAGGAGCTCTTCAAACATCAATCAGTCAGCATATGTCCAAAGAGGAGGAGCAGGTGCATTTTTTATTTTTCTTGTTTTCCTCATAATTTAGTTGCGTAAATATATATATATATATATATATATATTTTTACATATATTGTTAAGATACATATATATATATATTTACATATATTGTTAAGATAGAGGTGTTTGTTTACAAGATCTCGGTGGGCCTGGAGTGGTTTTATAGTATTTGTTGCAGGAGCGGTTTCATGCCTTTGGTATTTCACACGATCTATAAGTGGCTCAATTGATCCTGAGTCCTAACTTTTTTGGGTGTATTGTCATGATTTTGTAATGATCCTTAGTCCTAGGCAGCTGTCATACGTATCAATTGTCCTGGCAGAATACTCTTTGGAACTTACAAATTAGTTCATATGAAAAGTTCTCATATATTTTACTCTTCTCTAGTGACCTCATTGTCCAATTCTACTTTGAATGATTCATATCAACAGTTTGATGCATGGCTGTGAGTATTGGTAAACCATAACTAATGACTTTCTACTGTTAAATTAACTGCAATTAGCAGTTGGTGTTGCATAGTTGCATTTTAAACAACATAGATGATACTAAGAGTGAGGACAATTGACAATTCCTAGTTCCTAAATTGGGAATATTTCGTGGTTGAACTTTTATTGCTCTAGGGGGCTGCTTTATTTTGTAAATTTAGCTTTCAATATTAAAAAGAAGGCCTCTTATGTAAAGTATTTTGATAAATAGAGTTCATAATCGATGCTCAGTGATAGTTTTGGTGTCTACTAATATCATATAGAAGGTATTCCTTATGTTATAGTTTAATCTGACAGGTATTCCCATTGCTCAGTGAGAAATTCTCGTTTGAGGAGCAGGCATCTTTAGCATGGCAATTTTTCTGTAGCATCCCGATAAATATGATGGCAGAATTTTTGCCATGGCTTTCATCATCAATTTCACCGGATGAGCAGAAAGATATGCGTAAATGCATGCAGAAGATAATCCCTGATGAAACATTGCTTCGGCAGGTTAGATGCTCTGATTAGAAGTACAATCATGAAGTACTTGGTAAACATGTTTTAACTTATTGTTTCTGCTGAAGATTATGTTCTCCTGGATGGATGGGGTAAAGATGTGCAATAAGCGTAAACGTTGTGAGAATAATTTGAGACACTCTAGCAGTTCGTGTAGTCTGACTGATGAAGGGCACTTCCCCAGTGAATCTTCTCAGAATGCTGATGGAGACATTATACCTTCTCTTTATTGCCCTTTGGATGATATATTGCACTGGCATAGAGCAATTCTGAAGGAATTGAATGATATAGCTGAAGCAGCTAGAAGTATAAAATTAACTGGAGATTTCTCTGATATATCTGCATTTAATAGGAGGCTTCAATTTATAGCTGAGGTCTGTATTTTCCATAGGTATGGCACACTATTTATTTGCAATTTGTTCCTTAAATAATTGTTTCTTGGTCCCATAGCCCTGGTTCAAAATTGAATGGACGGATTAGGTGTGTTCTACAGGCATATGATGTGATCTACTGATCTTAAATTTGGGCCTCATGGTTCTCGACTTTGATCTAAATTTCTATGTTTCCCTTTCAACATTCTATTGAGACAGTTAAACAAAAAACAATGATTGCTCATAGTTCGCATCAAGATTTATTCTTCCGTTTTTTCCTTAGAATAAAGATAATAGTGTGTCCTTTTGAACGTTGTTTTTAAATTTCGATGCAGCATTGCTGAGGACAAAGTTATATTCACTGCTGTAGATGCAGAGATATCTTTTGTCCAGGAGCATGCCGAAGAAGAGAGTGAATTTGATAAATTCAGGTGCTTGATAGAGAGTATTGAAAGTGCTGGAGCCAACTCATCTGCTGAATTTTATTCAAGATTATGCTCACAGGCTGATCATATAATGAAAACTGTGAAAAACCATTTTTGTAACGAGGAAAGTCAGGTGAACAAGCTACAGATTCTATATTTCCTTTGGTTTTCTCTATATTATTTAGTTAACACCTGTAGAATCTGAAGACACTTTTTTTTTTTTTTTTTTTACATTTCATTAGAAGTGATTGACAAAATTGCAGTATGCATCTTTTGATATTTGCGTATTGTACTGTGTTATAGGTTCTTCCTCTTGTAAGAAAGCATTTCAGTCTTGAACGACAGCGAGAACTTCTGTATCAGAGCTTGTGTGTGATGCCACTAAGGTTGATTGAATGTGTTTTACCATGGTTGGTTAGGTCAATGAGTGAAGAGGAAGCTCGCTGTTTCCTTTATAACTTGCACATGGCAGGTACTATGCCCACTATTTTTATTGTCTGAAAATTGCCTCAACTGATATTTTTGTCCCTTACCCATTCCTTACTGCAGCTCCCACATCAGATACTGCTTTGGTAACTCTCTTCTCTGGTTGGGCATGCAAAGGTTTTTCTGGAGTAATCTGTCTGTCTTCTTCTGCAATTGGTGGTTGTCCTGAAAACCATGAGAGCTCTAGTATGTCTTGTCGTTATTGTGCCTGTGCAAGTATGTTCAATGAAATAATGACTACTGCATGTAAATGTGGGAAGATAATCAAGGATAGAAGCAATGAAAGTGATGCTTCCAATATTCCAGGAATAGAATTGCAAAAAGCTTCCCTGCAAAACCAGTCTTGTTGTGTTCCCGGTTTAGGAGTCAATAGCAGACGAGGAGTGAATTCCCTAGCTGCTGGAAAATCTTTGCGTTCATTATCTTTTGGTCCAAGTGCCCCTTCTCTCAACTCTTCTCTCTTCAACTGGGAAACAGAAACTAGCTGCAATGTCAGTGGATCTAAGATACGACCTATTGACAACATTTTTAAATTTCACAAAGCAATTCGGAAAGATTTGGAATTCCTTGATGCCGAGTCTGGAAAACTTAGTGATGGCAATGAAAATTTCCTCAGACAATTTACTGGTAGATTTCGTCTTTTATGGGGCCTATACAAAGCACACAGTAATGCAGAGGATGATATTGTATTCCCTGCCCTAGAATCAAGGGAAACTCTTCACAATGTTAGTCATTCTTACACTTTGGATCACAAGCAGGAAGAGGAACTGTTTGAGAATATCTTTTCTGCCCTCGCTGAGCTATCTCAACTTCAGGAAACTTTGAATTCCAAAAATGGGGCTGAATATCAATGTGAAAGTTTATCTCATTCTTCAAGAAATGTCAATAGTTTGAAAAAGTATAACGAGCTTGCAACAAAGATTCAGGGCATGTGTAAATCTATTAAAGTGACCTTAGATCATCATGTTATGCGTGAAGAACTTGAGCTCTGGCCATTGTTTGATAGGCATTTCTCTGTGGAAGAACAAGACAAACTTGTTGGCCGCATAATAGGCACAACTGGAGCAGAGGTACTTCAGTCAATGTTGCCTTGGGTAACGTCTGCTCTAACTCAGGAAGAGCAGAATAAAATGATGGATACATGGAAACAAGCAACTAAGAACACAATGTTTTCTGAGTGGCTTAACGAATGGTGGGAAGGGACTCAAGCTGCAACTTCTACGGCATCTACATCAGAGAATAGCATGTCACAAGGTACTTGAAACACATCAATCAATTTCACTTGTTCTTTGGAAGGATATCAAATGAACTGTTATTTTTATCAATTCCAGGGTATGATTTACATGATTCCACTGACCAGAATGACCATACATTTAAGCCTGGTTGGAAAGATATTTTCAGAATGAACCAAAGTGAACTAGAATCAGAGATAAGAAAGGTTTCTCGTGACTCAACACTTGATCCACGAAGAAAAGCTTACCTCCTTCAGAATCTAATGACGAGGTTATGATTTGTTTCAGTAGCTTTTCAGTTTATTCTCATTTAATTTCTATGTGATTTTATTAACATTGTCGATTTAATTTTCCCTGGTTCCTGTAACTTTCACTAGTCGCTGGATAGCCTCTCAGCAGAAATGCTCACAATCAAATACAAATGCTGGTGATGAGGACTTGCTTGGTTGTATTCCTTCATATCGTGATTCTGAAAAACAGATATTTGGGTGTGAGCATTACAAAAGAAACTGCAAGTTGCGTGCTGCTTGCTGTGGCAAGTTAGTTGCATGCAGATTTTGCCATGATGAAGTCAGTGACCATTCAATGGATAGGTACCACAAGAAGTCTTGATCCCTTAGCAAGGAATTTTAGCAGAAAAGTTATTTAGTAATTTTTGTCTGATTCTGCAGGAAAGCAACATCTGAAATGATGTGCATGAATTGCCTTAAGATACAACCGGTTGGACCAGTGTGCATAACCCCATCTTGCAATCAACTTCCCATGGCAAAATACTATTGCAGTAGCTGCAAATTCTTTGATGATGAACGGTAAACCCGCATCAAATTTCTTTTCCTTAATGTAGTGTACTATGAAGCAGTTGGTTTTTTCTAATTTCCATGTACATTATAACTGTCCCATTGTTCCTTTGCAATGAGGGTTTGGATTCAATTTGGATTAACACCTATTTCATCTGAATTCAATATCTAAGTACCTACGTGTTGAATGACAAATATGTTAGAAAGTGCAACTTCTTTAATGAGATTGTCCTGGCAAGTTGAACACTTCCCGATAAATAATTGGTAGAATCATATTACGTTTTTACTTCATTCAATCTATTTTTGTGTAACACAATAAAGGATTCTCGTCAAAATACTTCTCAGATGATGTTTCTTTTCTTTTGATATGTTTTTGTGCTTGTATCTTTATTCTGTGTGAATCAATAATTATCATCACTTCCAATCACTTTCCTTAAAATTTTGAGGAACATCAGTTCATGTCATTGTTATAACTTATAACCACAGAAATTTGTTGTTTCATCCACAAATAATGCATTTGTACAAAATCATTTGATTCAATGTTCAAGATGATTGCAGTGTGTTTGTACTTTGTGTGTTTTTTTTTTTTTTTTTCAATTTTAACCAAAATTTCTTCTCAGTTCTCCATTTTCTGTTTTCGTTCAGGGAAGTTTATCATTGTCCCTTCTGCAACCTATGTCGGGTTGGAAAAGGACTTGGTGTAGATTTTCGGCATTGCATGACTTGCAATTGTTGCTTGTCAATGAAATTGGAGGACCATAAGTGTAGGGAGAAAGGTCTTGAAACCAACTGCCCCATATGCTGTGATTTCTTGTTCACATCAAGTACAGTTGTTAGGGCTCTTCCCTGCGGCCATTACATGCATTCTTCTTGTTTCCAGGTCCATGTAGCTATCCATTTTCTTTCTCATTCTTGCAATACCATTTTATCTCCGTTGTCTCTTGCAAACCCATATATTTCACTCTCATTGCATCTCTCACTCTCATAATCTTATACCACAGGCATATGCTTGCACGCACTATGTTTGCCCTATTTGCAGCAAATCAATGGGAGACATGTCGGTAAGCATGAGTATTACTCTCTAGGGGCACATTATCAGCTGCAATCAATAAACCTCAGTTGCTTATATAATTAATTCATCAAACTTGGTTATTATAGTGTTGGGAATTAGAATTTGGCTCAGTTTCCTTTCACTATTGTAATTTTGTCAAACCTAGAAATAGACACCTATCAACAATAGTTGCAGTTCAATCTTGCTGCTTGAGACTGTGCCTAGCTCTTTACACTCATTTAGCTGAGATCATTTTTAATTTTTCCTTCCCAACAATAATATTTGTTTGATGACAGTTTTCCTTCACTCTGATTTGTTTTCGAACTTTATTCACCAAGAAAACTTTGTTAACACCACATGGTGAAATAACACCGGTTTAGATAATGAGTAACATACTAAGAACGTTTTCTTCGTCCAGGTTTACTTTGGCATGCTTGATGCATTAATGGTTTCTGAAGTTCTTCCAGAAGAATATAGAAACCGGTGTCAGGTAAGAACGACTCTCTCCACATCCTATCATCTTGCCCTCCTTTACTTATCTAACAAATCAGCCAAGCAATTTCACTTTCAATGTGCAGGATATACTATGCAATGATTGTGATAAAAAAGGAAAAGCGCCATTCCATTGGTTTTACCACAAGTGTGGCTTCTGCGGATCATACAACACGCGAGTAATTAAGGTTGATACAGATTCTAGCTGTTCAAGGTAGCTTGCCAGGCTAAAATTTCCACTCTTCCCGGATGTGACTAGTGTAAAGGCTTGTTGATTGGTTGTTGAGGTAATTCGTCCATATAAGGTCATATTTCTATGTAGCTAAATTTTGTAATTTTACGTAGAAGATTTGAAATCTATGAATTGCATTGTAGTGCTAAAAAAAGTTTGATGCCCATGTAGACTCTGCAATAATAATGTAAAGATATGGGTGCAGTACAGAATTATTGTGGAAATTTACTCTAAATCTTTGCTGATACTGGTTGACATTGGCCAAAAAAAAACATTTGATGATATTTTGTTTTTGTTTGATTTGAATTTTCTTTTCTACATGGGAATATAATCATTCGAGCAAATATCTGTGATTTTAGCATGTTTTAACTTCATTTAATTTTACACTATTGATTTATTTAAATTTAATTTAATTTTTAAATTTTATTTCTTGTTAATTTTTTTTATTTTTACCATTTTTATATTAATGTTTAATTCATATTATTTATTTTAATATAACAGAATCTCATTGTTAAAATATATTTTGTTTAGAAAGGAAATTTTTATCAATATAGTATATATTTAAAATTGTAGGGGCCAAAATAAAATTTTGATGTTAAAATGGAAAAGTATAATCTTTTCCAACATTAAAGTTTTTTTTTTTCTTTGCATATACCATGTATCTCTAATGATCATTTAAGGTTGCCTCTCTCATATAGGAATTCTGCATATACAAAGGCTCAAATCCTCGACCGTTGCTTTAGCTGCCAGAACACTATACCACTCAGGTCAATTGCGTTTGGAAGTTGAAGTTTACTTTTTGACAAAAAGATTATTTTATGCACTAATTTTTTATAATTTTGGTATAATTAAGTATATATATATTTTTTTTTTGAAATTGTTCTTTTATACTCCTATTACTTACTCCGTATCACAAAGTTTATTGTATATTCTTACTTTTCACGCAAATCAATGCACATTTTTAATCATTAATAATTCAAGTTTGGTACAAGTAAAAATTCTAATAGTTCAATATTTAAAAACTATACAACGAGACGAATATAACAAGATCTCACTTGTCTATATTTTAACTTATGTAACTATGATAAAACTTTAAGTGAAAATCTGTGTGTGAATAGTGTCAACTATTCCAATGTAAAAACATACAAATACGGAGGTAGGTATATACTCCCTCCCAAGTAGGGGGGTTAACTCTAAGAGTACTATATGTTTGTTTGGGAAGGGAGGGCTAACTCTAAATGTCCCTTGATTTAAAAGTCACGGATATTCAAGTGCAAGGCCAAATTTTGGGATTTAGATGGAAGAGAGAAATCAGATAGACCAATTAATTGGTGACGACACACTTGGCATCTTGGGTTAAGTGTAATCAAATGCAGAAACACACAGACAAACAAGATACTATCTTCTAAGATATCTTGGCGACTAAGCACTTAAAAGTACTAATAGGAATGAATATTTTGTTGAAGTCATGGCGTCATAAATAACCATGCATATTGTTCATCTATCCGTAAAATTCACAAAAGCAACGTCAACGACAGCTACAAATTGTTAAAACAAAATGCCGGTAGACTTGAAAGCATCAGGAAGGAGCTTAATGTTTCCAGATATTTTTGGTTTAAAGGGACATGTTGAGGGGGCTCCAATCCAAATCTTTAATGAGGTTTTCTCCAAACGCACCCTGTACAATGAGGACATACGGAAAATTATTATATGAGGAATAATTGGCGAAATCACAAATTAAGTAAACGAAATTTGAAGGAAATTTAAATAATGGGCAGGAAAAATGATTTAGGCTGCACGGGCTTGCAAAAAGGTTTTCATTGTCATATACTTCCTCCGTTCTCAAATGACTGAACTATTTGCATAGTAATTAGTATTTATTGAGTAACATTGATTAATTTTTTTTAACAGTTATATAAGAAAATTGTAGTCAAGTGAGATATTGTTAGATTCATCTAATCACGTAGTTTCAGAATATAAAATTTTTATAAATTTTACTTATATCTAATTAGAGTTATTAATGGTTAAAAATGTGTCTTGAATTACGTGAAATGTAAAAATGGTGCAGTTATTAAAAAAACGGAGGAAGTATATAGATTCATTCATATTTTTAGCCTTTCGGATCTTGACTCTCAAAGAAATACTACTGTAGATAAATATTCATTAAAGAAATTGGAATAGATACCGAATTAGTATAAAAATAACAAACAACGGATAATAAAATTCAAAGCATACCTGGAATTAATTCAGGGCCGGCCCCAAAACAGTAGTGCCTTGGAAGGTTCCCGTATGGCCACAAGTAAGCTTATCATCAACTTCATGTGTTGTAAAATTCTTTGTGCTTATGTTGTAGTATACAATTCTCTTGAATGTGCTATGCACTTGATCAATCCCTGTGCTCTCAAATGTACAGTCTATTATTAATTCATTCCCATCATCCCCCACATGCATAATTGGCCTTAGGCTAATGGTTCTGCAGCCAAGTACATCGCCAATATTCTCAATATATCTCAAATCAATAGAATAAAGCTTCTCCCATGTCCCAACTTGTAGTCCTTCACCATCCACACCCCTACTACGCTCACACCCACCATTAAAACATCAATACTATTGTCAAACACAACCAAATTCCGCCTCAACTCCGCGAGACGTACTTCCTTTGCACCTGTAATTTCCTCATCCCATTGTGCAGTAGAAGGCATAGTTGTGAATTCCTCCGACCTCAAATCAAACGATACGATTGCTGCACATGACTCGCCTACTATCCCACTGATAGCCATACAATCTACATCCTCGAGCATCCAATGAAGACACCATCGACGCATACAGGCGGTCCATAAGTTGGATGAGGGCATTTTGCATTAATCCTCCTCCAAGGATTTGACGTATTATTATTATTATTATTATTATTATTATTATTATTATTATTATTATTATTATTATTATTATTATTATTATTATTGCTTTCATTATCGATAGCAGCAGCAGCACCGCACAATGATGATGATAGTGAATAAACTTCACAGCATATTTCGAACTCAAAACAAGGAGGAGAAGTGTAAGAACAAACAAATTTAGTGTAAAACAAGTGGACCAATTTATATTCATTAGTAGAAGGCAAGTATGCAAATCCCATATCAAAACCATTATCCGCCCTGTACAAAGCGCATGGGGAGAGCCGCGTTATGGGCATAACCCATTCGGTAGAGGGATTGCACAAAAAGTGTTGACCCCAACCGTTATGAAAGCAGATAAGAGGATAATGGTGGGATGGAGTGAAAAATGGAATTGTTGTAGGTGGGAACAATAATTTCTTTGATGAATCTGCCCTCCAAATGTTGCGGAAGTGTACCCAAATTAGCCAAATGCAGCAAAATAAACAGACACAGAGAATTTACGTGGTTCGGTCAAATTGACCTACATCCACAGGCAAAAGGAGAATCAAATTTTACTATGAGGAGAAATATTATAAAAGGGTTTGGACAATAATTTCCGGACCCACAAAAAACCCACTCAACAAATGTAGACTCTCACAAAAGAAAAGCCTACCAAAACACCAGCCTAAGACTCTCTAAATTCAGCGGGCACAACAAGACATAAGCTGCTTTTGCTAATGCTCATTTACTTTGCTGAATTGGTGCATTTTTTAAGGCACCCTGGGATGCCCTTTTATAGGCAATCAGTTTGCCAATTTTACAATGGCAACGATGTGGGATAGTGGCTTTTAATGCACACCTACCATCCCACGTGCCAACAACGAAAAAAGCACCACCTAACAAATCTCCACCTTGTTGCGACAAAAAACATAGTCGAATAATGAGTAGGCTCCACCTTGATCTCAAACTTCCCCCTGAAACAAATGTACCTGAACCATGCACACAAATGTGTCAAACGGTACTCCAACTTTTCTTTTGCCTCCAAACTTCCCACCATGGGAAAACAAAATGCCTCATAGAGGCAATCAACAACTCAATATATTTAGCAAGTCCAAGCAATGTCGAAACTTGCTATGAGGTACAGGTTTAGTGAACATATCTGCAGGATTATCTGCCGTAGCAATCTTCTGCACTTTGATCCTTGGTTCTGATCTCAGAAAATGATATCTCACATCAATGTGTTTGGTTCTCTCATGATGAACATGATCCTTAGCCAAACATATTGCACTGAGATTATCACAACACACAACTGCTTGATCTTGATGTATACCAAGATCGCTAACCAGTCCTTTTAACCAAATTCCCTCTTTGGCAGCCTCTGTCAACGCCATGTATTCTGTCTCCGTAGTAGACAGTGTCACTGTAGCCTGCGAAGTTGCTTTCCAACTAACGACAGAACCTCCAAGAGTGAAAACATAACCAGTCATTGATCTCCTGCTATCCACATCTCCAGCATAATCAGAATCAGAATACCCAACCACCGAACACTGCAAGTCGCATCCATAGATGAGACCAACATCAGATGTACCTCTCAAGTAGCGAAAGATTCGCTTGACAGCGAGCCAATGCTCTTTTCCGGGGTTCGCCATTAATCGGCTAACCACGCTGACTGCTTGTGCCAAATCAGGTCTAGTGCACACCATGGCATACATCAAACTGCCCACTGCACTAGAATATGGAACCTTTGCCATATACTCATTCTCAGCTTCAGATTTAGGTGCAAAGGTAGCTGAAAGTTGTGTATTAGTAGCACATGGAGTATTCAAAGGTTTCGTCGAAGACATTCCAAACTTTGACAGAACCTTCTGGATGTAGCTTTTCTGTGACAAGAAAAGCTTCTTCTGATCTCTATCTCGATAGATCTCCATCCCCAGAATTTTCTGCGCTGCACCCAGATCCTTCATGTCGAACTCTGCACTCAGTAGACCCTTCAATTTCTGAATATCGACCTTTTTCCGTGCAGCAATGAGCATGTCATCTACATACAGAAGCAAATAGATGATCGAATCATCTTCCAACTTCATGTGATAAACACAACAATCATATAGACTTTTGTTGTAGCCAAGCTCAACCATATAGCTGTCAAATCGTTTATACCACTGCCTCGGAGATTGCTTTAGACCATATAATGGTCTCTTCAATTTGCAAACATGGTTTTCTTTTCCTGGTACAAGAAAACCTTCAAGCTGAGACATATAGATCTCCTCCTCCAATTCCCCATGAAGAAAAGTTGTTTTCACATCTAGTTGTTCGAGCTCCAAATCCTGATGCGCTACCATAGCCAACAGGACACGGATGGAAGTGTGTCTGACCACAGGTGAGAAAATCTCATTGTAATCAACTCCTTCCCTCTGAGTAAATCCTCTAGCAACTAGTCGGGCTTTATATCGTACGCCCTCGGCTGGTGAGACACCTTCCTTCCTTTTGAAGATCCATTTGCAAGTAACAATCTTCCTTTCAGGTGGTTGTTTGACTAGCTCCCTAGTGTCGTTCTTATGTAACGACTCCATTTCATCTCCCATTGCAGCAAGCCACTGTACAGACTCGCCACATGATACAACTTCTTTGTAAGTGGAGGGCTCAGAATAATTCAAATCTTCAGCTGTTTGTAGAGCATAGCAGACAAAATCTTGATATCTGCTAGGAGGTTGGACTCCCACCCTTCTAGCACGATCATAAGCAATTCCTTGCTTCTGCACATCAGCTGAACTCGATGGTAGGTTGGTTTCAGGTGGTTCAATTTCGGTTAATTGATTGGAATCCAAGTGCACTTCCTGCTCCTGCTCAACTTCTCGTTGTTCATCTGAATCATCAGGTGAAAGTTGAAGCTCCACCTTACTGTCAGCACCCGAATTTTCTGAGACATTCACAACCTTCGTAGGCTGATTGAGGATTGAATTCTCATCAAACACCACACTTCTGCTCAAGATAACTCTTTTCTCAGAAGGTGACCAAATTTTGAATCCTTTAACTCCATCTCCATATCGTACAAAAACGCCCTTCTTTGCTCTGGGCTCAAGTTTCCCCTCGCTTACGTGATAATAAGTCGCACATCCGAAAGATTTCAAATTTGAGTAATCATAGGAATTACCCGACCAAACCTCATAAAGAATCCGACAATCAATTCTAGTATGAGGTCCCCGATTGATCAGAAAGCAAGCAGTGTTAACTGCCTCTGCCCAAAAGCTCCTTGGCAATCCAGAATTTGAGAGCATGCAGCGTGCCCTCTCCAAAAGCTTCTGATTCATACGCTCTGCCACTCCATTTTGCTGTGGAGTGTTCCTGACTGTGTGATGTCGTGCAATTCCATTGTTCTTGCAGAACTCATTGAATTCCCTCGAACAGAATTCCAGACCGTTATCAGTTCGAAGCTTTTTAATCTTCTTGTTGGTCTGGTTCTCTACCAACGCCTTCCACTGCTTGAATTTCAAGAAAGCTTTGCCCTTTTCCTTCATCATGATTACCCAAGTCATCCTTGAATAATCATCGATAATGGACAAAAAGTATTTGCTGCCCCCAAGCGACTCAACTCGTGAAGGACCCCAACAGTCAGAATGAATGTAATCCAACGTCAATTTTGTTCTGTGAGTTGCCTGTCCAAATTTGGTACGATGTAATTTACCAAATGTGCAATGCTCACAGAACCCGAACTCAGCTAACTTGTGACCTTCAAGAAGACCACGACTTGACAGGATCTGCATTCCCCTCTGACTCATATGCCCAAGTCTAATATGCCATAGCTTGGACATATCAGAAGTATCAGCAACAGCAGCTACAGAATCTACTACAGTAGATCCCTGCACAACATACAGAGATCCATGCAAGACTCCTTTCAAAACCACGGACGATCCCTTCATGATGTAGAGTTCTCTATGCTCCCCTTCGTATCTGAAACCCTTATTGTCAATGACTCTTAAGGATTAGATTCTTCTTCAGCTTTGGAACATGTCTGACATCGTGCAGAGTTGCAATTTCACCGGCATGTGTTCTAAGTATGATTGAACCAATCCCAGCTGTCTTACAGACAGAATCATTTGCCATAAAAACATTTCCTCCATCGACTTGTTCGTAGCTCGAAAACCACTCTTTGTTAGGACACATGTCGTATGATGCTACATAATCAAGAACCCATACATCATCTTGCGATGGCTGCACACTTGTGACCAAAACCAAATGATCCTCTGGATCTGTATCACCGTTGACCGCAACAGAGACAGACTCTTGTTGCGCTCCCTGTTGTTGCTTCTTCATCATCTTGGGACACTGGTTCTTCCAATGTCCTTTCTCTTTGCAATAATTACAGACATCACTTGACTTGGGACCTTTAACAAAAGACTTTTTCTTCTTTTGTTTTACAAATTTTCCATGTCCCTTGCCACTGCTAACAACAAGCCCAGCAGCCTGATCATCTACATTACTCGAAGATGCCTTATGGCGTAATTCCCTACTATGCAGAGCAGCACGTACATCTTCTAAATTGACAGTATCTTTACCCACTATAAATGACTGTACAAAATTTTCAAATGATAGTGGTAAAGATACTAATAATATCAATGCAACATCTTCATCTTCGATAACCACATCAATATTACGCAACTCCAGCAAGATAGTATTTAATCTATCGAGATGGTCTCGAAGAGATGTACCTTCCTGCATCCGTAGGCTGAACAAACGTTGCTTTAGTAGCAACTTATTGGTTAAAGACTTCGTCATGTAAAGACTTTCGAGTTTTAACCATAAACCAGACGCCTTTGTCTCCGTTGCAACTTCGGTAATGACATCATCTGCCAAGCACAGTAAGATGGTTGAATGAGCCTTCTCTTCCAGGCTCACCATCTCAGCATTATATGGATCTACCTTTTCTTTTAATGGAGCCCACAGGCCTTGTTGCTTTAACAAAGCCCGCATTTTGATTTGCCATAGGCTAAAACTATTCCTCCCCGTGAACTTGTCAACCTTAATATTTATGGCCGACATTTTGCTAACAAGAGGCACAAACAAATCTCATAAAAGGGTAGCTTAACCGAGATGCGTTTCTGATGTGGAAGATCAGATTACTGCGACTACAGAGCATACGCAATCAGGGCTCTGATAGCAGTTTGTTGCGGAAGTGTATCCAAATTAGCCAAATGCAGCAAAATAAACAGACACAGAGAATTTACGTGGTTCGGTCAAATCGACCTACATCCACAGGCAAAAGGAGAATCAAATTTTAGTATGAGGGGAAATATTACAAAAGGGTTTGGACAATAATTTCCGGACCCACAAAAAACCCACTCAACAAATATAGACTCTCACAAGAGAAAAGCCTACCAAAACACCAGCCTAAGACTCTCTAAATTCAGCGGGCACAAGAAGACATAAGCTGCTTTTGCTAATGCTCCTTTACTTTGCTGAATTGGTGCATTTTTTAAGGCACCCTGGGATGCCCTTTTATAGGCAATCAGTTTGCCAATTTTACAATGGCAACGATGTGGGATGGTGGCTTTTAATGCACACCTACCATCCCACGTGCCAACAACGAAAAAAACACCACCTAACACCAAATCTGTCACCGTGAGGCGGAACTTGCACTTAGTCCATGTTCTCCAAACATTTGTGTGATCTCTCTCTAGTACTATCAACAAACACGAAATATTCACTCATTGTAATTAATATGCACTCTCGACAAGAAAAATTCATGTTTTCAATGTTGTTCTACAACCTAACTCTGCCGTATTAGCTCTCCCTCTCTTTATATATAAGAATTTTATGCTGAAGGGATCAGAGGATTTGTTGGTGAGATTTGCTTTAGATACAAATCTATATTTTTTTATATACAAAATATATAATATTTTTTTGTTTTAACAACTTATACATGTTTAAGAAAGAGGGAGTGGGAGCACTAGACCAATTAGTCACAATCCCCCTCTATATACAAAATATTCTTATGCTTCCTCCGCGGATAATAATAATAATAATAATAATAATAATAATAATAATAATAATAATAATAATAATAATAATAATAATAATACACTGTATAAAAAATAGCAAATAAATCAATTTGAAGTTTGTTATTATGATCTCAATCAAACTTCATCAGGTGGGCAGGAGGTCAAATCGGATCACTCATCTCCTTTGTTGATTGCCATGACATCTCCATCAGGTGCAAGGATGTCATTAGAAATGGGAAGTGGGATTGGAGTACTCTCTACACAGCGATTCCACAGCTGCTCCTCCAAGAGATTTGCAACACCCCCCTCCGGTCATTCATCCCTTGATACCGGATAAGTGGACCTGGGAAGGAGAGAAATCGGGTCACTACACAGTGCGGTCGACTTACAACCTTCTAGTGGAACCTGGAGAAAATGTCAAGGGATGGAATTGGATATGGGACTCTAAGATGCCAGCCAAATATTGCTTCCTCATTTGGTTGATAAGTAATGATAGTCTGCCAGTGAACCTCACAAGGTTTAAATGCCAGATTGCGTCCAACCCCCTGTGTACTCTATGCAGTGAGCACCCTGAGAGCTGGGCTCACACCGTTTTCTATTGCGAATGGACCAAGCACATCTGAAAGGGGATCAAAATCCAGATTCCCCCGGATTGTGAACAGATCCCCAAAGATAAGATCAAAGACTTCCTGTATGGATTGCTTAACGTCTGCGGACCAATTGTGGTGGTGGCCCTGTGGAATATTTGGATAGAAAGGAACTCGCATATCTTCAGAGGTGTCAGCAGCACGAATTGGAGATTGATTCGGGATATCAACTGCACTACGGCCGCTATAGTTAATAGCGCGAGCTTCGTGAGGGCCGATAGGGGAATGAGGATGTTGGTCCATTGGAATGACAAAAAAGCTGTAGGGACCATATTGCACTCAGACGGCAGCCGCATGATGGACACAGGACGGTCTGGATATGGCTATGTGGTGAGGAAAGATGATGGCCAGTGGATCAGTGGAGGTTGTGGATACCTGGGTAATTGTCCGATAATCTATGCTGAGTTATTCGCATTGGCCAAGGGGCTGGAAGCTTTGACTGCCACAGGGGACACCAAGGTCACCTGCTATGTGGACGCTAAAGAGGCCATCGATGCCATCAAATCCAGAGATAGCTTGCACCCTTATGCAGCACTTATTGAAACCATTAGGGATAGAACGAAGGAATTTGAAGACTGCAGACTTCTACATCTTTGGAGAGAAGGTAATAAAGTGGCTGACGGATTGGCGAAAAGGGGTGCCTTGCAAGAAGAGTTCTTCACCACGTGGGCATTCCCTCCGGGCGACATCCAACGTGCTTGGGTTGAGGATTGTAGGGGTGTTTGTTTCCCCAGAGGTTAATATAGTGTTTATGTGTGCTTTGTTGGTGTCTCCCCCCTGTAACTTCTTTTTGTTTCTCTTTTTTCTCGGGTTTTCCCGTGTGTTTTGTTCCCCTTTGCTGGCCTTGTGGCTTACCCAAAAAAAAAAATAAAACTTCTATTGACCTATTCTACCGCCACTTTGAATTACCTGCTTGATTTTGGGAAGCAGATAACAAAAAATAAGATATTTATAGGAGTTGAATTCGAATTTGTAGTTTAGCCTTTTTTTGGGTGAACTGTAGTTTAGCCTTTTGATCACGAGTATATATATCAATTAAATTCAAATAAATAATCGGTCTAATTTATGTGATATGAGCTCCCCACTCTTTCTCTCGTTTCGGTTCCTTAAAAAATAAAAATTAACTGGGCATCAACAAAAATTGATGCACAATTGACAATTCATATTAATTTCAAGTGTACTAAATCAGTACCATGTCATTTTTTTTCTCAACAGTCTATACTAGAAAATGGGTGGTGGGAGCCCAGCCTCACAAATTACAAGGTGATAATGGGGAGAGATAGGGGATTTGGGCAGAGAATCGAACATAAAACCTAAATGTTGGAATTTTCTTGAATGTGTTGCGTTATACACTACCATCGAAACAATGTAATGCCAAATCATCTTCCACGTCATTAACATCTATTAATAGAAAATAATCAATCTATTTGTTTTTCGCGAAACAGCCAATAAAGGCTAGGAAAATAAAGAAAAATTACAGAAAGAAGTGTTTAACCAAATGAAAAACCCCGAGGAAACCACGTGCCCGCAGCATCCGCAGAGAGGTGTCCACGAACGGAGTCCGGAGGAAAGGCCCAGGTCGTGTAGAATAGTTCCTCTTGTGCCCCCAGTTTCGCCAGAGAATCTGCCACGGCATTTCCCTCATGCAATATATGTGTGAACATACATCTTCTAAATTGTCCTCGCAGATCACCAATCTTAGCCAAGTAGGGGGCCATGGAGTGTGAAGGTGACCAAGGTCGTTCTAGGAGGCGTAACGCGGCAGTGGAGTCACTGCAGCAACAAATCTCCAAGAGATGATTGTCCAATGCCAATTGCAGCCCGTAGAGGATTCCAGCGAGCTCCGCTTGGAGGACTGAAACCGAGCCAAGAAAACCTGTGACGCCCCCCAGCCAGCAACCATTGGGGTCTCGGAGGACAGCGCCAAAGCCTGCTCTATTGGAGGAGGAACTGAAGGATCCATCAGTGTGTAGATAGACTCCCGCCCAAGGGCTCATATTCCACTTGGTAAGTCTGGGATGAGTGGCCTCCGGAGTGCGTTTCTGGAAGCCCAATTCAAGAGTGTTGGCAAAGTGCCCGACACTACGAACAAGGGAATGGTGGGAAGAGCTACGCCCCTTAAATATTCGGTTGTTCCGTTCACGCCAAACGTGCCAGATCCCCGCCAAGAAACACACACCATAATACCTTACCATACCACGAAGCCACAGGCGGATATCCATCCTCGCCAGTGTATGAAGATCCGATGGGATTTCAATATCAAGAGAACTCCAAAGCTGCTTGGCCCATTCACAGAGGAAAAAACAGTGCCTCCAATCTTCCTCCATGCTTCCACAAATCTGGCATAAGGGGGTATTTGTAAGCTTACGATGGAACCTCAAAGCATTGGTGGGGACGGCCTCCCAAGCGACCAACCACACCAAAAAACATATCTTCTCCGGAATATGAAAGTCCCAAATCCAAGACCATCCACTCACGGAGGAGTCTGTAGCCAAGAGATAATCGTAGCCAGAACGGGCTGTGTAAACACCATCCAAGCTGTTACCCCAAACCCAACCATCAGTCAAGGAGGGATGAAGGCAGGGAGGGGGTGTGGAGAGGATCTCCGTCTGTACCGGTGAGGGGATAGGAGAGTGGATTCTAGAGAAGTCCCACCCTTGAGGCGTTACCACATCAGAAACACGGAGATTGAGATCAATAGGCTCAAGAGATGGCATTCTCGGTCCCAGCGGCTGTCCCCCCAACCAGGGCGTGAACCAGAGTGAACAAGCCCCGTCTCCCAGCTTAAAAGAATAGCCACCCATAAGTTTCTTCGATGCTTTAAGCAAGCTCCGCCAAGTGAAGGAGCCAGTCCTCTTAATGCTATCCGGGTTGGATGTATCAGGCCAATAAATAGCCCTGAGAATAGTGCTCCACAACCTAGACTGCCCGATGAAAAATTCATGCACCAGTTTGCCAAGAAGGGCAATATTATTGTGTCGAGCAGAGCGAATCCCAAGACCACCATATTTACGCGGCATGGCAATGCGATCCCATCGCACAAGATGTATCCCATGCCCTTCCCGATCTTTCCATATGAAGTTTCGTATCTTTTGGTCAATTTTTTGGCATGTGAATTCCGGAAGCCACCCAATTTGCATCGGGTACGTAGGGATCGCGGCTAAGACATGCCTGGCTAAGGTGACCCGACCAGGTTTGTTGATTAACCGCATTGCCCAAGAAGAAAGACGTTTATCCAGACGTTCCAACAAGTAATCATAGGAGTGTCGAGACAGCCGACCCTCATGTATTGGAAATCCTAAATAGGTTCCAATATTTGAAGTAAACTGTAGAGGAATGGCGGCAGTGAGCCATTCTTTTTCCCTGGCCGAGACATTGGATGAGGCATAGGCCTTAGACTTGGTTGAGTTAACCTTCAGGCCAGATTCAATAGCAAAGACCTGGAGAGTAGAGGCCAAACACTGGATGCTGCCTTCATGTACAGTGGTACACAATATTAGATCATCTGCAAACAAGAGATGGGAGATGCCCCGTCCCCCCTGAGATAGTATGATGGGCTGCCACTGTCCAAGGGAGACAGCCGAGTCAATAGCAATAGAGAGCCGTTCCATCACTATATTAAATAAATAGGGTGATAAAGGATCCCCTTGGCGGAGGCCACGGCCTGGTTTGAATCCCTCCAAAGGTGAGCCATTCCATAAAATGGAGTATTCCGGGGATGTGACACAAGCCATAATCAAGCGTCTTATCCCATCAGGCATCGCCATTTGCTGTAAGCATTCCGCTAAAAACGACCAGCGGACACGGTCATAGGCCTTCTCAAGATCGATCTTTAGGATAATTGATTTAGCAGGAGATCGTGTTCTTGAGGCCGAGTAGATGAGTTCCTGTAAGAGTATAGCATTTTCAACAGAACCACGACCCGGAAGGAATGCAGACTGTAACTTGGAAATATACTGGCTTAGGACTGGTCTCAATCTATTGACAAGGACTTTAGAGATGAACTTGTAGGACATGTTGCACAATGTGATTGGTCGAAACTGTTTCACTGTGCTGGGAGCTTCAACCTTCGGAATCAAGGCTATATAAGCCTTAGCCAACCGTGGATCGAAGGAGCCTGTTTCAAACGCCTGTCGTACCGTAGCAACGACCATATCACCCACCTGAGGCCAGTGTTTTTGATAGAATGCAGCGGGGAATCCATCTGGACCAGGCGCAGCAAGTGGCCTTGATTGAGACAGGGCCACATCCACCTCATGTCGTTGTACTGGACCAATATCAAGGCTGGTCGTGAGCTCCCCAAGGGGCTGAAGGGGCGGCAAGGCACTTTCAATCTCCATCTCTTCATCAGGCGAGAATAGATGTACATAAAATGATCTCACAGCATTCTGGAGCGTGGAAGGGTCCGAGCACCATGTTCCATCCTCATCATATAATCCATGAATCTGGTGGCGGTGAGATGGAACTTCGCTTGGGCATGGAAGTAACGTGTCTTCCGATCACCCAATCGAAGTCGATCATCCCTGGATCTTTGACACCAAAAAACCTCCTCTTGGGCAAGAAGATCAGAGTATTCCTGTTGAAGCTTTTTCTCAAGAAGTACCAATCTTAAGGAGTCCACTGTGGCTAGGGACCTGTCTATGCCAGCCAAACGCCTCAGAATCTTTTTCTTTTTATTTCTTAATCTTCTCATATCATCCCCACAATGATGTATAGAGAGCGATTCCAACCGTGAAAGCTTAGAAGCAATGGAGCCATGCCCCTGCCAAGCATTGGTCACCAGCTGAGAATAACTATCCTTATGACTCCACATAGCTTCCCATCGAAATGGCTTGGGAGCTCTGCGATTATTATCGGCACCACATGAGAGCATGAGAGGGTTATGATCAGACATTACCCTAGGGAGCACATGAATGAACGCATTGGCAAAAAGATGGAGCCAATCCAGATTAGTCAGGCCCCGATCGAGTCGTTTCCGGAGAGGTTGAATACTTTCAGCAGCCCTATGCCATGTGAAGGTAGCCCCTTCCGTGTGCACAGGGAACAATTGACAATCCGAAAGACAGGATGTGAACTCCCCCGCCCTAGAATGGCTGAACGTTCCTCCCTGTACTTCCGACGGTGCCCCCACCTCATTCCAATCCCCTAAAAGGAACCAAGCCCCCTGGATACGGCCATCAAGCTGACGCAAGTAGTTCCATAGGCCTTGACGCCGAGAGTAGCTTGGATAGGCATAAATACCACTACACCACCAAGTCCTAGAGCTGGAACTTAGGCGTAAGGTGATGACCCTATCAGCCACCTCAAAGACATCCACCTGACAAGCTGTACCAGATCGAACAAGCGCCCATATTCCCCCAGCCCTTCCTTGTGCTTCTTGAATATGAATAGGGGAGTAGCCTTTAGTGAAGATAAAATTACGAAGAACATCAAATTGCCCCCGAGGTTCCAAAATAAATATCAATGAAGGTGAATATTGACGGAGCACATCAGCAAGTCCCCGTCTAGCACGGGCATTCATCATCCCCCGCACATTCCAACAGATAATACAAAAATCGGAAAAAACCATAATAACAATATGTAGAGGGGAAGTGACAGACCTCAAGAGGAGGCTGAGACAGGAGAAGCATGAGCATCTCCCGAAACCATGTTGACATCGCACGTTTCCAACGGACCCCCAGATTTACGTTGAGGTGTTCCAGAGGAGTCCGGCAAGTAACCAGACACATCCATATGGGCGGTCGGGTCTTCGTCATCCTCCGATAACTCGGCAAGGGAGCTGTATGTATTGGCCGCCGAAGGCCCAGCGTCTGTCTCATTTGATCTGGTCTCCAATCGGACCCTCTTGTGTCGGAGCACCGATTTCACCTTTCCAGCACCAGGGCGGAGGAT
The DNA here is from genome assembly GCA_030278955.1 of Hygrophila difformis. Classification (NCBI taxonomy): domain Eukaryota; kingdom Viridiplantae; phylum Streptophyta; class Magnoliopsida; order Lamiales; family Acanthaceae; genus Hygrophila; species Hygrophila difformis. The sequence continues at coordinate 163,342 of JAOANR010000288.1, forward strand.
GGGAGATGATACAATCAAGGCATTGGAATGGGGGGGAAGAATCACTAGGATTCCTTACGGGGCCGAAGTACGGTGTAAGATCAAGCCCATCCCCTAATTTAGTCACTGGCCCAGAATGGCCCATCCCACCTAATTCACCTGGCCCAGAATGCGTAGGCTCAGGGGCAACACGTGGCCCACTACGATGTGGCCCTTTAGGCTTGGGCCTGCGACGCTTCACCAACATCCAATCTCCAATACTGTCATCCGATTTTGAAGCCACCTCATTCACGTGGGTGTTAGAAGCCCCACGTTCCTCAGCCTCTCCCAACCCCTCCGTATTTTGTGCGTGCGGCTTAGTGGGTGTAGAAACCGCACAGGACGTGGGGACGCATGCAGGCACCTTCTCCGATGGGGCCATGGCAGCATCCGGCGGTGAGGAATCCGACACAGGAGCATCCGAAGTAGGAACAGCAGAGGTATACGTGCACTTTGCCTGATTATGGCCAAATCGCCTGCATCCCATGCAAACCGTATGTAGCCCTTCATAGGCTACCTTGATAACCTGCCCCTGAATTTCAACTAATCCCACTAGGGGTTCATCGATCCGAATTTCGACGCACACACGTGCATAGCGGCCGCGTTGGAGACCCAATGTGTGTTTATCAATCTTAATGAATGATCCAAGGGCGGAAGCAATGATTGTTAACCCTCGTTCATTGTAAAATTCATGACCAAGATCCGGGAACCTCACCCAGGTTTGAGCTGTGTTAACCTTCGAAGTAGCCGGGAGAAACTTCCGCGACCATCGAGAAATGGAGAGGACATGGTCAAAAATCATCCATGGCCCTCCAGTAAGAACTTTCTCCTTATCCTCGGCCAGTGCAAATTTAGCTAAGAAACACCCATAGCCAACTTCTATGAGGTCAAAGCTGCCAGACAGCTTCCATGCTCTAGTGAGGACGTCCTGTAGAGCCTTGAAACCAACCGTGATGCCCACGGGCTTTAGAACAAGAGTCTCGAGTAAGGGGGCATAGAATTCTTCCATGACAGAATCAGCAAACCAAACTTTGGGACAGCGACGATGGGCACCATTCTTTTCCACGGAGGCCAACTTTGCTGCTAAAAGATCCTCAGGCGAAGCCAGGGGGAGGCAACAGGGGTTGCATGCATGACAACATCACGAAATGATGTAGACGGGGAGACCGGTGGGGGGCCAGGGGGGCGCTCAGGGGAGGGAGTAGAAGGATCACCGACACTCATTGGAAAATAATCAATCTATTAATATAATAAAGTTTTGAAAAAGATATAAATTTATGAAAACTATATAACATAAATTCTTTAATTGTGCATATAATTGTATTATTTAATAAATGTTAATATATTATAATGTTATTAAATAAATTTAATTAGGTTAAAAATTTGAGTCTAAAATATAATACTAAATCAATAAAAGAAATTTAATGTAATATTTTTCAAAAATTCGTAATTAATAATAATCATTTTTTTCAGGAGAATAATAATAATCATATTTTAAATATAGATATTTCCTTAAAAATATATATTGACTAATGAAATTTAAAATTCTTTTACCAAATGCATTGGCATGAGTAGTATATGGCTCTAGCAGTTTAAGCAAAGGTCTCGGGTTCGAGTATTTATGTATGTAGAATTCTCCTCTGGGAGAGGTAACCCTTGCTCACCCAAGAGGAATTAGTCTTAGGTCCAATTAGGTCTGAGATACCCTGGTATCCACCTAAAAAATTAAAAATTTTAGTGAGCTAAAAAAATTTAATCAAATTTAAATCATAATTTTTGGTACCACTGCAAAATTTGAAATTTAATGTAAATAAAATAATTTTGCCTGCTTTCGATGCATGTGGCTTGTACCATGGAGATTGTGTTGGTATACTTATCAAGTTATGCTAAGACTTATTTTATCTCTCTGTTTTTTTAATTATTTTAGCTTCCACATTTAATTGGTTAATCAGATAATCAATGCATGTTTGTACTCAGTCTTATGTATGTGTTGCCAACTTTCATCTCTGATGATACTAAACGTGTGAAATATTGAGAATGTTGAAGAAAAGTGGAGTGGCCGGCGCCGGTGGTATCCAGGTGGAGTTTCTGGGGAGCTTGGTGGCAGTCCAGAGGGAAGTGGGAAGATTAAGGGAGGACGGGATAATGCGAAAGAAGGTGAGCGTGGAAGCATCCAGGTGAAAGGGAAGGTGGTGAGTAGGAATAGATATGGAGGCAGAGCAAACCAAGGCCTTGCTAAACTTGTAAGTGTATTCGTTGGCAATATACCAACAAGAGCAGCGATAAAGGACATATATAATGTTATCGAGAAGGTGGCGACGGTGAGGGATTGCTATGTCCCGATAAGGAACTGGCCAGTGGAGGGGTCCAAGTTCGGGTTTTTCCGTTTCAAAAACTCAGATGATGCAAAGGTGGTCATAAAGGAATTGAACGGATACACATGGAGGGGAAGATGCTTGAAGGTTAACTGGGCGGTCCCAAGCAATAAAGGGATTGGGAAATATGGAAAAACTAAGAGGCAGAGGTGTATTACGAAGGATGAATTGGATGGGTTGAACGGTGGACGTCTGAACAGTAGAGTTCCGGATGGAAAACATGCATGGAGAGATGAAAGATCGTACGCAGAGGTCACCAAAGGAAGTCGAAGCGGAGTTCAAAATGGGGGGTGGGGGAGAAGGTCCAACATGCTGGTTTTGGAGGATGCTCATACGGAGATGGAGTGGCTACACACTTTGGCGGTGGTGGCCACAAAGAATCTGGGATGTCTGGTTGGATTTCAGGACTGGATATACCGGGAACATTCTGAATGCATGGAAATAAAATATGTTGGTGGGTTGATGATGTTAGTAGTGTTCAAAAATATCGAGGCGAGAAACACGTTCATGGCTGATTGTCGAGATAACAAGTGGACTGAATGGAAGCAGGTGTGGGAGGAGGGTAATTTGATCAGGAAATCACTAGTTTGGGTATACGTCTTTGGGTTGCCACTAAACGCATGGAGTGAAGGGAATTTGCGAAAATTAGTGAATGGATGGGGACAGATCTACTACATTGATCCAGAAACGGCGGAGAAGAAACGATTAGATCGAGCTAGGATACTTGTAAAACTCGACAAGGATATGCAGGTACCAACGGAGAAGGTGATCCGGGTGGGATCTACTGTGGCTAACATCCGGATAGTGGCAAATTTCTGTGAAGTAGTGGTGGATTCGGATGGGAGCTGGGGGAACAGAATGTCAATGGGGATAAGGTGGAGAAGGTGAAGGAACTGTTGGACAAGTCGCCGGAGTTACAAAAGGATAATCGGGGTAAGGGAGTGGAGGAGATGGAAGTGGCGGAAGTCCGATCGGAGATGAGGACGGGAGCAACGTCCAGGATCAAAGGACATGGGGAAACGGAAAGAGTGCATGGGGACGTGCATGGAGAAAATAATAGTAATGGGGAATCTGGGGAGGGGGTAAAGGGTAATGATGAGAAGGCGGCTAGTGAATCCCAAGATAAAAGTGCTCAGGCAAATGGGGGGTTGGAAAGGCAGTGTTGGGGATCGGGTTATTGGAGTAGTGGGCCTGAGTATGATGGGCTTTATGGGGTGGGCCTAGAGGTTGAGGAAGGGGGCGTAGATGTTTTGGGTAGGGATAGGGTGGCGTATAAAAGTGTAGGACAGGTTGGGGAGGACACTTATTGGGCCTTGGGGGATAAGAGTATGACCCTGATTAATGAAAATAACCCAGTTACTATGCCAAGCCCAAATTCTATTATAGGAGGGAGTGGGGAATCTGATATGATTAGGGTTGGGTTTGAGAAGGAGGGTCGGGAGTGCGAGGCTGATCATATGGAGCAGATCGATAATCATTTGAGTGGTGAGGGAAATGAGGAGAATGGGAGTGTAGATAGGGATAATGTGTGTGCGTCTTGGCAAGGGAACCAGAGGGCCTGCGATCGGAGAGGGATACATCTTCAGTAGCCGTACAAGGGGAGGAAATTGGGATTAGAGACTGCTATGAATTGATGGAGGCGAAAAGGGCTTTTGCAAAGGTGTTGGCAAGTCGTATGGGGAAGACGAAGCAGGTTCGCAACAAGAATAGGAGGAACAAAGGTAAACTGGAAGTTGGGAAATTGAGATGCAGAGAAGGTAATGGGCCTTCGGATGAAGGATTTGGAAGGCTACAATTCACATCATTACGGGTCAGGGGAGGCGTGAAGCTGCTGGATTTATCGGAGGCTGAGGAAATTCTCAATCTTGCGGAGAAACTGGGTCTGGGGTGGATGTTAAGGGAGGGGGATATAGTGGAGATGATTAGAGAGGATGTGATCAAGGAATTGCAGTAAGAGGGAGTCAGATTGCGGAATATTGATAAAACGAAGATTATTTCATGCAACTTGAGGGGGTTAAATGGCGGGGTTCGTCGTCGTGCGTTGATGAGGTTGTGCAAGATGGAAAGACCAATGATTCTTTGTTGTCAGGAAACAAAGATGAGCAACATCCAGGAGGGCCTAGTTCACAGGGTTTGGGCTTCAAGAGGAGGGAAATTTAGTATGCAACCGGCATTAGGTAATGCGGGAGGATTACTTGTGGTTTGGGATGGTGAGGGAGGGAGTTTCTCAGAGGTAGATAAGGACCATCACTTCTTATGGGTAAAGGGGTGTATCAGGGGTGTAGAGTGGGTTATTAATTTAGTGTGCATCCACGCTCCTAACGACAGAAGGTCTAAGGCCGACTTCTGGGAGTTATTGTGCCATAAATGTGATACCAGTAATGGGGAGCTTTGGTGCTTGGTTGGGGATTTTAATGCGGTAACGAGGGAGGGGGAGAGATTTGGTGTGTGTAGCGACTTGGGGTCTATGAGAGATTTTAGGGGGTTCATTGATAGGATGGGGTTGGTGGATCTTCCTATGGTGGGTGGGAATTTCACATGGTTTGGACGGGGGGGTAGAGCTGGGAGTAGGATTGATCGGGTGCTTGTCTCGACAGGGTGGCTGTACTTAGGGGGTGGTTCAGCGCAGGTTCTCCTCTATTCTTTCAGACCATTATCCTGTTGGAATAGAGCTCGGTGAAAAGTCCTGGGGACCTAAGCCATTTAGATTGTTCAATTACTGGATGGCTGAAAAAGGATTTGGGGAGTTAGTGAAAAGAGCATGGGAGGAAGGGGAGAGTAGCAATAGGATGTCGATCAGTGGGAAACTTAAGAGGGTGAAATGGAGTATCCGAAACTGGGACGGGTATAGTGCAAGGGTGTTTGGAGAGTAGGATTCAGAACCTTTTTTCGGAAATTGGGGAAATTGAGGAATTATTTCAAGAGGGGACGGTGGCTGATGAAGCGAGGAAAAGATGGTGGGAAAGAAAAAAGGAATTAAGTATGTTATTACTTGCGAAGGAAAGGCGTTGGTGTCAAAAGTCGCGAATCAAATGGTTAAAGGAGGGAGACCAGAATACTAAATTCTTCCACTCGGTAACTGCAATAAACAGGCGTCGGAACCATATCGGAGCAATCAAAGTGGATGGGGTATTGCTGGAGGATCCGAGGGAAATCAAACAGAAGGCCTTTTCCCATTTCAGTAACTTATTTTCACAAAAGATGGGCGTCCTGTTTACTACAGAGAACATAGGGTTGGCTCGGATTGGGGACGAGGAGAGGGAATGGTTAATAAGGGGTTTTGCCGAAGAGGAAATCAGGGAGGTGGTCTGGAATAGTGAGGGGAACAAGGCTCCAGGACCCGATGGATTTAACATGGCGTTCTTCAAAACATACTGGGAGGTGGTGAAATCTGAGATTATTTCTGTCTTTAAGAAATTAGAGGACGGAGGTGGTATCCCAAAGGAGATTGGGGGGGTCTTTCATTGCGCTTATTCCAAAAGTGGAGAACCCTGGTGAGTTTGGAGATTTCAGACCAATTTCACTAGTCGGGTGCGTATACAAGATGATTACCAAAGTCTTGACCAAAAGGATGCAGTCAGTGATGGATGTAGTTGTGGGCAAACCTCAAATGGCATTCGTTAAAGGCAGACAAATATTGGATGGTGTGTTGATAGCCTCGGAATTAATCCAATCGACGAAAAGTAGTGGGGTAAAGGGGTTTGTTGTGAAATTAGACTTCGCAAAAGCTTACGATAACATTTCTTGGGATGCATTGCTTGGAGTGTTACGGGCTATGAATTTTGGAGATAGGTGGATTGGATGGATCAAGGAGTGTGTAACAGGCGCTTCGGCAGCGGTTTTAATAAATGGAACACCTACGTGATTTTTTAAATTGCAAAAGGGACTAAGACAAGGAGATCCTTTATCTCCGTATCTCTTTGTCTTAGTTGTTGAAATTCTAAACAGGCTGTTAAAGAATGCTTCAGACTTGGGGCTGTTTAAGGGGTTATCGGCAGGGGTGGAGGACCAGTTATTTCCCACTTACAATTTGCAGACGACACTGTGTTATTCTGTGAGGGAGATGGGTTACAGATTGTCCTTATCAAGAGGATACTCAAGTGTTTATCCTTGGCAACTGGTCTACAGATCAATTATGGGAAGAGTAAAATATATGGGATAAATTGTCCGGAGGAGCTAGTGGGGGAAGCAGCGGGAGTAATGGGTTGTGAGACGGGTCAATGGCCTATGAACTATTTGGGAATCCCGATTGGAGGAAGGGTCAATTGTACTACCATATGGCAACCTGTGATAGAAAAAGTGGAGAAGAAATTGGCGGGATGGAAGGGGATGCTACTCTCTCAAGCGGGCAGGGTATGTTTGATTAATTCAGTCATTTGTAGCCTTCCGGTTTATTTCATGTCAATTTTCAAAATACCAGCTACTGTGGCCGAGCGCTTGGAGAAGCTAAAACGCCAATTCTTTTGGAACGAATGGGGAGGGAATAGAAAAATTCATCTCATTAATTGGGAAAAGGTTTGTATGAGAAAGGTTGATGGTGGATTGAGTATTTGGAACTGTAGGAGGTTCTATGAGGCTTCTTTGTTGAAATGGAAATGGCGGTTTGGCAAAGAAAATATGTTATGGAAGGAGGTAATAGATGCGAAGTACTACAACAACTTATCTCCCCTGATCCCGGATGCAAAAGGGGGAAGATCTATTTGGGGTAGGATATGTAGCTCATGGGAAGAAGCTGACAGCAGGGGGCTTGGCGATGGATTCAGGATTTGTGTTGGGAATGGGGAGAGAACTAGATTTTGGTCCGATAATTGGGTCATGGGCGAGAGGCCACTGAAAGTGTTATTTCCACGCATCTATGCGCTGGCTAGAAATAAAGATGGGAGAATTAGGGAGTTTGGGAATTGGAGTGGATTTAAATGGGAATGGAATGTTCAATTAAGAATAAATTTGTATGATTGGGAAAGGGGTGTATGGGTTGATTTTATGAATACTATAAACTGTCATAAATTTAACCGATACATGGGGGATCAAGTTAAATGGGTGAGGGAGGCAAATGGGGTATTTTCAACAAGATCCTGCGGGGAGCATGGAGTCACTACAGGGAGTAATGAGACGCAGGGGAGGTGGAAAAGGTTATGGAGCGTTAAGTGCCCAATGAAGGCTAAAATTTTGACTTGGAAAGCTGTTAATGGAGCCTTACCGGTGAAGGAAATACTGGCTGCGAGAGGATGCTTGCAAAACATTAATCTGCAGTGTAGTTTCTGTGGATTGGAGATAGAATCTGTGGAACATATTTTTTGCCAATGCAGGTTGACGAGTCAGCTCTGGTATAAAGCGGTAGAATGGTTTGGTGTTCCTTGGGCTATACCTGGAGCTGTAGAAAATCTTATTTCATGGTGGCTTGATTTTGATCCTGGATCTGGGAGGCGGGAATGCTGGAGAATGTTGGGTATGGCTGTGGTGTGGACTATATGGAAGTGGAGGAATGATGTTATTTTCAATAATCACACAGTGGACTGCCATATGATGGAGGATGAAACTCAATGGAGGGTGGGTATGTGGTGGAAAGCGTTGAGGGAGGGGGAGAATGTTAACTTAGTATATGCCAGTAATTTATTTCCAAGCGGATGGGAAGTACATAGGACACAGGGTGTGCGACATCCAAGGAGTGGGCTGGTGTGGACTCGGCCTGAGACGGGATGGTGGAAAATCAACACGGATGGCGCGTCACTTGGTAACCCGGGACTGGCGGGAATCGGTGCAGTCATTCGAGATGATTCGGGACAGGTCATATTCATCCTCTCTGATTTTATAGGTGTAACAGATTCTAACGAAGCAGAAATGATGGCCATCAAGAGAGTGTGTGACGCCATTTTGCGAGATCAAGGTTTTCCACTACCGAAGCTAATTTTTGAAAGCGACTCTAGTAATGTGGTGGCGTGGATCAAGCAACCTGACAAGCTTCCCTGGAGATTTCAAAACTTGTTGGGCACGATACAATCAGTCCTTTGCTTTACAGGGATGGCGAGAATACAACATGTCATGAGGGAACGGAATGAACTTGCGGATGCATGGGCGAAAAAAGGTGCATCGGGTGAGAGCTGCATTGAAGCTTGGATGTAAGATGTCATTATTTCTTGTTTTGTCTGTGTTAAGCCCTCTATGTCCGAGAATCTGTGAGGATAAGTTATGAGTTATATGAAGTTGTATGGGGATCAGCTTACCCGGGTGTGAAAAAGGATATTGTGAAACATAGGCCAGCTTGTAGACTTGTTGTAATAGTTCATATTGTGGGATGAAATAATATGGCCAATTTCTCCTCAAAAAAAAAAAGTTAACTAGATACTCCCTCTGTTTTTATTTAATTTCTCCCATTCTTCACTGCACGCAATCTAATATACGTTTTAAATCATTATAACTCAAATTATATACAAGTAAAAATGTTAAAAATTTGATATTATAAAACTACGGATTAGATGAATCCAATAATATCTCAATTGACTATGCTTTATCTTACATAACTATGCTAAATAATTGAATCAAAGTTACTTAATGAATATTATCAACTATGCAAAGGGTAAGAATATAAAAAAAACGGAGGGAGTACTAGTTTATGATAGTTAATACGAAAGTAATGGTTGCGAAAATTAATTTTGAATTTTCGGTGTGGTACAATTATCTTCAAAATTTATGCTGTGCAGTACAATGTTTGATCTTCTTTTTTTAATTTATTTAAATCAAAAATGTATTATCTTAATAAATACTCCCTCCGTCCCATTAATTTCATCTCATTTTTCTTTTTGGTCCGTCCCATTACAATTGTCACATTTCCATTTTAGGAAATAATTACATATTTTAATCAGCAAACCTACTACCATCACATTACATTAATAAAAAAATATATTAAAATTTCAAATACACAACTATCACATCACACATAAATAAATTAATTAAAAATTCAAATACATTACAATCACATCACATAAATTCCTAATTTACCCCTACTTTAAACACTAATAGACCTCTACATTAAATACTCCCTCCGTCCCGTTTAAAGCGTTTCAAAACTTTTGGGCACGGTATTTTATATGGGGATAGTTAGTATTTAATGTAAGGGGTAGATTAGGGAAAAAGTGTGGGTAAATTACGAATTTAAGTGATGTGATTGTAATGAGTTTTAGATTTTTAATTGATTTATTTATGTGTGATGTGATAGTTGTGTGTTTGAAATTTTAATAAAGTTATTTATTGATGTGATGTGATGGGAATATGTTTGTAATTAATTATTTTCTAAAAAGGAATGAGACAATTAGAATGGGACGGACTAAAAAGGAAAGTGAGATAGAATTAATGAGACGGAGGGAGTACTAACTATCATCACATAAAATACCGTGCCTAAAAGAAATATGACACTATTATTGTGGGACGGAGGGAGTAATAACATCGCATTTAAAAGAGATGAATATTTAGATGGAACGTTAGCCTTTAAAACCATTTAACAAAACAAATATATCCCATATAGGGGTGTAAACGAGCCGAGCCGAGCTCGAGCCTTACCGGTTATGTATAAGTTCGGCTCGGCTCGAGCTCGAAGCTCGACGAGGTTTAAAAATTGAGCTCGGCTCGAGCTCGACATAATATATTGGAGCTCAATCTCGGCTCGAAGGGCCAAAAAAGCTCGACATCAATTTTAGTTTTTTTTTTTTACCTGGTATCCCTAGACCACATTGAACTCAAGACTAAAAAATTTTAAATTATTCAATAATGAGCTTAAAAACTTGAAAGACAGAATTCTGTAGAAATAGTCCTTATATTATTAAATAAAAGGAGGAGTGAATTTTTAAATTATTCAATAATGAGCTTAAATTATTCATAATTCCTTATAATAGTCCCAATTTGGAAGGAGATTGGGATTTGGTTTTTTTGATTTAGTGTTAACCATAGTAAAATATAATGTACTATATTATTAAATAAAAGGAGGAGTGAATTTACTGTTGGACTTCCTCTTCCTCACATTTGTTAAGGAAGAAGATATACTATATTTTTAAGAAAGAAATAATATATATATATATAATATATTCGAGCCTATTATCGAGCTTTCGAGCCGAGTATTAGTTAGCTCGGCTTGAGCTCATTAATATTCGAGCCGATCTCGAATTCGAGCCGAGCCTTTTCGAGTCGAGCTTTGGTCGAGCTTTGATCGAGTCGAGCCCGAATATTTTACGAGCCTATGAGTCTCATTTACACCCCTAATCCCATATATCCTAATGTAGTTACCTTAAGTGTCTAATACGACCATTAACAATTATCACCTCCAATCCCGAAGTTATTTAATCTTCTTTTCATTTTTATGTTTCGAGTCACAATAGCTAATCCCCACACCGCCCTCGTTTTACTTTTAAAAACCAGAAACAATAATATCCGATAGTTATAACATCACATTTCAGAATTGGCAAACGCATTGTTCCAACTTAAAAAAAAAAAAAAGACAAACTTAAAAAGCATTGTTTTAAGAAGAAAAACAAGACAAACTTAAAAAACATTATTTTAAGTTTCTCAAAAGCTAAACAATTTACTGGAAACGGCGGCGGCGTGCTGGTGGAGCTACATCTTGTGGAGAATGGCACGGCGATGGCGGCGGCGGCGCTGTGGAACAGCAGCATTAGCGGCAACGGCAGGGGGAGCAACATTAGCGGCAATGGTAGAAAGATCCTGCATATATAGAATTATATTAAAAATCAATTTATTTTTTTAAAAAGAAACAAACAAGACAAGTACCAAAAAAAATATAGTTTTAGTTTCTCAAAAACTAAACAGGTTACCGATGACGTCCACGGCGTGCTTGTGGAGCATCATCTGGTGGAGTGAGAGAACGGCGGCGGCGACGTGGAGGAGTAGGAGCGACTGCGGGAGGAGGAGCAGCGAGAGCAGGAGCGACAGCAGGAGGAGGAGCAACAATAGCAGGAGCGACATCAGGAGGAGGATGAGCAGGAGCAACAGCAGGAGGAGCCTACATATATAGAATTCTATTAAAAATAAATTTAAATATATGAAATATATACGCATATATCCTAATAGTATACATTCGTACCTCGCACATTGCAAATACGTAGTTTAAATTAGCCAGCCGATACAGGACAAATTGAATTTTTGTCCCAGGCCTATTGTCATCGTCTCCACACTGCCAGACATTGGCTTCAACGAGATCTTTCCAATGTCTCCTGATGCCATACTTGTCGTGTCCATATGTTGTGAATACTATTTCACATATTTCCTCCCTCTGTGAAGTTCGGACAAGTATGTATTGCCCGGCGGCCCGCAGGAGCTATTAAAGGCTGGATCATTTGCTTGGAAGTAATTCCGCATCTGCACCGGAAGATTCAACGTAGTGCGATCAGATGCTCTTAATTGCTTCTCGCACAGGAGGAATGGTTGTACCATTAGCTGGATCTCTGGTGGAATAGGGAACATATTGAGATACATCCTGCAAATACATAAGGATGTTTAACATCATATCAAATCATACAATTAACATGTAAAACAATAAACAAAACTATGATTTTTTAAATCGTAAACCAAACCAAACCGTAAAAATACGGTTTAGTCTGATTTGGTTTACGGTTCAAACCGTATTATGTTCACCCCTAATAAGTAGAATAACATGATACTCGCACTGAATATAATCAAGATTATTATGAATTATTAGTATTTGCATTAGAGTCTCAAACAATCGTATAAAAGTTTTGTTTTGCTTTATTTAATAATAACAAAATTTAATGAATACCAAACACACATATACAATGATTACGGTGGATGGTGATTTAGACCCAACTACAAAACCAATAGTATAAAGACATTATAAAACAAACTTTTAGAATCCAACACCAATTGTCCCCTCCAAACTCCTTTCAACTTCTTGGCCGGTTTGCCTAAAAACAAGCCAAAGCCAAAACGCAATTCACAACATTGTTCTATTTTTAAAAAAAAATAAAATAAAGAAGCAAGACAAATACAAAAAAAAACATAGTTTTAGTCTCTAAAAAACTAAACAGTTTATTGGTGACGTTCACGACATGCTGGTGGAACATTAGGTGGAGTGAGGGAACGGCGGCGGCGACGTGGAGGAGCAGCAACAACAGCAGGCTGAGAAGCAGCAAGAGGAGCCTACATATATATAGAATTATATTAAAACTAAATTTAAATATGTGAAATATATACATATATACTAATAGTATACCTTCATACCTCACAAATAGCAAACACGTAATCTGAATTACCCAGTTGATAGAGGAAGGTTTGAATTATTGCGGCATGCCTATTGGCACCTTCTCCACACTGCCACTCATTCGCTTGAACTAGATCTTTCCAATGTCCCCTGATGCCATACTTACCGTGCCGTGCTGTTGTGAATAATATTTGGCAAACTTCCTCCCTCATGGGAGTTCGGACGAGTACGTCCTGCTCCTTGGTGGCCTGCATCAGCGAATAGAAATCGGGATAATTTACTTAAAAGTATTCCTATAATTTACTGGTACATTCAGGGTAGTGCGATCATAGGTTGCCAACTGCTTCTCACATAGAAGGTATGGTTGTACTCTGAGTCTCTCGAGAATTTCCGGTGGAATAGGGAACACATTAAGATCCATTCTTGCAAATACATAAGGATATTAATAAACATCATATCAAATCATAAAATTAACATGTAACACAATCAAAAAATAATAATGGTTCTCGCAGGTCATCTTTCCAGCCCTATTGCACTTGAGATCTCATATATAGTTTAAATTTTCAGTGTTCTAAACAAGAGTTTTTAGTAGCAACAATAGCTTTGTTTTTGTTGTTTTTTTTGTTTTTGTTTTTTTGTTCTTCTTCAAGCAAACAAAAAAAATAAAATTTTGATAACATGAAATCAAAAACAAGGAGTTGGAAAGAGAAAAGACCGCGACTATTGCCTGCTTGTTTTAATGGGTTGAAGATTATGGATTGTAATCAAGGTCAATTTTAATTAATTGTTCTAATTTATTCTGTCAATTGCTAAATGCATATAGAAAATGTCAAATGAAGTACTTTATAAATTCCACCAACTCTGTTAACAAATATGAGCACATTTTATAAATTCTACCAACTCTTTAATATACATTTTAGTTATAAATAGCTGATTCGATAAAAATCTCAGTTAATATGGAGTAAACTACCACTAAACCACATTTCAGAGAGAAAAAATCTCATCAGCTACTGTACCCATAAATCAGACAGCAGAGCCAAATATAAACAGGGCACATTCAGATAACCAATTTACTCAGAAAGTTTGTTTACAAATATTTCATCAAGTTTTGTTATAGTGCCTCAATAGTTGAACACTATAAGCAGATAGTTAAGGAAAAAATGTAAATATAAATCATACTTCAAATAAGCAATTCACCGAAAAAGGTAGTTGAAACGTATTCCATCAAGTTTTGCTATGGCACCTCAATGATTCAACACAGGCAAGTAGTAATATATAACTAGAGCTCTAATGTTCACAACATTATCTGAAACTAAGGATAACCTTCTTTTCCAACTTATGTATACACAAATCACAAAGTGCATAAAAGATAATGTTTTTTCTCAGTACACCTCGTGTTGAAAACTAACCTGATTTTCCTCAAGCTCTCAAACAATTCAAGGGAGTGCAACAAGTTAATGTATGCTGCCCCTCCTTTAAAAAAAATTCAAATAAAGTAAGATAGGAAAAACATACATATGAAAATAGAGAAAACGATGAAGATAAAGATACCACAATAGAGAGTGAAAAAAAGTTTGGAGGAGAAGGAAAGACGCTGGAAAGAAAATGGCTGAGGAAGCCGACTTACCTTGAGGAGGCTGGATAGAGCTATTAAAATACTCATACACGTACTGTTTGCATGATTCCATTGTAGGAATGCAGGAATTTGTTAGTACTTAGTAGTGCGTACGTATTCCAGTAATTTGTTTGTATCTTATGCGATAACTGCCCAATACTGGCGGACCCAATCCCCCATTGTTTCAATTTATTTATTAAGGCTATCTCATATATGTAGGAGAGGGTAGGGTGAGGTTATCACCAGCCTTCCGACGATAGAAAATGGGGTTTGTTGGGGTTTTTCATGGGGGCGGTGGGGTAGAGGAATAACGGCGGCGGCAATGGAGAATGGGAAGGTTTTTGGCCAGACGGGGCAGGGGGCAATGAGACTATTGAGTTGCTTCTGATTTTGGAGTTTGAAATCGAGACATTTGGAACTTTTTTTTTATTTTTTTTGAAGAGCCATGAAGGCCAGAGAAGATAATACAAATCTGAAAGATAAAACCAGAAAATGAAACTAAAAAAGGAGGACTAAAACACGGCAAAAACAAAAGGGAGCCACCAGCCAAAAAGGACGATCAAATTCCAGCACTGTCTACCGCAAGATCCTTGAGGAGGAAGTCTGGAAGGAACGCCCATATGGTAAAGAAATCCTCCGAGGAAGCACCATGTTTGGCTAGTTTTTCCGCCACTCTATTCCATTCCCGCCTCAAATGGTGGATTCTGCAATCGTCAAGTTGAGCCTTCTGATCTCTAATGTGTTGGATGATAGAAGCCAAGGAGTGTATCATGTGTTCTGTGCTTAGGGAGTCAATAACATCCAAAGAGTCTGTGTAACAACATACCTGTTTAACCCCAATGCGGAGGATGAAATCAAGGCTTGCTGCCAGGGCTGTCAACTCAGCCTGAAGGATCGAAGTGAGTCCCAGGAAACCACTCCCACCTCCACGCCATTCCTCCTCACCTTCTCTTACAACAAAACCAAATCCGGATCGTCTAGGTTCACCACGCACGCTTCCATCCACATGCAGAGTCACCTCACCTCCTCCCACCGTGGTCCAATGAGCCCGACAAGGCCTGGCCAAAAGGGCCGGAGCATTCTTTACAGCTGCCTCTAAATCTAAAGAGAGGCGTAGGATATCTCTATGAATAACCCGATCAAATTTTTTATCCCTTCTGAAAAGCCAAGCATTGCGTTCCAGCGAAAGCACCCAAATCGCAGCCACCAAGCGATGCCCAAATAACCTGAACATAGCAGCCGAGAGAACCCTGATATTCTCTTTCGGCATCTGATTATAATTCGTGGGGACTATGATATGCAGCTTCTTCCAAAGAGGTTGTACCCAGGGGCAGTTGAATATACAATGGCTCCACTCCTCTCCCGAGACTCCACACAGCATACATAAAGGCGAAGATGTGATATTCCTTTTATAGCAAGTGGAGTTGACCGGGAGTGAGTCATGACATATCAACCATAGAAGGACCCCAATTTTCTTCGGTATAGTTGATTTTCAAATCCATTTCCAATCCTCTGAATTCACTTCGTTGTAGGTTAAGATCTGATAGGCGGTCTTGACAGAATATTGACCTGTCTTGGTTCCCATCCACACCCAATATCCGGAACCAACTCATGAATCACCGGGGGTGGCCTTGCACACATGTCTTGAATAATCTAAGCAGGGATCCTAGTTTTTACACCACTCCAATTCCAAACTCCATCCCCAGCCACATCTCTTACTCTAAGTTCTAGGTCTTGGCTCTCCACAAATAGAACGAGAGCCCCAATTTGGGCACTGCCCCACCACTCCGAGAACCACAAGGATACTTCCCCATTGCCAATCTGATATTCAAACCCTCATTTCAACCTCTGCATCAGCTTTTGAAGCAAGAGGATGAATTTAGATTTATGTGGTTGTCCTAGAGCCAGAAATCCATCCTGCCCTGGAATTACCTCCTTAAGAATTCGGACCCAAATTTTCCCAGGGCAGTGAAGAAAACTCCACACAAGTTTCCCTAAGAATGCTATAATCATAAATCGAGCTTTCCGGATCCCCAGACCACCTTCATTCTTCGGTAATGTACACATTTCCCATTTAATCAAATGGAGCCCTTTCCCGGTCCGATCTTTCCACATGAACTTGTCAATCTTCCTGTCAATGGCGAGACAGACCGTTTCAGGCAACCAGTGAAGTTGCATGAGATATGATGGTATGGACGCCAATGCTGCTCGACAAAGGGTAATTCTCCCGGCTTTGTTGAGTAGCTCACAAGCGCAACCCTCCATTTTTGCCTCCATTTTGTCAAGGATAAAATTGAAGTCCATACTTCTCCTTCTGCCCGCAAGCATAGGAAAACCAAGATAGGTTCCAAGAGAGTCCACCACCGAGATTTGCAAGTTTTCAGCAATCCATTCTTTTTCAGATTGAGGCACCGCTGTAGAGATGATGAGGGAGGATTGTTGGTGATTTAATTTCAATCTAGACACCTTGGAAAAAACCTTCAGGGAGTTAGATATGCTCCTAATATTATCCCTATCTGCCAAGGAAAAGAGGATTAAGTCGTCTGCAAATATCAAATGTGATATCCCAACACCTGCTCTTGTCTCCTTACAAGTTTCCATACCCCTTGTTCAACCAAATTCCGAATATGGAGAGACAGCTTTTCCATAACGATTAAAAATAGGTACTGGGAGTCGGGTCACCTTGTCGAAGACCTTTTCCGGGATTGAACTCCTCAAGAGCCTTCTCCATAACACCGAGAAGGTAGGAGAGCGAACACACGCCATAAGTAACATCCTGTTGGAGTCAGGCAACTTCATTTCAACTAAGCATTTTCCCAAGAAATCCCAAAGCACATTGTCATAGGCTTTGGCCTATTTTCAGGATAATAGCATTAAGTCGAGACTGCGACCCAACATTTTGGATAATATTTTTTGCAACGTGATGGCATTTTCTACCAGTCCCCTGCCTGGGAGGAATACAGCTTGATATTTTGAGATACGATCAACAAGAAGAGGTCGAATTCTATTCACAAGGATCTTAGTCAAGATCTTGTAAAGTACATTGCACAACGTAATTGGTCTAAATTCTTTCAAAGACGTAGGAGTCACAATTTCAGGAATGAGGCAAGTATATGCCTTGGTCATTAGAACAGGGATACTACAATCTTCGAAGACGGAATCAATAAAACTATAAACTGAACTTCCCACTATATGCCAATATCTTTTGAAGAACAATCCGGAAAAGCTATCCAGGCCCGGTGTTGACAAGCCATTGATGTCATTAACCACCACTTCTACTTCATCGTGAGAGACTCCCCGTTGTAGTCTGTCTCCTTCTTCCTCAGAGATACCAGGAAATGGAGGAAGGTGATCCATTTCCCCTAGTCCTGCCATTCTTTCATCCAGGTTAGTTTGGGGGCATGCGTACAACTCTTGGAAATAATCCCTGGCGTGAGTCGTGAGGTCTTCCTCGTTCTCACTCCATTCCCCATTAGATATGAATAACCCATGTATCCGCTTTCGATGGCCCTTGGTTTTGGCCACGAGCATGAAAATATGTCGTATTCCTATCTCCCAAGAGGACCCATTTATCCTTGGCCCTTTGATACCAATACGCTTCTTCTTGAGCAAGTAGTGACTCATATTCCTGCCGCAAATCATTTTCCAACAGAGCGAGTCGGACCGAGTCGATCCTTTCCAAGGCACAGCCTATACCAACGAGCCGTTTGAGAATTTTGAATTTCAACCACTTGAAATTGCCAATCTTCTCCTTTTGAAACTCCATAGAGGTGTGCTTAATCTTGCTCAGATTATCAAAAATCAATGGTGCACTGTTATCCTAGGCTTGTTCCACGACGTCGGAATACCCTTGGTGTTCGGCCCAAGCCGCTTCCCACCGGAATGGAGCCCCTCTCCGATCTAAGGGAGAAGAACCACAAGGAAGAAGCAACAGGCAATGATCGGATCCAATGCCGGGGATAATCTTGACAAATCCTCTCGGAAATTTATCCAACCAATCCTTGTTAATCACACACCTGTCCAACCTCTTATGTATCCGCCCATTAACACCCATCGGTCGTGACCAAGTAAAGCAGCCACCTTGTGTGTTAATGGTGGATAGCCCACAGTCATGAAGCATGTTCCCAAACTCCTCGGCTCTGTTCAAATTATACAGCCCCACCTCACTTCAGACGAAAAGAGAATTTGGTTGAAATCACCAATAACTGCCCAAAGCCCCTCAATTCTGCCCGAACGTTGAGTCAAGTCCTCCCAACAACTCCTTCTTTCCGCATAATTTGGTGGGGGCGTAGATGGCAGTGATATTCCAAGAAAGAGCGCCAGATGACAGACCCAAAGTAATCATCCGGTTGTTTTCCTCAAGAGTACTACTGTTAATAGTACGACCATGGCAGGTTAGAGCCCACACTACCCCCGACTTCCCAATTGCTTCTTGAATACACACTTCAACATAACCAACATTAATAAAGAAATTCCAAGACTGAGAAAAGACGGATTGAGGTTCAAAAATAAAGACTATTTCCGGACCGTTAGTCCGCATGACGTATAAAAGTGTAGGACAGGTTGGGGAGGAGACTTATTGGGCCTTGGGGGATAAGAGTATGACCCTGATTAATGAAAATAACCCAGTTACTATGCCAAGCCCAAATTCTATTATAGGAGGGAGTGGGGAATCTGATATGATTAGGGTTGGTTTTAGAAGGAGGGTCGGGAGTGCGAGGCTGAGCATATGGAGCAGATCGATAATCATTTGAGTGGTGAGGGAAATGAGGAGAATGGGAGTGTAGATAGGGATAATGTGTGTGCGTCTTGGCAAGGGAACCAGAGGGCCTGCGATCGGAGAGGGATACATCTTCAGTAGCCGTACAAGGGGAGGAAATTGGGATTAGAGACTGCTATGAATTGATGGAGGCGGAAAGGGCTTTTGCAAAGGTGTTGGCAAGTCGTATGGGGAAGACGAAGCAGGTTCGCAACAAGAATAGGAGGAACAAAGGTAAACTGGAAGTTGGGAAATTGAGATGCAGAGAAGGTAATGGGCCTTCGGATGAAGGATTTGGAAGGCTACAATTCACATCATTACGGGTCAGGGGAGGCGTGAAGCTGCTGGATTTATCGGAGGCTGAGGAAATTCTCAATCTTGCGGAGAAATTGGGTCTGGGGTGGATGTTAAGGGAGGGGGATATAGTGGAGATGATTAGAGAGGATGTGATCAAGGAATTGCAGTAAGAGGGAGTCAGATTGCGGAATATTGATAAAACGAAGATTATTTCATGCAACTTGAGGGGGTTAAATGGCGGGGTTCGTCGTCGTGCGTTGATGAGGTTGTGCAAGATGGAAAGACCAATGATTCTTTGCTGTCAGGAAACAAATATGAGCAACATCCGGGAGGGCCTAGTTCACAGGGTTTGGGCTTCAAGAGGAGGGAAATTTAGTATGCAACCGGCAATAGGTAATGCGGGAGGATTACTTGTGGTTTGGGATGGTGAGGGAGGGAGTTTCTCAGAGGTAGATAAGGACCATCACTTCTTATGGGTAAAGGGGTGTATCAGGGGTGTGGAGGGGGTTATTAATTTAGTGTGCATCCACGCTCCTAACGACAGAAGGTCTAGGGCCGACTTCTGGGAGTTATTGTGCCATAAATGTGATACCAGTAATGGGGAGCTTTGGTGCTTGGTTGGGGATTTTAATGCGGTAACGAGTGAGGGGGAGAGATTTGGTGTGTGTAGCGACTTGGGGTCTATGAGAGATTTTAGGGGGTTCATTGATAGGATGGGGTTGGTGGATCTTCCTATGGTGGGTGGGAATTTCACATGGTTTGGACGGGGGGGTAGAGCTGGGAGTAGGATTGATCGGGTGCTTGTCTCGACAGGGTGGCTGTACTTAGGGGGGTGGTTCAGCGCAGGTTCTCCTCTATTCTTTCAGACCATTATCCTGTTGGAATAGAGCTCGGTGAAAAGTCCTGGGGACCTAAGCCATTTAGATTGTTCAATTACTGGATGGCTGAAAAAGGATTTGGGGAGTTAGTGAAAAGAGCATGGGAGGAAGGGGAGAGTAGCAATAGGATGTCGATCAGTGGGAAACTTAAGAGGGTGAAATGGAGTATTCGAAACTGGGACGGGTATAGTGCAAGGGTGTTGGAGAGTAGGATTCAGAACCTTCTTTCGGAAATTGGGGAAATTGAGGAATTATTTCAAGAGGGGATGGTGGCTGATGAAGCGAGGAAAAGATGGTGGGAAAGAAAAAAGGAATTAAGTATGTTATTACTTGCGGAGGAAAGGCGTTGGTGTCAAAAGTCGCGAATCAAATGGTTAAAGGAGGGAGACCAGAATACTAAATTCTTCCACTCGGTAACTGCAATAAACAGGCGTCGGAACCATATCGGAGCAATCAAAGTGGATGGGGTATTGCTGGAGGATCCGAGGGAAATCAAACAGAAGGCCTTTTCCCATTTCAGTAACTTATTTTCACAAAAGATGGACGTCCTGTTTACTACATAGAACATAGGGTTGGCTCGGATTGGGGACGAGGAGAGGGAATGGTTAATAAGGGGTTTTGCCGAAGAGGAAATCAGGGAGGTGGTCTGGAATAGTGAGGGGAACAAGGCTCCAGGACCCGATGGATTTAACATGGCGTTCTTCAAAACATACTGGGAGGTGGTGAAATCTGAGATTATTTCTGTCTTTAAGAAATTAGAGGACGGAGGTGGTATCCCAAAGGAGATTGGGGGGTCTTTCATTGCGCTTATTCCAAAAGTGGAGAACCCTAGTGAGTTTGGAGATTTCAGACCAATTTCACTAGTCGGGTGCGTATACAAGATGATTGCCAAAGTCTTGACCAAAAGGATGCAGTCAGTGATGGATGTAGTTGTGGGCAAACCTCAAATGGCATTCGTTAAAGGCAGACAAATATTGGATGGTGTGTTGATAGCCTCGGAATTAATCCAATCGACGAAAAGTAGTGGGGTAAAGGGGTTTGTTGTGAAATTAGACTTCGCAAAAGCTTACGATAACATTTCTTGGGATGCATTGCTTGGAGTGTTACGGGCTATGAATTTTGGAGATATGTGGATTGGATGGATCAAGGAGTGTGTAACAGGCGCTTCGGCAGCGGTTTTAATAAATGGAACACCTACGGGATTTTTTAAATTGCAAAAGGGACTAAGATAAGGAGATCCTTTATCTCCGTATCTCTTTGTCTTAGTTGTTGAAATTCTAAACAGGCTGTTAAAGAATGCTTCAGACTTGGGGCTGTTTAAGGGGTTATCGGCAGGGGGTGGAGGACCAGTTATTTCCCACTTACAATTTGCAGACGACACTGTGTTATTCTGTGAGGGAGATGTGTTACAGATTGTCCTTATCAAGAGGATACTCAAGTGTTTATCCTTGGCAACTGGTCTACAGATCAATTATGGGAAGAGTAAAATATATGGGATAAATTGTCCGGATGAGCTAGTGGGGGAAGCAGCGGGAGTAATGGGTTGTGAGACGGGTCAATGGCCTATGAACTATTTGGGAATCCCGATTGGAGGAAGGGTCAATTGTACTACCATATGGCAGCCTGTGATAGAAAAAATGGAGAAGAAATTGGCGGGATGGAAGGGGATGCTACTCTCTCAAGCGGGCAGGGTATGTTTGATTAATTCAGTCATTTGTAGCCTTCCGGTTTATTTCATGTCAATTTTCAAAATACCAGCTACTGTGGCCGAGCGCTTGGAGAAGCTAAAACGCCAATTCTTTTGGAACGAATGGGGAGGGAATAGAAAAATTCATCTCATTAATTGGGAAAAGGTTTGTATGAGAAACGTTGATGGTGGATTGAGTATTTGGAACTGTAGGAGGTTCTATGAGGCTTCTTTGTTGAAATGGAAATGGCGGTTTGGCAAAGAAAATATGTTATGGAAGGAGGTAATAGATGCAAAGTACTACAACAACTTATCTCCCCTGATCCCGGATGCAAAAGGGGGAAGATCTATTTGGGGTAGGATATGTAGCTCATGGGAAGAAGCTGACAGCAGGGGGCTTGGCGATGGATTCAGGATTTGTGTTGGGAATGGGGAGAGAACTAGATTTTGGTCCGATAATTGGGTCATGGGCGAGAGGCCACTGAAAGTGTTATTTCCACGCATCTATGCGCTGGCTAGAAATAAAGATGGGAGAATTAGGGAGTTTGGGAATTGGAGTGGATTTAAATGGGAATGGAATGTTCAATTAAGAAGAAATTTGTATGATTGGGAAAGGGGTGTATGGGTTTATTTTATGAATACTATAAACTGTCATAAATTAACCGATACATGGGGGATCAAGTTAAATGGGTGAGGGAGGCAAATGGGGTATTTTCAACAAGATCCTGCGGGGAGCATGGAGTCACTACAGGGAGTAATGAGACGCAGGGGAGGAGGAAAAGGTTATGGAGCGTTAAGTGCCCAATGAAGGCTAAAATTTTGACTTGGAAAGCTGTTAATGGAGCCTTACCGGTGAAGGAAATACTGGCTGCGAGAGGATGCTTGCAAAACATTAATCTGCAGTGTAGTTTCTGTGGATTGGAGATAGAATCTGTGGAACATATTTTTTGCCAATGCAGGTTGACGAGTCAGCTCTGGTATAAAGCGGTAGAATGGTTTGGTGTTCCTTGGGCTATACCGGGAGCTGTAGAAAATCTTATTTCATGGTGGCTTGATTTTGATTCTGGATCTGGGAGGCAGGAATGCTGGAGAATGTTGGGTATGGCTGTGGTGTGGACTATATGGAAGTGGAGGAATGATGTTATTTTCAATAATCACACAGTGGACTGCCATATGATGGAGGATGAAACTCAATGGAGGGTGGGTATGTGGTGGAAAGCGTTGAGGGAGGGGGAGAATGTTAACTTAGTATATGCCAGTAATTTATTTCCAAGCGGATGGGAAGTACACAGGACACAGGGTGTGCGACATCCAAGGAGTGGGCTGGTGGACTCGGCCTGAGACGGGATGGTGGAAAATCAACACGGATGGCGCGTCACTTAGTAACCCGGGACCGGCGGGAATCGGTGCAGTCATTCGAGATGATTCGGGACAGGTCATATTCATCCTCTCTGATTTTATAGGTGTAACAGATTCTAACGAAGCAGAAATGATGGCCATCAAGAGAGTGTGTGACGCCATTTTGCGAGATCAAGGTTTTCCACTACCGAAGCTAATTTTTGAAAGCGACTCTAGTAATGTGGTGGCGTGGATCAAGCAACGTGACAAGCTTCCCTGGAGATTTCAAAACTTGCTGGGCACGATACAATCAGTCCTTTGCTTTACAGGGATGGCGAGAATACAACATGTCATGAGGGAACGGAATGAACTTGCGGATGCATGGGCGAAAAAAGGTGTATCAGGTGAGAGCTGCATTGAAGCTTGGATGTAAGATGTCATTATTTCTTGTTTTGTCTGTGTTAAGCCCTCTATGTCCGAGAATCTGTGAGGATAAGTTATGAGTTATATGAAGTTGTATGGGGATCAGCTTACCCGGGTGTGAAAAAGGATATTGTGAAACATAGGCCAGCTTGTAGACTTGTTGTAATAGTTCATATTGTGGGATGAAATAATATGGCCAATTTCTCCTCAAAAAAAAAAGTTAACTAGATACTCCCTCTGTTTTTATTTAACTTCTCACATTCTTCATTGCACGCAATCTAATATACGTTTTAAATCATTATAACTCAAATTATATACAAGTAAAAATGTTAAAAATTTGATATTATAAAACTACGGATTAGATGAATCCAATAATATCTCAATTGACTATGCTTTATCTTACATAACTATGCTAAATAATTGAATCAAAGTTACTTAATGAATATTATCAACTATGCAAAGGGTAAGAATATAAAAAAAACGGAGGGAGTACTAGTTTATGATAGTTAATACGAAAGTAATGGTTGCGAAAATTAATTTTGAATTTTCGGTGTGGTACAATTATCTTCAAAATTTATGCTGTGCAGTACAATGTTTGATCTTCTTTTTTTAATTTATTTAAATCAAAAATGTATTATCTTAATAAATACTCCCTCCCTCCCATTAATTTCATCTCATTTTTCTTTTTGGTCCGTCTCATTACAATTGTCACATTTCCATTTTAGGAAATAATTACATATTTTAATTAGCAAACCTACTACCATCACATTACATTAATAAAAAATATATTAAAATTTCAAATACACAACTATCATATCACACATAAATAAATTAATTAAAAATTCAAATACATTACAATCACATCACATAAATTCCTAATTTACCCCTACTTTAAACACTAATAGACCTCTACATTAAATACTCCCTCCGTCCCGTTTAAAGCGTTTCAAAACTTTTGGGCACGGTATTTTATATGGGGATAGTTAGTATTTAATGTAAGGGGTAGATTAGGGAAAAAGTGTGGGTAAATTACGAATTTAAGTGATGTGATTGTAATGAGTTTTAGATTTTTAATTGATTTATTTATGTGTGATGTGATAGTTGTGTGTTTGAAATTTTAATAAAGTTATTTATTGATGTGATGTGATGGGAATATGTTTGTAATTAATTATTTTCTAAAAAGGAATGAGACAATTAGAATGGGACGGACTAAAAAGGAAAGTGAGATAGAATTAATGAGACGGAGGGAGTACTAACTATCATCACATAAAATACCGTGCCTAAAAGAAATATGACACTATTAGTGTGGGACGGAGGGAGTAATAACATCGCATTTAAAAGAGAGGAATATTTAGATGGAACGTTAGCCTTTAAAACCATTTAACAAAACAAATATATCCCATATATGGGTGTAAACGAGCCGAGCCGAGCTCGAGCCTTACCGGTTATGTATAAGTTCGGCTCGGCTCGAGCTCGAAGCTCGACGAGGTTTAAAAATTGAGCTCGGCTCGAACTCGACATAATATATTGGAGCTCAATCTCGGCTCGAAGGGCCAAAAAAGCTCGACATCAATTTTAGTTTTTTTTTTACCTGGTATCCCTAGACCACATTGGACTCAAGACTACAAAATTTTAAATTATTCAATAATGAGCTTAAAAACTTGAAAGACGGAATTCTGTAGAAATAGTCCTTATATTATTAAATAAAAGGAGGAGTGAATTTTTAAATTATTCAATAATGAGCTTAAATTATTCATAATTCCTTATAATAGTCCCAATTTGGAAGGAGATTGGGATTTGGTTTTTTTGATTTAGTGTTAACCATAATAAAATATAATGTACTATATTATTAAATAAAAGGATGAGTGAATTTACTGTTGGACTTCCTCTTCCTCACATTTGTTAAGTAAGAAGATATACTATATTTTTAAGAAAGAAATAATATATATATATATATAATATATTCGAGCCTATTATCGAGCTTTCGAGCCGAGTATTAGTTAGCTCGGCTTGAGCTCATTAATATTCGAGCCGATCTCGAATTCGAGCCGAGCCTTTTCGAGTCGAGCTTTGGTCGAGCTTTGATCGAGTCGAGCCCGAATATTTTACAAGCCTATGAGTCTCATTTACACCCCTAATCCCATATATCCTAATGTAGTTACCTTAAGTGTCTAATACGACCATTAACAATTATCACCTCCAATCCCGAAGTTATTTAATCTTCTTTTCATTTTTATGTTTCGAGTCACAATAGCTAATCCCCACACCGCCCTCGTTTTACTTTTAAAAACCAGAAACAATAATATCCGATAGTTATAACATCACATTTCAGAATTGGCAAACGCATTGTTCCAACTTAAAAAAAAAAAGACAAACTTAAAAAGCATTGTTTTAAGAAGAAAAACAAGACAAGCTTAAAAAAACATTATTTTAAGTTTCTCAAAAGCTAAACAATTTACTGGAAACGGCGGTGGCGTGCTGGTGGAGCTACATCTTGTGGAGAATGGCACGGCGATGGCGGCGGCGGCGCTGTGGAACAGCAGCATTAGCGGCAACGGCAGGGGGAGCAACATTAGCGGCAATGGTAGAAAGATCCTGCATATATAGAATTATATTAAAAATCAATTTATTTTTTAAAAAGAAACAAACAAGACAAGTACCAAAAAAAAACATAGTTTTAGTTTCTCAAAAACTAAACAGGTTACCGATGACGTCCACGACGTGCTTGTGGAGCATCATCTGGTGGAGTGAGAGAACGGCGGCGGCGACGTGGAGGAGTAGGAGCGACTGCGGGAGGAGGAGCAGCGAGAGCAGGAGCGACAGCAGGAGGAGGAGCAACAATAGCATGAGCGACATCAGGAGGAGGATGAGCAGGAGCAACAGCAGGAGGAGCCTACATATATAGAATTCTATTAAAAATAAAGTTAAATATATGAAATATATATACGCATATATCCTAATAGTATACATTCGTACCTCGCACATTGCAAATACGTAGTTTAAATTAGCCAGTCGATACAGGACAAATTGAATTTTTGTCCCAGGCCTATTGTCATCGTCTCCACACTGCCAGACATTGGCTTCAACGAGATCTTTCCAATGTCTCCAGATGCCATACTTGTCGTGTCCATTTGTTGTGAATACTATTTCACATATTTCCTCCCTCTGTGAAGTTCGGACAAGTATGTATTGCCCGGCGGCCCGCAGGAGCTATTAAAGGCTGGATCATTTGCTTGGAAGTAATTCCGCATCTGCACCGGAAGATTCAACGTAGTGCGATCAGATGCTCTTAATTGCTTCTCGCACAGGAGGAATGGTTGAACCATTAGCTGGATCTCTGGTGGAATAGGGAACATATTGAGATACATCCTGCAAATACATAAGGATGTTTAACATCATATCAAATCATACAATTAACATGTAAAACAATAAACAAAACTATGATTTTTTAAATTGTAAACCAAACCAAACCGTAAAAATACGGTTTAGTCTGATTTGGTTTACGGTTCAAACCGTATTATGCTCACCCCTAATAAGTAGAATAACATGATACTCGCACTAAATATAATCAAGATTATTATGAATTATTAGTATTTGCATTAGAGTCTCAAACAATCGTATAAAAGTTTTGTTTTGCTTTATTTAATAATAACAAAATTTAATGAATACCAAACACACATATACAAAGATTACGGTGGATGGTGATTTAGACCCAACTACAAAACCAATAGTATAAAGACATTATAAAACAAACTTTTAGAATCCAACACCAATTGTCCCCTCCAAACTCCTTTCAACTTCTTGGCCGGTTTGCCTAAAAACAAGCCAAAGCCAAAACGCAATTCACAACATTGTTCTATTTTTTAAAAAAAATAAAATAAAGAAGCAAGACAAATACAAAAAAAAACATAGTTTTAGTCTCTAAAAAACTAAACAGTTTATTGGTGACGTTCACGACATGCTGGTGGAACATTAGGTGGAGTGAGGGAACGGCGGCGGCGACGTGGAGGAGCAGCAACAGCAGGCTGAGAAGCAGCAAGAGGAGCCTACATATATATAGAATTATATTAAAACTAAATTTAAATATGTGAAATATATACATATATACTAATAGTATACCTTCATACCTCACAAATAGCAAACACGTAATCTGAATTACCCAGTTGATAGAGGAAGGTTTGAATTATTGCGGCATGCCTATTGGCACCTTCTCCACACTGCCACTCATTCGCTTGAACTAGATCTTTCCAATGTCCCCTGATGCCATACTTACCGTGCTGTGCTGTTGTGAATAATATTTGGCAAACTTCCTCCCTCATGGGAGTTCGGACGAGTACGTCCTTCTCCTTGGTGGCCTGCATCAGCGAATAGAAATCGGGATAATTTACTTAAAAGTATTCCTATAATTTACTGGTACATTCAGGGTAGTGCGATCATAGGTTGCCAACTGCTTCTCACATAGAAGGTATGGTTGTACTCTGAGTCTCTCGAGAATTTCCGGTGGAATAGGGAACACATTAAGATCCATTCTTGCAAATACATAAGGATATTAATAAACATCATATCAAATCATAAAATTAACATGTAACACAATCAAAAAATAATAATGGTTCTCGCAGGTCATCTTTCCAGCCCTATTGCACTTGAGATCTCATATATAGTTTAAATTTTCAGTGTTCTAAACAAGAGTTTTTAGTAGCAACAATAGCTTTGTTTTTGTTGTTTTTTTGTTTTTGTTTTTTTGTTCTTCTTCAAGCAAACAAAAAAAAATAAAATTTTGATAACATGAAATCAAAAACAAGGAGTTGGAAAGAAAAAAGACCGCGACTATTGCCTGCTTGTTGTAATGGGTTGAAGATTATGGATTGTAATCAAGGTCAATTTTAATTAATTGTTCTAATTTATTCTGTCAATTGCTAAATGCGTATAGAAAATGTCAAATGAAGTACTTTATAAATTCCACCAACTCTGTTAACAAATATGAGCACATTTTATAAATTCTACCAACTCTTTAATATACATTTTAGTTATAAATAGCTGATTCGATAAAAATCTCAGTTAATATGGAGTAAACTACCACTAAACCACATTTCAGAGAGAAAAAATCTCATCAACTACTGTACCCATAAATCAGACAGCAGAGCCAAATATAAACAGGGCACATTCAGATAACCAATTTACTCAGAAAGTTTGTTTACAAATATTTCATCAAGGTTTGTTATAGTGCCTCAATAGTTGAACACTATAAGCAGATAGTTAAGGAAAAAATGTAAATATAAATCATACTTCAAATAAGCAATTCGCCGAAAAAGGTAGTTGAAACGTATTCCATCAAGTTTTGCTATGGCACCTCAATGATTCAACACAGGCAAGTAATAATATATAACTAGAGCTCTAATGTTCACAACATTATCTGAAACTAATGATAACCTTCTTTTCCAACTTATGTATACACAAATCACAAAGTGCACAAAAGATAATGTTTTTTTCTAAGTACACCTCGTGTTGAAAACTAACCTGATTTTCCTCAAGCTCTCAAACAATTCAAGGGAGTGCAACAAGTTAATGTATGCTGCCCCTCCTTTAAAAAAAATTCAAATAAAGTAAGATAGGAAAAACATACATATGAAAATAGAGAAAACGATGAAGATAAAGATACCACAATAGAGAGTGAAAAAAAGTTTGGAGGAGAAGGAAAGACGCTGGAAAGAAAATGGCTGAGGAAGCCGACTTACCTTGAGGAGGCTGGATAGAGCTATTAAAATACTCATACACGTACTGTTTGCATGATTCCATTGTAGGAATGCAGGAATTTGTTAGTACTTAGTAGTGCGTACGTATTCCAGTAATTTGTTTGTATCTTATGCGATAATTGCCCAATACTGGCGGACCCAATCCCCCATTGTTTCAATTTATTTATTAAGGCTATCTCATATATGTAGGAGAGGGTAGGGTGAGGTTATCACCAGCCTTCCGACGATAGAAAATGGGGTTTGTTGGGGTTTTTCATGGGGGCGGTGGGGTAGAGGAATAACGGCGGCGGCAATGGAGAATGGGAAGGTTTTTGGCCGGACGGGGCAGGGGGCAATGAGACTATTGAGTTGCTTCTGATTTTGGAGTTTGAAATCGAGACTTTTGGAACTTTTTTTTTAATTTTTTTTTGAAGAGCCATGAAGGCCAGAGAAGATAATACAAATCTGAAAGATAAAACCAGAAAATGAAACTAAAAAAGGAGGACTAAAACACGGCAAAAACAAAAGGGAGCCACCAGCCAAAAAGGACGATCAAATTTCAGCACTGTCTACCGCAAGATCCTTAAGGAGGAAGTCTGGAAGGAACGCCCATATGGCAAAGAAATCCTCCGAGGAAGCACCATGTTTGGCTAGTTTTTCCGCCACTCTATTCCATTCCCGCCTCAAATGGTGGATTCTGCAATCGTCAAGTTGAGCCTTCTGATCTCTAATGCGTTGGATGATAGAAGCCAAGGAGTGTATCCTGTGTTCTGTGCTTAGGGAGTCAATAACATCCAAAGAGTCTGTGTAACAACATACCTGTTTAACCCCAATGCGGAGGATGAAATCAAGGCTTGCTGCCAGGGCTGTCAACTCAGCCTGAAGGATCGAAGTGAGTCCCAGGAAACCACTCCCACCTCCACGCCATTCCTCCTCACCTTCTCTTACAACAAAACCAAATCCGGATCGTCTAGGTTCACTACGCACGCTTCCATCCACATGCAGAGTCACCTCACCTCCTCCCACCGTGGTCCAATGAGCCCGACAAGGCCTGGCCAAAAGGGCCGGAGCATTCTCTACAGCTGCCTCTAAATCTAAAGAGAGGCGTAGGATATCTCTATGAATAACCCGATCAAATTTTTTATCCCTTCTGAAAAGCCAAGCATTGCGTTCCAGCGAAAGCACCCAAATCGCAGCCACCAAGCGATGCCCAAATAACCTGAACATAGCAGCCGAGAGAACCCTGATATTCTCTTTCGGCATCTGATTATAATTCGTGGGGACTATGATATGCAGCTTCTTCCAAAGAGGTTGTACCCAGGGGCAGTTGAATATACAATGGCTCCACTCCTCTCCCGAGACTCCACACAGCATACATAAAGGCGAAGATGTGATATTCCTTTTATAGCAAGTGGAGTTGACCGGGAGTGAGTCATGACATATCAACCATAGAAGGACCCCAATTTTCTCCGGTATAGTTGATTTTCAAATCCATTTCCAATCCTCTGAATTCACTTCGTTGTAGGTTAAGATCTGATAGGCGGTCTTGACAGAATATTGACCTGTCTTGGTTCCCATCCACACCCAATATCCGGAACCAACTCATGAATCACCGGGGGTGGCCTTGCACACATGTCTTGAATAATCTAAGCAGGGATCCTAGTTTTTACACCACTCCAATTCCAAACTCCATCCCCAGCCACATCTCTTACTCTAAGTTCTAGGTCTTGGCTCTCCACAAATAGAACGAGAGCCCCAATTTGGGCACTGCCCCACCACTCCGAGAACCACAAGGATACTTCCCCATTGCCAATCTGATATTCAAACCCTCATTTCAACCTCTGCATCAGCTTTTGAAGCAAGAGGATGAATTTAGATTTATGTGGTTGTCCTAGAGCCAGAAATCCATCCTGCCCTGGAATTACCTCCTTAAGAATTCGGACCCAAATTTTCCCAGGGCAGTGAAGAAAACTCCACACAAGTTTCCCTAAGAATGCTATAATCATAAATCGAGCTTTCCGGATCCCCAGACCACCTTCATTCTTCGGTAATGTACACATTTCCCATTTAATCAAATGGAGCCCTTTCCCGGTCCGATCTTTCCACATGAACTTGTCAATCTTCCTGTCAATGGCGAGACAGACCGTTTCAGGCAACCAGTGAAGTTGCATGAGATATGATGGTATGGACGCCAATGCTGCTCGACAAAGGGTAATTCTCCCGGCTTTGTTGAGTAGCTCACAAACGCAACCCTCCATTTTTGCCTCCATTTTGTCAAGGATAAAATTGAAGTCCATACTTCTCCTTCTGCCCGCAAGCATAGGAAAACCAAGATAGGTTCCAAGAGAGTCCACCACCGAGATTTGCAAGTTTTCAGCAATCCATTCTTTTTCAGATTGAGGCACCGCTGTAGAGATGATGAGGGAGGATTTTTGGTGATTTAATTTCAATCTAGACACCTTGGAAAAAACCTTCAGGGAGTTAGATATGCTCCTAATATTATCCCTATCTGCCAAGGAAAAGAGGATTAAGTCGTCTGCAAATATCAAATGTGATATCCCAACACCTGCTCTTGTCTCCTTACAAGTTTCCATACCCCTTGTTCAACCAAATTCCGAATATGGAGAGACAGCTTTTCCATAACGATTAAAAATAGGTACTGGGAGTCGGGTCACCTTGTCGAAGACCTTTTCCGGGATTGAACTCCTCAAGAGCCTTCTCCATAACACCGAGAAGGTAGGAGAGCGAACACACGCCATAAGTAACATCCTGTTGGAGTCAGGCAACTTCATTTCAACTAAGCATTTTCCCAAGAAATCCCAAAGCACATTGTCATAGGCTTTGGCCTATTTTCAGGATAATAGCCTTAAGTCGAGACTGCGACCCCAACATTTTGGATAATATTTTTTGCAACGTGATGGCATTTTCTACCAGTCCCCTGCCTGGGAGGAATACAGCTTGATATTTTGAGATACGATCCACAAGAAGAGGTCGAATTCTATTCACAAGGATCTTAGTCAAGATCTTGTAAAGTACATTGCACAACGTAATTGGTCTAAATTCTTTCAAAGACGTAGGAGTCACAATTTCAGGAATGAGGCAAGTATATGCCTTGGTCATTAGAACAGGGATACTACAATCTTCGAAGACGGAATCAATAAAACTATAAACTGAACTTCCCACTATATGCCAATATCTTTTGAAGAACAATCCGGAAAAGCTATCCAGGCCCGGTGTTGACAAGCCATTGATGTCATTAACCACCACTTCTACTTCATCGTGAGAGACTCCCCGTTGTAGTCTGTCTCCTTCTTCCTCAGAGATACCAGGAAATGGAGGAAGGTGATCCATTTCCCCTAGTCCTGCCATTCTTTCATCCAGGTTAGTTTGGGGGCATGCGTACAACTCTTGGAAATAATCCCTGGAGTGAGTCGTGAGGTCTTCCTCGTTCTCACACATTCCCCGTTAGATATGAATAACTCATGTATCCGCTTTCGATGGCCCTTGGTTTTGGCCACGAGCATGAAAATATGTCGTATTCCTATCTCCCAAGAGGACCCATTTATCCTTGGCCCTTTGATACCAATACGCTTCTTCTTGAGCAAGTAGTGACTCATATTCCTGCCGCAAATCATTTTCCAACAGAGCGAGTCGGACCGAGTCGATCCTTTCCAAGGCACAGCCTATACCAACGAGCCGTTTGAGAATTTTGAATTTCAACCACTTGAAATTGCCAATCTTCTCCTTTTGAAACTCTATAGAGGTGTGCTTAATCTTGCTCAGATTATCAAAAATCAATGGTGCACTGTTATCCCAGGCTTGTTCCACGACGTCGGAATACCCTTGGTGTTCGGCCCAAGCCGCTTCCCACCGGAATGGAGCCCCTCTCCGATCTAAGGGAGAAGAACCACAAGGAAGAAGCAACAGGCAATGATCGGATCCAATGCCGGGGATAATCTTGACAAATCCTCTCGGAAATTTATCCAACCAATCCTTGTTAATCACACACCTGTCCAACCTCTTATGTATCCGCCCATTAACACCCATCGGTCGTGACCAAGTAAAGCAGCCACCTTGTGTGTTAATGGTGGATAGCCCACAGTCATGAAGCATGTTCCCAAACTCCTCGGCTCTGTTCAAATTATACAGCCCCACCTCACTTCAGACGAAAAGAGAATTTGGTTGAAATCACCAATAACTGCCCAAAGCCCCTCAATTCTGCCCGAACGTTGAGTCAAGTCCTCCCAACAACTCCTTCTTTCCGCATAATTTGGTGGGGGCGTAGATGGCAGTGATATTCCAAGAAAGAGCGCCAGATGACAGACCCAAAGTAATCATCCGGTTGTTTTCCTCAAGAGTACTACTGTTAATAGTACTACCATGGCAGGTTAGAGCCCACACTACCCCCGACTTCCCAATTGCTTCTTGAATACACACTTCAACATAACCAACATTAATAAAGAAATTCCAAGACTGAGAAAAGACGGATTGAGGTTCAAAAATAAAGACTATTTCCGGACCGTTAGTCCGCATGATATCCTTCAACACCCTTCGATGGGATCGCCGATTAAACCCCCCACATTCCAAGCTAGAATTTTGCAATTTCTGAAGTTAAAAAAATCCATAAATAACTTTTGAAGATGGACAAACAAACCTTGTATTAGCACCTCTAAGAAGAGGTCGGAGCTCCCTGAGTATCCCCTTCCGCTTCTTCTCCTATTTAATAGTCCGTTTTCTCATCCTGTGAGTTTTCCCCTCCATAAACCCCAGTTGCCTCGCTAGCAGAAAGTTCCTCATGGATTGGACCTTTGACTTTTGCTATTAAGTGGCCCATCTTCTGATTTGCCGGCCACTCATTCTTTAAAAGTCAGCCCATTAATCGTAGGGCCCCTTCACATGGCCTTTTTCCCATCTCGTTTTCAAATTGTATTAGTTATCACTTGTAGTGGCCTCCTACCTCCATAAATATTTTTCTCTTCCACTCTGGTTCAATCAGCTAGCACAAAATCCTTCTTCTCCTTTGGCCCCATAATAGTGGCCACCAACCCTACTCCCTTTTAAGCCCATTAGGCCTTTTTTTAACCACTTTTATCCAATTTCCTTCTAGAGGTTGATGAGGGATAGTCATCCCCTAATCCACTCCTTCCATCGGGTCTGCTTCCCCCAATACAGTCTCGGGTCTGCTTCCCCCAACTTCCTTATTCTTTTTAGTGCTACCTTTTCTGTTCATTCTTCCTGCAGAGTTCCTCAATTTGTCTTTCTTCCTAAAATTGACATCCCCCACTTTCCCTTCTGTAGGCGCCAAAATGGTCTTCCATGATCCCTGAGCCCAATCCGTAGTATTTTTCACCTGAGCCGGGACCAAGGCAGCCTTCGTCCCTGTCGTTTGATCGTCTGTCTTCATCTCTGCCGAGTAGGGGCAGGCATGGCTCCCATGTCCATACCGTTGACCTTTTGTACACAGGAAGTGCAGCCCCTCGTAGGCAACCTTATGCCACCTCTCACCAATTAGAATGCTTGAAACCACAGGTAAGCTCAAATCTATTCCCACACATACTCTAGCGAACTATCCTCTATTCGCATCTTTAGTTACAGCATCGACTATAACACATCTTCCTAGAACCGCTGCCATCTTATTGAGCATGAGTTCATCATAAAATTCAAAAGTTAGGCATGGGAAGCGAGCCCAAACTACTGTCTTCTTGGGGGTTTCCTCATCGGCGATGAAGTTCGGTCTCCACGGGCACACCATCAAATAGCTATTGAATACTACCCACGGGCCATCATCAGGACTTTCCAACGATTAGCCTCCCTGTCAAACTTCACCATGAAGAATCCCGCACCCATATCCACAATTTCAAACCTATTATGGAGCTTCCACACATTAGAAATCCTTTTTAGTAAGGCAAAATATCCAACTTTTTTTCCCAACACCCAAAATGATGATCCCGTCCTCATAAGGCTTACACATGCGTTTCCCGATCCTTGGGTCGATAGTGATGCGAGGCTTAAGCCTATCCCCATCCAAAAAATCCAGTTTGATCAAGTGATCGTTAACCGGATCTTCACTTAGCTGGCTGGGAACTGTCTTTCTTCCTTCCAGCACTTTGTCCCTAAATGAAACACTTGCACCATTAGCGAAAACAAAAGGCGACGGGGCCGCTGGAGAGTTAGGAGGAGGAGGCGTTGAAGGAGCATAGCTTGGAGGAAGCGCCATCCCTAGAGAGAGGCCGGAGAGATTTCACTTTATTTTGAGACATTTGGAACTTGGAAGCAATGGTGAATTCTGTTTTATTATTATTATATTACGCCTGATAGGGCCAGGCACCCCATTTTTTTTGAAATTTTATTTATTTATTAGAGCTATCTCAATTTTTTTATTATTTCTTCTTTAGCTATATCCGATCTACTTCCATCTCCTTAAGATTGTTATACTATTAAATTTTTATAATTTTTTATTGTACACAATTTAATTTATTAACCGTTAAAAATATGTATTAGCATATGTGTCAGGTATAGACGGAGGTAGTATAAATCAATCCCAAATTTTCTCCAATTTCTTATAAACTTCCAATTATAAAATTCTCAATCCAAACTCTAGAAAGATTATCAAATACTTGGATTTATGTATAATAAAAATACTACGAGTACCTGAAGTAAGGGTGTAGCTTAGTTTAGTCATCTTTTATTTACATTTCATATTAGAAATCTAACTAAAAAGACTTATGTCCAATGTTATGAAATGCCTATTATATACTACCTCTGTTCTCTTGAAACTACAACATTCATCAACTGCATGCAATCCAATACATATCTTTGATGATTAATAACTTAAATTGTGTACACATAAAATTATAAAAAGTTGATATTATAGAACTTCAAGATAAGACGAATCCAACAAGATCCTACTTAACTATGTTTTTTCTTGTATAACTATGATAAAAAATTATTAGAATCAAAATTAAACAATGAACAGTAGCGAAAACTGAAATGTTTCACTTTCAAAAACCAAAGGAAGTATATTTAATTTTTTTATAAAAATTACTCCCTCCGTCCTATTATTTCTGTCTCGCTTTCCTTTTTCGCCCGTCCCACACCAATTATCTCATTTCCTTTTTAGGAAAATAATTAATACAAACACACTCCCATCCTATCACATCAATAAATAAATTTATTAATATTTCAAACACACGACTATCACATCACGCATAAATAAATCAATTAAAAGTTCAAATTCATTACTATCACATCACATAAATTCCTAATTTACCCCTACTTTAAGACTAATCTATCCTTATATTAAATACTCACTATTTCTACATAAAACACCGTGCCCAAAAGAAATGGGACGTTTTTAGCGGAACGGATGGAGTATAATTTATTACATATATTTATGAATATTATTATTTATTATTATTTTTTGGTATTTAAATATATTCTTTTAAAATAAACTTAAAAATCTACAATTTGCTTAAATAGATTTTTAATGTTCAAATCCTTGCATATTTATATAAATAGGGTGTGTTTACCCTATAAAATAGGTTTACCATAGATTTATCAGTTGGCTTGAGTGGATGGGGGTTCTAGTCACTTAAGCAATGTCTCGGGTTCGAGCCTTGTGTATGTAAAAAACTGCTTTGGGAGAGGCGCCCTTAATTGCCCTTGCAGATCCTCGAGGGATTAGTCTTGGGTCCAATCTGGCCTGGGGATACCCGGTTTCACCAAAAAAATCAAATAAGTCGTTCAAGTCTAGTCCTAGGGTCCATTCTGCACGCAGAACTATAGTTTTAAGCTGGAGCTATAGGGAGTTGTGGCCATAAGTAGTCTAAATCTATCACAGATATTGTCAACCCCTGTTTTGTGTCTGCATTCTTTTGGTTTCCAGATTTAACAATCTAAAAAACTTTATTACCATGTCTGGAAGTCCTCCTTCCCTCACTGTGATGCCACGGCCATCCCTACCGAAACCACTACAACCAACCCTATCGGAGTTACCATTACCGACTCTGACCCCAAATCTATTCATGTTTCTGAATCTGTGGGGGTCACTGTCGCAGTACCCACTGCTTTACCCGTACCTGCCCCTTCTCAGATTCAATATCTTGCAAAGCCTTTTTCCGGATATATCCCGGATTGAAGTATTTGATGGACAAAATTTCAGATGGTGGAAGGATCATGTATACTCCCTTCTGGATGTACACGGTACTTCTTGGGCTCTGACAACTCCCACGCCGATGGAGAATCCTGAAAATTGGGACTATGCAAATAAGGTCTGTAGGCACACTATAGTGTCTAGTCTCTCAGATAACCTTTTTGATGTGTATTTTGGGCAAAAAAAAAAGCAAGGTTTATCTGGGAGAGTATGACTGCAAAATATACAGCGGAGGATTGTGTGAAGCAAAGGTATGTGTGCAATAATTACTACCGGTGGGAGATGGTGGAGGGTAAAGAAATAGTTGGGCAGATACATGAGTATCACCAACTATTGAAGAATCTCAAAGCAGAACAAATCATCCTTCAAGATGAATTTGTACCCGAGCTGCTAATGAGAAATTACCCCCATCATGAAACAATTACAAAATGCAGCTGCAGCATTTGGAGAAAAAAAAAATGACTCTGGAGGAACTGACTCGCCACATTATGATTGAGAATGCAAATCGTAACCCACAGTGCCAAAATTAAATAAGAGAAAGAAGCAAGTGACTGAGAATGCAAGAAAAGGGGAAGTCTAAACAAGTGACTTTAAATAATGCGTTAAAGCCAAAATTAAATAAGAGAAAGAAACCTGGTCACTGCTTTGTTTGTGGGAAAAATGGACACTTTGCTGCTCAATGTAAATTTCATGTTCAAAAGAACAACAATGATAAAGATGACAAAAATAAACCACGAGCAAACCTTATTAATGAGAGTAATGAGGATGATGTGATTGTCGGTTATGTCTAAAATTAATTTGGTTGTTAAAGACATCAACATGAATTGGGTAGTCGACTCAGGAGCCACGAGGCATATTTATACAAACAAAGATGCTTTTATTTTCTACAACTTAGTGGGAGATAATGATGTGGTTTATCTTGGGGACTGGAAGACTGCACCAGTGCTGGGAAAGGGCAGAGTAGATCTGAAGCTGTCTTCTGGAAAAACTTTAGCCCTTAATGATATTTTTCATGTTCCAAATATTAGGGCCAATTTAATTTATGTATCATTGTTGAGCAAAGCAGGAGTGAAAGTGTCTTTTGAGTCTGACAAGATCATTATGACTAAAAGTAATGTTCTTGTTGGAAAAGGCTATTGTAACCAGGGACTCTTTGTACTCAATTTGGCTTCTAATGAAATTGTTTCTACTTCTGCTTATTTGATTGATTCTCTTTATCTGTGGCATGCTAGATTAGGGTATTTAAATATTTCTTATGTCAAGAAGATGCATGCATTAGGATTAGTAACTAATTTCAGTAATGTAGATTGGAATAAAGGCCAAATATGTGCTGAAGCAAAATTGACTAAGAAAACATGCCCAACTGTTAGTAGAGAATCTAGCTTGCTTCATTTAATTCACTCAGACTTATGTGATCTAAAACTAACACCAACTAGAGGTGCCAATAAATATTTTGTCACATTTATTGATGATCACTCGAGATACACTAAAATTTATTTGCTTAAAAATAAACATAAGGTTTATGATAAATTTTTAGTATATAAAGCTGAAGTGGAAAATCAATTAAATAAAAAGATCAAAAGATTACGATCAGATAGAGGAGGAGAATTTACTCAACTGAGTGAATTCTGTGAGAGGGTTGGAATAAGTCATGAGGTAACTCCACCTTACTCTCCCGAATCAAATGGGGTTTCTGAATGCAAAAATCGAACACTAAAAAAAATGATGAACTCGATGATTGCGAGTGCTTCAGCTGAGCTAGATTTATGGGGAGAAGCTATCTTAACTGCTTGTCATCTACAAAATAGAATAATATTTAAGAGGACTGGCAAGACACCTATTGAAATATGGAGAGGTTATCCACCTAACCTAAAATATTTA
Source organism: Hygrophila difformis (assembly GCA_030278955.1). Classification (NCBI taxonomy): domain Eukaryota; kingdom Viridiplantae; phylum Streptophyta; class Magnoliopsida; order Lamiales; family Acanthaceae; genus Hygrophila; species Hygrophila difformis. The sequence goes on from JAOANR010000288.1 coordinate 202,722, forward strand.
AAAGTGTGGGGGTGTTTAGCTAAAGTCATGCTTCCTGATCCAAAGCAAAGTAAGATAGGACCCAAAACATCTGATTGTGCATTTATTGGTTATGCTTCCAACAGTGCAGCATATCAATTTCTAGTATTAAAAAGTGACTCATTAGAGATTAATCCCATACTAGAAACTAAAAATGCTGAATTCTTTGAGAGCATATTTCCTTTATCAGGAAATAATGTTGATAAAAATATACCATTTGATCTATCAAACGTTGAAAACCAAACACCATATGAACCAATTACTGAGGCTTTAGAAGACCCTCAAAGGATGAATAAAAGACAAAGGAAAGATAAATCCTTTTGGTGATGATTTTTATACTTACCTCGTTAATGAGGATCCTTTGACATATTCTGAAGCAGTATCATCTTTTGATGCTCCATTTTGGAGAAAGGCTATTAAAATTAAGATGACTCTCTTTTAGAAAATCAAAACTGGGTTTGGCTAATTTACCAGCAGGAGCAAAACCAATTACAAGTGGATTTTCAAACGAAAGTTAAATCCTGATGGTTCTATAGAGAAGTATAAAGTTAGACTTGTGGCGAAGGGTTTTACCCAAAAAGAGAATATCGATTATTTCGATACATATGCTTCAGTGAATAGAATCGCTTCAATTCGAGTTTTGTTAGCTTTAGCTTCTATATATAACCTAGTGATCCATCAAATGGATGTCAAAACAGCATTTTTAAATGGTGAGCTAAATGAAGAAATTTATATGGTTCAACCTGAGGGGTGTGTGGTTAAAGGACAAGAAAATAAAGTGTGCAAGCTACAAAAATCTTTTTATGGTTTAAAACAATCCCCTAAATAGTGGCATGAGAAATTTGATCAAACTATACTTGCACATGGATTTTCTTCAGTCAGTGTGGATAAATGTGTAGACACGAAGCAAACCAATGGAGAATGTGTGATTATAAGTCTCTATGTGGATGACATGTTAATTTTGGGAACTTCACTCGATATAGTGAATTCCACAAAATAATTCTTGTAACATCCCGATTAATTAATTCACAATTAACTTATTTAATTGTAATTAATTAAAATAATATGGACATATATGAACTAAATATATTGAGTGAGGGGATCACTATCAAGTGCCAACAATAATTAAGAGATGGGCCAAATAATTGAAAGAGAATGAATAGTAGGCCCAAGAGCCCAACCCATAACCGAAGCCCATGACAAAGCCCAACTTGCCCAAAGCCTACAACTTATTTCCACTAATTAGAACGGGAGTTTCACAGATTGGGATTCTTTCTCAAATTCTTCCCGTCACTTTGAAGAGGAGAAATTGGGGCTTTTCTTAGAGTGAAGAATGCGATGAGGAAGAAGATGGGCTGAAGCCATGGAAATCCCCTCAAGCTTTCGTCAAGGTGTAGTCTCTTCTCTTTTTTCTTCTTGTTCTTTTATTCGAAATTGGGGATTTTGGGGAAGAATCGGTTTTCCATTTTTGTTGGAAGAGCCGCTGCTCATCGGAAGAGAAGGGAAGGCGCCGGAGTGGCGTTGACGAGGTCCGGTGCGGTGGTGGAGCAACGGTCGGGGTGAAAGGGAGCTTTCCTTCCGGGGAGCTGCGGCTCCGGAGAGGAACAGCGCGCAGAGGCGCGCTGCTGTGCAGCGGCGACTTCACCGCTGCCGCTGCGGCGACCGCCGGCCTGTCGCCGGCGGCGTGGTGGTGGTGATGGCGGTGCATGGTGGTGGTTAGGTGGTGATGAATGTTGGCAGAGGTGGTGGTGGCTGACAGTGGTGGTGGTGGCTTTTGAGTTGTTGATTTCCTTGTTTTTTATGTTAGTGTAGGTTGTTGGAATTTGAGTGGTTTTGTGCTATTTACTTCTTCACTTTGGTTGTTATGGAAATTGTGATAGTTGAGTTTAAATGATTAACTTGCCTATTGACTTGAGTTGTTAAAATTGGATTAATGTGGTTGGAAGATCTTGAACAACTTTATTGATTCTTTGAACATGTTGAGCATTGAGTTAATCGTATACTTGTTGAAGTATAAGAGTTTGATTCATCTGGGGTATTTGGTTAGTCTTATGGAAAGTGTTTTAAATGAGTTTTATGAGTGGCTTGAATTCAAGTTATAGGTGTGTATTGATTCTTGAAGAATGAATGTGGGATTGATTTGGGAGTCTGGTAATTTGGTTGGTTTTCTTAAAATAGGTGTAAAAAGAGATTTTATTATTGTTATGGACTTGGGAAATTATTGGGCATCATGGATCTTGAATTAAACTATTTACAAATGTTGGAGTAGTGGTTTATAAATCCTTTGAGTAGGAATATGTGCAATTGGGAATTTTGTTGATCCTAAAATATGCTACCTTATGATTCTTTAATATTTTAAAGTTAGAGAAATTGTTGAACTTGAGATTATTTAAAATGGTGATTTTGGAGACTTGTTAATTGCCATGCCATTATATATTAAATTGGATTGGAGTGTTGGTATTTCTAATGGTTATGTAGAATTGGTGAAGATTTAATGGTTTAAATGGTTTGGGTTTCAACAAACTCTTTTAAAACCTTTTTGGAATTACTGAGTATAGTTGTAGATCAATTTTTGGTGCATTGGCCTTGTTGGGTTATTTCTAAAATTTCCTAATTCTATGTTGGTAAACTAGAATGGGAAATGTTCTCTTGGTATTGGTTGTGGGATTTTGGAAGGGGATTGAAGGCGGGTGGAGTGTTGAAGTAAGGAGATTATGGTATTGGTGTCTTGGAATTATTTCTGTTCTTATAATTGTATTCTTGTATAGGAACAACCGAGAGTTCGTGTTGAGGCCATTGGAAGGTTGAAATGTTCAAAAATGGAAGCGTTGAAGATTGATCAAGGCAAGGGGTAGTTAGTAATATGTAGATTAGGGAGTTAGGCCGAGATGTCTAATTATTATTAAATTTATAATTGAACTAAGTCATGCCATGTTAACCTAGACGAATAAGATGTGAACCTAATTAAGTTATACTTTAAATTTTTTTGGGACGTCTATAACTAGACTGGTTCCCTATTGATCTATTATTCGCTATGTTAGAGCTAGTAATGTTTATAATGGATGTAGAAGTTGTACATAGTATCTTTTGAATTTATGATAGGAGAACCTAGAGGGCTAGGTAGTTTCTCTAACTATCATATTGTTGATTTATAGGAATGCGGGCTTGCATATTCATATACTTGTTATCTATCTATATAATAGATCCTGAATACTTTTGGCATGTTCAAACTATATTGCCCTTATTAAATATACTTCATCCTTTTTTTAATTTTAAGGGTTAAAAAGTAATTATGCGCTAGGTTTCCATGTAGTCGCTGATTAATCATCCAGGAAAGTACAGTCATTTACACGTCATCAACCTTTTAAATCTTTTATTTACCTAATAAATCTATTTATTAGTATATGAAAATCTTGAGAAATCTTTTCATATATTTTACAAATATATAAATTGGAAACAAATTATAATATATTTGATGTTTATGACAAATTTAGTAAAACCAATATATTTTAAATCCTTTAATTGAATATGTTATATTTTCAAATATATTATATTGATTATATATAAATATGAGCCTAAAATATTATACTCAATCAATAGAATAAATAAAAAATTTAATCTATATAATAAATCCTGAAAAAATTTTGGCATATGCAGACAGTATTGTCCCTTTTCAAAATAACTTAATCTTTTTAATTTTAAGGGTTCATCAGTCATTATACTTGTCATATCAACTTTTTATATCCTATATTTAGATCATTAATATATCTACTAATATAAAAAGATCTTGAAACAATCTTTCTATATATTTTTTTGGTGAATACCAGGGTATCCCCAGGTCTCATTAGACCCAAAACTAATCCCTCGATGATCTGCAAGGGCAATTAAGGGCGCCTCTCCCAAAGCAGTTTTTTGCATACACAAGGCTCGAACCCGAGACCTTGCTTAAGCGACTAGAGCCCCATCCACTCAAATCTTTCTATATATTTTGAAAGATATAAAATGCAAACAAAAAAAAATATATATATATATAATATACTTTTTTTGCTAGACAATTTATAATAGTACTTCTTTAATTGAATATATTATAATGTAAAAAAAAAATTAATACGTAGTATTTGATTTTAATAAATATTTATAGATATCTATATATGTTGTGAAATTATTACAAGTATATGCCTATTAGCTATATGATAATATGGAATTCTAATGATGATATATTAGTAATGGATATATTTGAATGAAAGACAATGGAAGAAAGAAAAGAAATAGTATTAGTGTATTCAATAGTGTAACTATTGTAGTGAAATTAAGACCAAAAGCAAGGAAAATATATGCCCAAGTATAAGGGTTTTTTGAACAAATAATGGTGTGTATTTCTCACTTAAGAACCCATATTTATAGACATAATACAAGGCTAATGGCATCATAATTAATTGCCTTCACTAGAATAGGTATCATGACTAATGGAGCATTTCTTTGAAAAAGTGGTATACATCCAAATTTCATCAATAATTGTCATCAATAATTGTATAACACTCCCTCTTGGATGTACTATATATAAAAGAATATGCCTCGTTAAAACCTTACTAGATAAAAACCCTCTGGGAGAAAAATCTAGTGAAGGAAAAAGAGTACATAATTCTTATATATTAATTTCTCCCTCTGATCAAAGCATCAGTTGAGATTCTTTAGTTGGCGCATCCCAATGCTTTTCACTAACTTTTCGAATGTTGCTGTTGGTAGTGCCTTGGTAAATAAATCTGCAAGATTATCAGCTGAACGGATTTGCTGCACATCTATTTCACCATTTTTCTGTAAATCATGAGTGAAGAAAAATTTTGGTGAAATGTGTTTCGTTCTATCTCCTTTAATATACCCTCCCTTCAATTGTGCTATACAAGCTGCATTATCTTCATATAAAACTGTTGAGGATATTTTTTCTTCAGTAGCCATGCCACAATTTTTCAATATATGGTGCATCAAAGATCGCAACCATACACATTCTCGACTGGCTTCATGGATTGCTAAAATTTCAGCATGATTTGACGAAGTAGCTGTCAAAGTCTGCTTCATTGATCTCCATGAAATTGCAGTACCACCACATGTAAAAACATAGCCAGTTTGAGATTTAGCTTTATGTGGATCTGATAAATATCCGGCATCAGCAAAGCCTATTATTTCATGTCGAGAATCATTTGGGTAAAATAACCCAAGATCAATAGTTCCTTGGAGATAGCGAAATATGTGTTTAATTCCATTCCAATGTCGTCTAGTAGGAGATGAACTAAATCTCGCTAATAAATTTACTGCAAATGATATATCTGGTCTAGTGCAGTTTGCGAGATACATTAAAGCACCTATGGCACTTAAATATGGGACCTCTGGTCCAAGAATTTGTTCACATTCCTCTTGTGGTCTAAACGGATCCTTTTTTATATCAAGTGACCTTACGACCATTGGAGTACTCAATGGATGTGCTTTATCCATATAAAATCGCTTTAATACTCTCTGAGTATAAGCTGTTTGATGGACAAAAGTTCCATTATTTAAATATTCAATTTGCAGACCAAGACATGATTTGGTTTTACCAAAATCTTTGATTTCAAACTCCTTTTTTAGGTATTCAACAGCCTTTTGGAGCTCCTCTGGAGTTCCAATCAAGTTGAGATCATCAACATAAACTGCAATGATTACAAACTCTTGTCCATTTTTCTTAATGAAAATACATGGACAAATTGGGTCATTTGTATAACCCTCTTGTATCAATGACTCACTGAGTCGGTTATACCACATTCGCCCGGATTGTTTCAATCCATATAAGGATTTTTGTAATTTGATGGAATACATATATCTAGGATTTGATTCATATGTCTCTGACATTTTTAATCCCTCTGGGACCTTCATATAGATATCTGTATCTAAATTTCCATATAGATACGCAGTAATAACATCCATCAATCTCATTTCAAGATTTTGATGGACTGTTAAACTGATAAGATATCTAAATGTTATTCCATCCATTACGGGGGAATATGTTTCATCATAATCAAATCCGGGTCTCTGTGAAAACCCTTGGGCGACTAATCTCGCTTTGTATCTGACAATTTCATTTTTGTCATTTCTTTTTCTTACAAAAACCCATCTATATCCGACTGGCTTTATATTTTCTGGTGTTTTGACAATCGGTCCAAACACATTTCGTCTAGCCAGGGAATCCAATTCAGATTGGATTGCATCTTTCCATTTTGGCCAATCTTTTCTTTTCCGACATTCATCAACCGAATTTGGTTCATGATCCTCGTCATCATTTATGATGTCAAGTGCTATGTGGTACGAGAATACATTATCTATGATAATTGCATCTCGATTCCAAACATTTCTGCTTGTGACAAAATTGATTGATATTTCATTATTTTCAAGTTCATTCTCCTCTGGAGCTGCAAGTTCCTGCTCCTCTGGAGCTATTTGCTCTTCAAGAGCTTCTTTTTCCTCTGGAATATTTTCTGTAATTTTGTCACTTTCAATTATTTGTGATCCTCTTTTCTTTCGAGGATTTTTATCTTTTGAACCTGGTGGTCTACCACGCTTCAAGCGTGCAGTAGATTCATCTTTGGCACTTGTAATTGGTCCCTCTGGGATATTAATTTTGATTGGAACATTTGCTGCCGGTATAAGAGATTTTGTTACTCTTTTAGAGTCGCATAATGCGTCCGGCAATTGATTTGCAATACTCTGCAAATGTACAATTCTTTGTACTTCTAGTTCACAATCATTTGTACGAGGATCGAAGAAATCTAACGGTGTTTTCCAGTTGATTTCTTTTTCTTTCTTTGGTTGATTTCTGTCTCCCCCTAATGTCGGGAAATGAGATTCGTCAAAATGACAATCTTTGAATTTCGCAGTAAATAAATCACCAGTTAATGGTTCGAGATATCGAATAATCGATGGTGATTCATACCCGACATATATTCCCAATCTACGTTGGGGACCCATCTTTGTGCGCTGAGGTGGTGCAATCGGGACATACACAGCGCAACCAAATATTCTGAGATGGGATATATTGGGTTCATGCCCAAATGTTAATTGTATAGGGGAGTATTCATGATAATGTGTCGGCCTTAACCGCACCAATTTTGCTGCATGTAATATTGCATGCCCCCAAGCTGTCAATGGCAATCCAGATCTCATTAATAATGGTCTGGCAATTAATTGTAAACGCTTTATAAGCGATTCAGCAAGTCCATTCTGTGTATGGACATGAGCAACAGGATGCTCAACTGTTATGCCAATTGACATGCAGTATTCATCAAACCTCTGGGATGAATATTCACCAGCATTATCCAATCGGATATTTTTTATTGTATAATCAGGGAACTGTGCTCGTAATTTAATAATTTGAGCAAGTAATTTTGCAAACGCATGGTTGCGAGATGATAATAATGATACATTGGACCATCGTGTTGATGCATCAATTAGCACCATAAAATATTTAAATGGTCCACATGGTGGATCTATAGGTCCACATATATCACCCTGAATTCTTTCAAGAAAACTAGGGCTTTCAGTTCCCACTTTTGTTGGTGAATGTTTGGAAATTAATTTTCCTTGGGAGCAAGCAACACATATATATTCATTATGTTGCAGCAATTTTTGTCCCTTTAATGAATGACCATGACTATTTGTAATAATTCGCCTCATCATTGTAGAGCCGGGATGGCCTAGACGATCATGCCATATCATATATTCATCAGTAAGCATATGGCTTTCAATAGACATCTGGCCTATTTTGGGATGATATTCATTAGTGGGCCTCTGGCCATTAATAAACCTCTGGTTTATTTGAGGAATATTAGACATGTGGTCTAAGTGATAATTTTCAATTGTATTTATCTTTGAAAAATACAATCCAGAAGACAGAGCTGGTAATTTTTCCAATATATATTTCTTACCATGAGTGGTATTTGTAATTAATAAATATTCGACATTCTCTGAAGTCGATGTCTCGAGATGATACCCATTTTCTCGGATATCTTTAAAACTCAATAAATTTCTTCGAGACTTGGGAGATAGGAGTGCATTTTTCACAATTAATTTTGTTCCCTCTGGGAAAATAAGGTTGGCTGTGCCAATTCCTTTTATAATATTTGCACTACCACATATTGTGTTTATGTTTGTATCTCCCATTTTTAAATTGGAAAAATACCTTATGTCTTTTAGTATTGTGTGCGTTGAAGCACTATCAATAAGACATATATTATCACTTTTATAATTCCCCATTTTGCTGTAATTAAAACAAGATATAATTAATATTAAAACAAGATTAAATATAAGTGAAACAACACAATGCATAATAATATAGCAGAAAATAAAAAAAATTCAAAGCGTAATAAAAACAATATAATAAAATGTATATCTTTCGATGATATTGTATCATTGAAGAAATTTGTATATCTTTCGATGATATATTTAGCATATCAATAATGGCCTTTTGTAATATTTATATTGTCGTACTTTAGCAAGGTTTATTTCAACCTTTATTTGCTTTATTTATCAATAATTCTCGGTAACTAGTACTAATTCATTAGTCGTACGACAAATTATGGGACTATGTCCTCCTGCCATATTGATAGCATTTTTCTTCAATTGCTTCGCCTTTTAGAGGCACAATTTCTAGCAATTATTTTGCCATTTAAGAATCTGACTCTGTCAGTACACACCAAACTAAAGACCCACGAAATCTGTTGGTATAACCGAACTAAGATTTATGGACTCTGTTGGTATTAATGTCATTTTTATTAATATATTGTCACATATCTCAACCGTGACATTATTCTGAACATGACTGATTTATATCATTTACAGACTTATAGTCTTGCAGTCATTATGATGCCTCGCATTTGGGATTTCAGCCAAAAATCTTTATTTTATCAAAGAGCTGCCATTTGCCCCCACATTAAGGGAACTGTCACTATCTCTTATCAAAAATAAGAATTGGCAAAATGCTTATTTCCCATGTATAGACCAATATGATCTTTTGACCGTTTTGTTTTTCTAGGTCTTGGCCTGTGGCCGTATTTTTTTTTTCTGCGGTCTAGGCCTGTGGCCGTATTTTCTTTTATAATGGTCTTTTCTAGACCCATTGTTTCCAAATAAATCTTAATATCCATATTTCAAGATAAATAATTAATCCCCGGATCTTTCCATCGGCATAGATTCCTGTTTTGAAAAGTTAGTCATAATTGATATTGAAAATAGTTGTAATATATTACCTCAAGTGATTTTCTTCCGGATTTGAAAAATTTTGGCAGAACCCCGATATGAATTAAATTTTCAACAGAACTCCAACAAAACCTTGGTAGAATTGGCAAACTCTAATAGAGCTCGTGCTGATAACGTGTTGTGAAATTATTACAAGTATATGCCTATTAGCTATATGATAATATGGAATTCTAATGATGATATATTAGTAATGGATATATTTGAATGAAAGACAATGGAAGAAAGAAAAGAAATAGTATTAGTGTATTCAATAGTGCAACTATTGTAGTGAAATTAAGACCAAAAGCAAGGAAAATATATGCCCAAGTATAAGGGTTTTTTGAACAAATAATGGTGTGTATTTCTCACTTAAGAACCCATATTTATAGACATAATACAAGGCTAATGGCATCATAATTAATTGCCTTCACTAGAATAGGTATCATGACTAATGGAGCATTTCTTTGAAAAAGTGGTATACATCCAAATTTCATCAATAATTGTCATCAATAATTGTATAACAATATATTATTAGTTCTTTAATTAAATAAATTATATCTTATTAATAAATATTTAATTAAATCTATATATTATAAATTTTTAATTGAATATAGTATATTCAATATATATTAAAATTTACATGCCAAAAATATATATTAAAATTTGAAATTTGATGCTAAAACATTAACCTAACTCAATATAATAAATTAAAAAATTATAACCATATTTTTCCTCTTCCTCTTTCTCTGTAGACCAGTGCAATCATTGCACGCCTCGGGACCTTTTTCCTCTTCCTCTATCCAGGTCTTTGTTTTGCTGCTACACTCCATTCTATTGAATTCTTTTCTGTTTTAACTCTTTTATTGTGTGCCCTACTGTCTTCAAAATATAAATCTATCACAGATATTGTCAACCCCTGTTTTGTTTTGTGTCTGCATTCTTTTGGTTTCCATATTTAACGAATTTGCCCTCGAAATCTGTCACCTGTCACCGTGAGCCGGAACGTGCAGTCGTCCCTATTCTCCAAACATTTGTGTGATCTCTCTCTAAGGCCATCTCCAGCAGTTGGCTCCATTTTGCAGCCACTTTAACTCTAAAATGCAGCCAAGTCAATACCTCATCTCCAGCAGTTGGCTCTATTTTTTACTCCCACATTAAAATAATAATTTCATTTTATTTTATTACTATAACTCATTACTTTTAAAACATAAATTATTAAATATTTTATTATGTAAAAAATATAATTAAAATATTAAATGGATTAAATTAACTAAAAAATAAAAATTAAATTAACACAATAATTAAATTTGCATTACAATTAACTTAAACATAAATTAAGACATAAAAAGAAAAAGAAAAGACATACGAAATACATAACATCAAACATAAACACCACTTTAAATTAAAATTGATATATCAAACCATAATGATGTTTATAATTTTTAATTATCAAATACTTAATAATTATCTATAATTATTATTATTATATCTTTAATTACCTAAAATAATATGTAATATTGAAAATTAATTTTCAATTATCATAGTACATTCCCATCTTCATTTATCTCTGGTGAAATAATTTCCAATATTAAAATTAATCTTCAATCTTCAATTAATCTTCAAAACTAATTATGTATATTGAATAAATGAAAAAAAAATAAAAAAAGAAAAAGGGAATGCAGAAGTGCGGCTGCATTCTCTAGCCAGAATCACCAAAACTCCAAAATGCAGATAGAGATGCAGCCCCTGCTGGAGTGGGATTTGGGGCTGCAAAATGCAAATAGAGCCCCTGCTGAACACGAAAAATTCACTCATTGTAATTAATATCTACTCTCCACAAGAAAAAATCTTGTTTTCAATGTTGTTCTACAACTTAGTTCTGCGTATTGGCTCTCTCTATATATAAGAATTTTATGCGGAAGGGGTCGGAGGATTTGTTGATGAGATTTAGTTTAGATACAAATCTGTATTTTTATATACAAAATATTCTTATACTTATGAATCTAGCTCTGCGGATAATAAATGAAATAACTAACAAATCAATTTGAAGTTTGTTGTTATGATCTCAATCGAAGCTTTTATTGACCTATTCTACCGCCACTTTTAACTACGCTTTCCCAAATATGATGTTTATAGGAGTTTTTGGGGTATACTGAGTATCAGATATTTATATAGGAGTTGAATACGAATTTTTAAGGTCGGGATTGCATGCTTAAAAAATTTTAAGTGAAGTATTATAGTGGACGATTAAATTTTATAGCTGAAAAATTAAAACCCTCAAGAAAAAAGTTAATACATGACGACTAAAAATATAACCCTCAAGAAAAACATCGATTGACTCCCACTATGTGAAGATAATTACCCTTAAGCAAAGGTATCTAATTCGATGTAATACGGCCTATTAGTCTTGGACTAAAAAAAAAAAAAAGAAAAAGAAACCAGAAAGAAAACTTATTGTTATTTGAGAATAAAACAATTTGTACATTTGAACGGATGTAAAAGTAATAATGAAGAGCATGTACAAATCTTTTACCAAAAAAGAGAGTAGACCAACTCTTTCACGGAATAACCAAACATATATTCATAGTAGAGTGCCGCTGCGTGTACTTGCAGTCAGTGTTAAGAGATGTTTATTTTGTGATGTGTGCTATTTTTTTGTGATGAGCATTATTTTTTTTATGTTTAAGAACTTTGTAATGGATGAACCTATTTTTGTAATATAAAAAACACAAGGACTCTTACAATTAGGTCCACATATTACACGTAAACATTCCTCATCTTTTTTACCAATAATTTGTTTTCTCAGCGGCATGACTTAAATTTAGATAACTCTCCATTAGTCGGTTTAAAATAAATCATACTCTCTCCATTTTTTTTTAAATGAAACAATTGTATAGTTGTTATTATTTATTGAGTAATCTTGATTCAATTTTTAACATAATTATATAAGATAAAATATCATTAAATGAGATCTTGTTGGATTCGTCTAATCGAGTAGTTTTCGAATATCAAATTTTTGTAATTTTTATTTTTATACAATTTAATATATTAAGCGTTAAAATGTATATTATATTACATGAAATGCATGATTATTCAATTTGTTTTTGGGAACGAATGAAGTATTTAATTAATTTTATTAGCCTTTTATCAAAATAAAAATTATTTATAAGAAATTAATAAGACCCGACATTTCTCCTATCCTGTATAGGCTATCGAGAAAAAAAAATAAGACCCTTCGATAAAATAAATCAAACGAGACATAATTTATTTCACAAATACAGATATTTTAAATATAGACTTTATTATTTGTATAGGCCTTTATTCTTCCATTTGATTTTCATTTTTTTTTTTTTTGCTTAAGTGACTCACTGGGTGTCAGAGAAATTAGTGGTTGGAACTCATGTCACACAAACTATAAATTTTATTGGTTGAGACTTAACCACTTAAACAGACACTTATCCCAATAGCAACACATTTTTATAGAGATGGAATATTGAAATGGCAAGTCAACATTCATGACATATGAGATGCATATGCCCATTTCTAATTCCACTTCTCCTTTTAAAAGCATTTAACAACGTAAATGTATTCACTATAACCTATTATAGTGACCTCAAAATGTCTAAATCACCACCGTTAACGATTAATACCTCCCCAAGTTGTTTAATATTCTTTTTATTTTTTTGTTTGGAGTCACAACAGCTAATCCCCACATACAACCCCATTGCCCATTGTTGACCACCTTCGTTTTACTTTTATAAACCAAAAAGAATAATATTCTTCGACTGTTATAACAACAGAATTGACAATCGCGAACGAACTTTCTTCCAACTTACGTAAAGTCCTAAGAAAATTCGCACTTCCTCTTTTGTCATTTTCCGTTTCCGTCACCAAAAATGTCACACAAAAATAACAATATTATTATAAATAATATAAATAAATAAATAAATAAATAAAAATAAAACACAGAGCCCAGTCCCCACATATCTCGTAAGCCATTGTCATCTCTCCTAATTTCTATATATATAAATTACAGGTAACAGATCTGATGAATTAATTAATCTTACATAAGCACTTCCACAGTTGAACATTGTAATAGTCTCAATTCTCAAGCTGTTACGCTCCGACAGTTCGTTGCTGCCCTGGCAGCATTTCTCACCAGCTCCCGGACCGTAAAACCGGATCCATCCAACGGCGGAGATCAAGCAGGAGCTGTAACTCCCGGCTCTCACAATAACCACACTAATCCAATCATTGTTCCTACTAGCATTTATTTTTGAAATAAAATAATAATAAAACAGAATTTACCATTGCTTCCAAATGTCTCCATGCCACACTCCGAAATCAGAAGCAACTCAATATTCTCATTCCCCCTATTCCCCGTCCGGCCAAAAACCCTCCCATTCTCCGCCGCCGCCGTTATTCCTCTACCCAGCCACCGCTGCCATGAAAAACCCCAACCAAACCCCATTTTCCGTCGCCGGAAAGCTGATGATAACCTCACCCTACCCTCTCCTCACCCTCCTCTCCTACATATTTGTCTTCGTCTCCGGCGTCACCTCCGGCATCATCCTGTGTTTCCATTACAAGAGCTTCTCGTTCAATCTCCACGTGGCCAACGGCCAGTTGTCGATTTCATCATCCCAATCTTCTCCGCCATCATCATCGCTTCTGCTGGTGCACCAACCCCCACCACACCCGATTGGGCCACCCCCGCCAGAAGAAGTGATGATGATGCAGCCGCCGCCGACAGTGGCGCGTGGAATGATGATGAGCGATGAGGAGCTGATGTGGCGGGCTTCCATGGACGACGACCCGAAAAAAATCAGGGAAATTCCAACGGCGGCACGTGTGCCCAAAGTGGCGTTCATGTTCCTGACGAGAGGCGAGGTGATTTTGGCGCCGATGTGGGAGATGTTCTTCAAAGGGCACCGAGGGTTGTACACTATATACGTGCATTCTGACCCGTCCTTCAATGGAACAGTGGATCCAGGTTCTGTCTTCTATGGCACCAGAATCCCCAGCAAGGTTAGTTTATTTAATTCTTTTTTTTTAAAAAAAAAAGATTATTTATTTAATTGATTCATATGATGCTTTTTGGTTTTTAAATTGAATTTGAGTCAATTTTCTATCAAGAACTCCGGAAATTTTGAAGGGACGCAAATTTACTTTTACACTCGTGTTTCTCCCATTAAATCTTGATATATGGAGTATATATTAATATATATATAGTATATATATATATATTGTGCATATGAAATGTGCTTTTTGACGATATAGTGGCATGGTTTATAGGGAAGTCCTCAGCTCTCCACAGACAGTATCTTTGGTAAAATAGTTATTAGCCCCTTTTTGGCTTAGGTTTTTTCAAAGTCTTCTCCTTCGTCTTTGTCCTAAAGATAAAGTGATCTCGGAAGTATTATACACATGTGAAATTATAATAATATAAATGTAAAAAATTAATAAGTCAATTTTTGTTTTAATATTTTTGAATAAAATAAAGTGCATAAAAAATTCTCTTGTGGTAGGCCGGTAGCTAGCTAGTATCTTTCTCAAATCTTTTTTACATACCCACTGCGCACGCAGTCCAATGCACATTTTGAATCAATAATAACTCAAGTTCGATATATGTAAAAATTCTAAAAGTTCGATATTTAAAAACTACACGACGAGACGAATCTAACAAGATCCCTCTTGACTATATTTTAACTTGTATAACTATGATAAAACTTTAAATCAAAGTACATAGGTGAATAGTGCCTCAAACCCAAATGTATCAAACATTTGGGAACGGAGGAAGTATATTTATGCGCTAGGTATGGGGATTTTAATTGGTGGGGAAAGAAAATGAATGCGATAGAGACACTGAAAACTAATGCGTAATTGAGTCGAACGTTGAGTTGAACAAATGTGATAATCCGAATTATTCTAGATGTCTGAAACATTTTAAATCTTGAAATTATTTTTTTTAATAATAATAATAATAATATTTCCTCCTTTTTTAAAGGATGATGCTTAGCATAATAAGTATATATAGCTTATATATGGTGCTGACCATGGGCGTATCTAGTCTTGTTCAAGGTGGGTCAATTGACCCACCAAAAAAAATTAAAAATAGTAAAATATTAGTACTAATATTTTGATATAAGCACTAATATTTTGATATAAGCTAAGTAGGAATTAAGTTGTGATTTTAGGACTAGTATTGAATAATTTGGGTAGGAGTTTAAGGGATTCACAACTCCATAAAAATGTATTCAATCAAGAGTCTATAGAACTTTTTGGACTAAAACTTTAAGTATTTTCAATTTGGATTTTAATTTTTTAAAAAATTCATAAGTATGATTTAATCCTGGTTTTAAAATATCATTAAAATTTTAGAAAAATTCAATAAAAATTTTTAAAAAATCTTTACGTATTAAAAAATCTATTGAGTTTAAGACTCCGATTTTCTTAGAAAAATATCAATACATAATATCTCTCGAAATAATAATAGATTTCAATGGATTCGGTAGAACGTGAAGTCTATACAAAGTCAGCCAACTCTACTTGGAGTCGATTTTCTAACTTCACCATCTTTTTAAAGTTCAAAAAATGTAACAAAGTTCAATTGAATATACCTTCATAAATTTAGCTGATTATTCGTCATGGTATTATAATATCTGACCTACCAAATAAAATTTTCTAGATCCGCCACTGGTGCTGACACAGATTTAAGAAATAATACTACAATACTTTTTCAGTTTAGCAATCGCAAATTTAATTGTTAGATTCAAATTTTTCGTTAGTTATGAAAAAAAAATAGCCACCGAATTTGTAATTTAATGAGAATATTCTTAACATAAAAGATAAAATTTTATTAGTAACTTGTAGGAATATTTTATTAATAGTTGAAGAATGTATATCGTATTTAATTTATTAGTAGATTGAGATGGAAATAAAATATCTGTTAATGAATGGAGAGAAATAAAATACAATAAAATAATATGCAATATGATATATATATATATATATATATTTCAAATGTATATAAGACATTTGTTTCAAAACAAAGGAATTATTATCATTTCATTTAATTGACTTGTATTTTACTAAGTTTAGAGTAAATTTTCAAATCGAACTAAGACTTTTTTACTTCATTTGCACCATTAGTTTGAACCCAAATAGTACTACAAGAAGCAGATTGGCAGAATGATGTTTGAAATTCAGCTATTTATTAGAATCCCCAGATTTATGAACAAAACAGGTAGTAAAAGGCACTGGAGTATTTGCAATGCAACTTGCAATTGCCAGGTTTGAATAATGTAGGGTTTGAAAGCCTCTTTTGGAGACAATAAATGCTAAATCAATGAGTCCCTACCCTATTGGGGACTCTTTACAATAAATGCAAGAAATAAATTCTCAACAAAGTCCACCTCAAAAAAAAAAAATCTCATCAAATAAAATCCCATTTTTTTTTTCTTTTCTCCATTGACCATTATTGTTGGTAAGTCCATGAATCTTCTATCCACTAGAGTATCTATCAACTCTAAACAATCTCATTCTTAGTAAGGAGATGAATACAAAAGCAAAAAAGTTTCCTTTAAATGCTAACTATATAGAATTGTAAGACGAAGTAAAAAAATATATATATGAGGGGCAAATTTTGTCTCAATGAATAAAACAATATGCATTTCAATATAAAAATTACCCAAGCATGTATAAAGTTTGCAGTTTCTAGACTAGTGAGCAAGAGAAGTATTTATGGAATACACCAATAATTGTTGTTAGCGTGCAGATTATACACCTACAGTCTGTAAAATGGGAGAAGATCATTATGTGATAATATATGATCATGTGATGTTTCGGGTGATATTTGTGATATGTATGAAGGTGATACCAAGTCATGATTTTATGATGTCATTTTTATTCCATTATAAAATCTAAAACCCCGTATCATATCTGCCCAATCTCTCATCACTCGGTGTGTGCAGATTCCCTCTAATATGTTGTATGTACCATAACCGGAATGCAATGAACTATAATTAAATGTCATTTAGGAAAGGACAAGAGTATGTTCAAGCAACGACCGAATGAATGGGGTAGCGACTAACAGGGATCACTAGTGAATGCTGCTCCTAAAAGGAATAGGCCCTCAGATTGTTTTTCTTAGAAATTATTGTAGTTCTAACTTCTAGGCCACAATTATTAAGGACGAATATTTTATCTTTTTATCTTCAAAACCTAGTGTTCTCAGCCAACATTATTGTTTTATCCAAGTATATTCCTACAAACAGGCCTGGAAAGGATACAGACAAAAAAAATCAGTTTATACAATGAAACTGGCCATTCTTATAAGTTATAACCACCCTGCAGGTACTGGAGTACTCTCTCCCTTCCTTTTTAGTTGTCTCTTTCAGATATTTGCATTAATTAACTCATAAATTTACATTTTTACCCTTCAACTAACTCATTCTTAATAAATGTCAACAAATAGCATTTATGTAAAGTGAAGGGCAATATAGTAAAAATATAACATAACTATCTATAACTACCTAAAAATGACAACTATTTTGGAACATTTTTGCTCTCTAAAAAGACAACTAAAAAGGAACGGAGGGAGTATTTGGTAGCATCACATTGTCTGAGATTATCCACACGGCCACACCTATGGCAATATTTTAATTTACTGAAAATCTAGAGTACGTCATTCCCAAATTACAACCTTATTTATTATAGACACGTGAAAACAGAAACAAAAGGAAAGTTAAGTAGGTTAAACTTACATTACCCTAGTTCAAAGCCTAATTATTTTTAAAATTTGGATCGAGTAGTTGGATTTCCTAATAAATTTACCGCTGAACTTTTAGAAAGCTGAGTATTTTAATGGTGGAGTTTGGCTTAGTCCTAACTATATTATTGATAATGCCTAAATGTCATACTAATGATATACTTCCTCGTTCCTTTTGTTAGCTACGTTTAACAAATTGGTACTGTTCAATTATATACTTTGACTTAAAGTTTTATCATGGTTATATAAGTTAAAATATAGCCAAGTGAGATTTTGTTAGATTCGTCTCGTCTTGTAATTTTTAAATATTGAACTTTTAGAATTTTTACTTCTATCGAATTTAAATTATTAATGATTTAAAATGTGCATTGGACTGAGTGCTGGATGAGTTCGTAGCCATCTTTACAAAACGGAGGAAGTATATAATGATAATATAAATGTGTATTATTAATATTTTATTTTATTAGTTACAATACATGAGAAATAGTTTTAAGAACTAATAATGGAGTTCAATTGAATTGAAGTTCTTTTGGCCTAAAATGATTCAGGTTACTTCAAAATAAAATACTAGCAGTAGTATTAAAAAAACAGTTCAACTGCTGCTATAGTACCAAATCAAATGCACAGAAGTTCGTTAAAAGTTGTCTACCAACCGACAATAATCACACATTACAACACTGTCCGACGGGAACCAACTCGCACATATAATAACTATATAAGAATCCTGTTAGCTTTCTGATCATACTTGAATTTGAGACAGAGCCCTTTTTGTCTCCTCCATCTAACAAGAAGAACATCAATGCAGGAAGTTAAGTGGGGAGAGGTAAACATGGTTGAAGCCGAGCGTCGACTGCTCGCGCACGCTCTTCTCGATTCCTCGAACCAACGCTTCGTTCTCCTGTCCGAATCCTGCATACCTCTCTACAACTTCTCCACGGTCTACTCCTACTTGATGAACTCCACCCAAACCTACGTCGAATCATACGACCTGCCAGGGGCAGTCGGGCGAGGCAGGTACAGCGCGCAGATGAAGCCCACGATCAAACTCAACCAATGGCGAAAGGGCTCCCAATGGTTCGCAATCGACAGGGACCTCGCCATCCAGGTTCTCGCGGACAGGACATACTTCCGGGTATTCCAGAACTACTGTAAGGGCTCGTGCTACGCTGACGAACATTACCTGCCCACATTCGTCAGCATCAAGTTCGGAGAGAGGAACGCGAACCGGACCCTAACTTGGGTCGACTGGTCGAGGGGCGGACCCCACCCGGCCAAGTTTTTGAGGACGAGCGTTACGCCCGACTTCTTGGAGAGATTGAGGAACGAGGGAAGCTGCGAGTACAATGGTAAGAGAACCAATGTGTGTTACCTTTTCGCAAGGAAATTCACAAGGGATGCCTTGAATAGGCTGGTAATGTTTGCCCCTAAGGTTATGCACTTCAACCAGTAGGCCCAAATTCACTCTATGCGCAAGGTTTTTGAAAGAGTAATTTGTTCGATAAAAGTACATATAAATTCTTTGTGGCTCAAATTAAAGCCCCTATAGTTCTCTATCTATCATACAGATGGAACATGTTTACTTTGGACGATATGATCATTTATTTCATTCAATTAATTCAATCATTTTATATAAAGAGACACTCTAGATTTTTCATGATCCAAAAACATAGAAACGATCACTCAAATCGCTTCAAAACATTTCACTATTAAAAAAAAAAAAAAAAAAACACTAACCAAGGCTTACCAAGTTATAAAAGACCCAAGCCATGAAAAATCAATGCAAGGCAGGCAAATCTACAACATATGAAATGGATTGGGAATCATCATTCGCTTGCTTTGGATTTGTCTTCTGAGACTACTCCTGGAGACTGTGAGACCGAATCGAGATTTTCGCACGATGGAGACGCCTCAACTCCGCGCAACTCCTCGATCATCTTGACAACGCAGTTCATGTTCGGCCTATCATGGGGCGAGGCTTGGGCGCAGGCCATGCCTATCTGCAGCAGCCCCACCATTTCCTCTTCGATGTCCTTATACCTCATGAGCTCCAAATCGAAAACCTCGGCCGTCCACTCTTCCCTCACAACCGACTGCACCCACCTAGGCAAATCAGCCACGCCGCTGCTGCCGGAGCCCGGGCCGGTGGGGTCCACCATCAGGGGACATTTTCCGGTTAGAAGCTCTAACAGGAGAACGCCGAAGGAGTACACGTCGGATTTTTGGGTTAGTTTCCGGCCATCCAGGGCTGCCTCAGGGGCGCGGTAGCCGTTCGATTTTTGGACAGGGGAGGATTGGAAAACAGACAGGCCGAAATCGGACACTCGTGCGTTCCCGACCCTGTCGATTAGGACGTTAGTCGATTTGATGTTGCCGTGGATAAGCCTGAGAGACTTGCACGAGGCGTGAATGAAGGCTAATCCTCGCGCCGCTCCGGCTGCAATCTTCAACCTCGTCGTCCAGTCCAATGGCGTCCTCCCCGGCCCTCGATTACCTGGCAAGCATTCCATTACATAACACAAATTAAGCCTCGAATGAATGTAATGTAATATTTCTACTAACATTATGCGATTGAAAACACATCCAACCGTGAAGAAGCCAAAAGAGCGTCCCGTTAGGCATGTACTCGTAAACCAGAAGCTTCTCATCCCTCGCAAAGTAGTACGCCTGCAAACCGACCAGATTCGGGTGCTTGAGCCTTCCGAGCACCTCCATTTGCTGCTCGAAATCCTTCTTCCCGTTGACGACGATATCCTTCAATCTCTTCACCGCCACGACACTCCCATCGTCCAGAATCGCCTTATATGCCGTCCCCAATCCGCCCCTCCCAAGCATCTCCGCCGACGCCCTGAGCAAATCCTCCAGCTCAAATTTCCTCCCCCGATCAAAGAACACCATGTTCCCCCTTTCGTACTGCGCCGGATTCGGATACGGACTCGAAGAATACACGATTTTTTCAGCACTGGAGCCGCCGCTGCTCTTCCCCGACGTCACTCTGTTGGAATAGTTTCGCCAGAAATAGCAGTAGAGAAGCAGCGAGATGATCCCCAAAACGAATATATCGCCGATTATAATGCCTATAATCGCCATTGAACTTATTTTGCTCCTGCGGGAGTTCCCGGGTTTGGTCTCCGCCGGCATTGACGATGGGGAAGACGAAACTGTGGGTTTCGGGCTCGGGCTTAGAGGGGTGGTAATTGCCCCGCCGGGTCTGGATGGGTTGCTGGTAACGTCCTTACATTTCGCCAATGGCGGTCCGCATAGGAACTGATTGTTTTGAAACGAGGAGGAATTGAAGCCTGATAAGGAAGCGGGTATCTCTCCTGATAAGGCGTTCCCCGACGCGTTGAAATCCTGAAGGTTCGGGAGGTCGAGGACCGGGATGGCGGAGGAGAACCGGTTCTCCTCGAGCCGGAGCGTGAGCAGGCGCGTGAGGCGGTTGACGGCCGGCGGGATACCGCCGGAGAAATTGTTGTGCGACATGTCGAGGCGGTAGAGCTTGGTGAGGGAGGGAATGGAGGGCGGGAAGCGGCCGGAGAAGCTGTTGTGGGAGATGAAGAGGAGGCGGAGGGAGGTGAGGTTGGAGAGATCCGGGACCTCGCCGGAGAATCCGCTGTGCTTGAGGCTGAGGAGGCGGAGCTGGGTGAGTTGGGCGATTGCGCGGGGGAATTCGCCCTGAAAATGGAGGTTCTCCAGGACCAAACGCGTGACGCGATTGCGGAAGCAGGAGACGCCGAACCAGGCGGCGGAGCAAGGGTCGGACGAGGAGTTCCAGGAAGTGAGGACGGTGCCGTTGGGGTCGGCGGAGGATTTGAGTTGGAGGAGGGCTTGGACGTCGGAATTGTTTAGCATGGCGACGGCGGAAGGTGGTTGGAGGAGGAAGAAGAAGATGACGGCGGAGAAGGCGGCGGTGGCGGTGGCGGCGGCGGCGGAGGTGGGGGAAATGGGGATTAGGGATTTTGTCCGGGGCATTGTTTTTAGTTTTTACTTCGTTTCTAGTTTAGTTGGAGTGAATGTTTGGGATTTGAGAAGAGTGAATAATTAGTGGAAGGGCAAAAGGGCCAACCGGCCAAGGAGATGAGTGATGGTGAGGACTCGAATATTGATTTTGTACCCATTAAAACCATCTCCAATGGTCCACACTAAAATCAAATTCATTTTACAGTAAATGTCACATCAAACAGTAATTCATCTCCAACCATTTACACTAAACTCAAACTCAAAAGAATATTCTCTATATATTCTTTCCCATAAAAACTTATTTATCTTTTCAATCATACCCTTCATTTCTTATAGATTATACATTAACCCCCACATACAATTCAATACTAATTAATTAAGAAAGAATTACATAATTAGAATAAGAATTACACTAAATGGCGGAATATACATATTAAATTAAAAATATGTGCCGTTCGCATAGTTATTTGATTGTTTAATATTGTACCTTTTTAAGTATTTGAGATGTGTTATGTTTAATTATATTTTCGTATGCTAATAAAATTTTTCTAATGATTGCTAAGATTGTGCCAAAACTTTAAAAATTTAGTTATCTTTATGCTTAAAATTTATTTTATAAAGAAACCTTTAATCTAATTAACTATAAAATAAATTAATAAAAAATTTGTATGAAGAATAAAATTATCAAGCATAATACAAAATTAGATCAATATTTAACTTGCAACAATTGGAGGGATGAAATTGCAATTAATTTAATTGCAAAAAGTGATATAGGTTTATGAATAGTAAATACTCAAATTTGAGTATTTACTATTCATAAAACTCAAAAAACTTAAAATAGGTTTGGTTTTAGGATATTGTTGGAGAGAAGATGCCACCCCATTTTGGGTTTTAGGGGACCATTGGAGATGGTCTAAAATGTCACCTTAGCGCCAACTCACCAAGGTGTCACATGAATATGAATATACTATTAATTTATTTATTTTTTCTCAATTAAATGCTGGACTAGTATTGGAATAATTTTGCGACTCCAACTTTCTGAAAATAAGGAAGGAGTGGACGACCTTGTAATAAAGGAACCAATAAATCAGACAAAGTTAAAACCATTAAATTACTATACAATCTAACACCACTCATGTTTTTTGGGTGGAAAAGTAAGCAGGACAAAAATGAAAGATGAAAAAGATACATTGTTTAAAAGATACTCCATACATCTTAAAATTAGTAAAATAAGTTACCTACTATTCAACTATCGTGACTAGGACAGGACATGTTCAAATATGTTAAAAATTCTAGTAAAATGATTTTAAATGCCCCTTTTTTTTGGATAAATAAATCATTTTCACAACCACGTCTTGTAATATTTCAATTTCGTTACATGTTTGAATATGGTTTTTAAGATCCCGAGATTGGAAATTATTTCATAAATTGACACTAACAAGTAGTAATTAACATCTTTAATCCGAATTATCTTCACTTGTACACGTCTAAGTAAAATTGTTAAGATGCCGTGAATTTCTTGGAACGAAAATATCTATTGAGTTGAATCCGGAAATCGGAAACCAGGTGTCGGAATATTATAAGGTTGGCCGGAAAACCCTATGTGCACATGGCTTACATTTTTGGCATATCAAACAGGCGAATGGATCGAGCCACATGAAGAATGTATTCAGGCGAAATTTGATGTGATATACTACTTCACTAAACATTAGTTTATTAATTACTAATAAAATTTACTCCCTCCGTCCTACTTAACTTGTCTTGTTTCACTTTTGCACACAATCCAATGCACTTTTTCAACCGCTAATATCTCAAAATGTGTGCAACAAAAAATTATGTAAAACTACATAATTATACGATTCTAACAAGACCCATCTCGACTAATTTTTCCAAATATATACATGCATTAAAATCGAGTCAAAGTAGAACAATGAACAGACAACAGTACAGTGTCAAAAAATCAAACAGGACATGTTAGCTGGGACGGGGAGTATTAATTTATATATGGAAAAAAGGCCAAATATATCCTTTTTGTTTAGAAAAAAGCCAAATCTATCATTTTTCTATTTTATTACCGAATTTATCCTCTACATATGCTAATTATATCCAAAAATATCCTAAATTCACTAATCGTGGAATGCCTGCTGACGTGGCAATAAATTAACTTAAACCCTACATGCTGGATCGAATTTGAAGTGTGTCTCAATTAGGGCTGGGAAAAAATACCGAATATACTACATACCGCACATACCGTATCGAAAAAATACCGAAAA
The DNA here is from genome assembly GCA_030278955.1 of Hygrophila difformis. NCBI lineage: Eukaryota > Viridiplantae > Streptophyta > Magnoliopsida > Lamiales > Acanthaceae > Hygrophila > Hygrophila difformis. Next base: position 227,001 of record JAOANR010000288.1, read on the forward strand.
TATCGAAATTTTCGGTATACCGTAATTTTCGGTATGGTATCATACCGTACCGTAAGATTTCGGTACGGTAACGGTATAAATTTTTTGATACCGCGGTATATCGCTACCGTACCGAACTTTGGTATATACCACGGTATCGGTATATACCGCGATACCGTTATGTATCGTAATATCGGTATGTTGGTATATAGCGAAAGTTCGGTATGCCGGTATATACCGCAATACCGGTATGTCGGTATGTAGTGAATGTTCGGTATGTCGGTATATACTGCGATACGGTATGTCGGTATGTACTGAATGTTCAGTATAGCGGAATATACCGAACTTACCAGAATGTCGGTATGGAAACGGTATGAAAATATTTCATACCGAAACTTTCGGTATACCGAAGATCGGTATACCGAAATGTTCGGTACGGCAACGGTATGAAATTTTTCATACCGTAAAGTTCGGTAAGGTATACGGTACGGAGAATTTTTTTCGGTATGATACCGTACCGAAAATTTCGATATTTCTTTTTTCGATACGGTATGTGCGGTATGCGGTATACTCGGTATTTTTCCCCAGCCTTAATTGAGAGACACTTCAAATCCCATCCAGCGTGTAGGGTTTAAGTTAATTTATTGCCACGTCAGCAGTCATTCCACGATTAGTGAATTTAGGATATTTCCGGATATAATTAGCATATGTAGAGGATAAATTCGGTAATAAAATAAAAAAAAGGATAGATTTAGCTTTTTTTGAAACAAAAGGGATATATTTGGCCTTTTTTCCATTTATATATTATAGCAATTACTTTTCTTAAATTTATTTTTATGCATATAGTAATTTATTGTGCATCGATAATTAAGGACTTCGAATGCCGATAGTTTCCTGTCCACTAAATTAAATGGTGCAGTGGGATAGTTTGAATTTCAAAAAGGGGGTTTTGGGTGTGTTTTTAGATTAAAGATTATTTGTTATTCCTTTTGTTTTAAGTAGTCCTGACCAAAGCATTTGAATAAAAACTTTGGGGTCTCATTTCGAATTAAAGTTATATTGATTTCATGAATTTTTCATGAACTTACTTGGACATGTAGTAGTAGTATTTTGGTTTACCTTTTTTAAAGTTTTGTTTGGGGCATAAGTATCAAAAAGTGGTTGAACATTACTAGTTTACATGCATTTTTCCATTAGATTGTTTTTCCGTACTAAATGTCACTATGTCAGTAAAATGATAGTGTGATTTTATTAACGTAACAAAAACGTACATATGAAATGCAAATTAAATAAATAAAACAAAAATTAAACCATTGCATGAAAAAAATTCACTCAATGTCCCCAATATTGACAGCGTGAGCTCACTAAAGTATTGTTGTTAGCTGTTAACTGATTATATGAGTAATTTAAGTAATAAATTAGTTAAAATTAGTTGTTTGGCAGTTTTGCGGCAAATTTTTTTGCCTAGAATAAACTATTCTAAAATGCTGCTATTTGCAGTAATTTCAAAAGGAGCTGATTGAATACTATTTTAAGTTATTTTGTATTTTTCAATAAACTAATTTATGTTAAATTTACTAGAATAAACTAATTGAGATAATAACTAAAATAGGCCACCAGAATGAGTCATTTCCACTTTTGAGCCACGATATTTTGATTTACGGAAATAGGCCATTAGAAGAATTTTGGGCCTGAATTTAGGCCATTGGGCTGGAATTCGGGCCGCGGTGGCTTAAAAGTGGAAATAACTTCTTCTGGTGGCATATTTTAGTTTTTCTGAATTATTTTTTATTTATGTAATTAAAGTAAATAATACTCATTCCGTGCCATTATCTATGTCATACTTTCTTTTTTTCTTGTTCCAATATTTTTATTTTATTTATATTTTAAAAATAATTAAATATTAATTTGCCAAACTCACCCATCATATAGCATTAATATATAAATATATTAAACTTTCAAACCCAATACCATTAATAATTTGAATCCATCCTACAACCATATATCAGTAAATCACATATAAATAAATAAATTACAATTATAAACTCATTACAATCACATACAAATTCTTAAGTTACCTTTTATTACAATCACATTTAAATAAATACATTTTATTACAATGTAATAAAAGGTAACTTAAGAATTTGTATAATGTGATTGTAATGAGTTTACAATTGTAATTTATTTATTATATGTTATTTACTGATATGTGGTTGTAGGATGGATTGATATTATTAATGGTAGTGGGTTTGAAAGTTTAATATATTTATTTATTAATGTGATGTGATGGGTAAGTTTAACGATTAATATTTAATTATTTTTTAAAATGAAAATATTGGAACAAGAAAAAATGGTAGGACATAAATAATGGCACAAAATGAGTATTATTTATTTTAATTACATAAAATAAAAAAATAATTGAAAAAACCAAAATAGGCCAGCAGAAGGAGTCATTTCTACTTTTAGGCCATCGCGACCCGAATTCCAGTCCATGGCCTAAATTCCGGCCCAAAATCCTTCTAATGACTCATTTTCCTAAATCAAAATATTGTGGCCCAAAAGTGAAAATGACTCTTTCTGGTGACCTATTTTATTGATTATCTCAAACTAATTTCCGACCTAGCCCAAGCGGTTAAGTCTCTTGACTTCTAACGGAAGGTTGGAGGTTCGATTCCCACCGGCCCCCTATCCCTCCCTTTATTTCCCTTTTGTAATTGTGTGGCATGGGCTCCCACCACCCTTTCCAGGCCTTCAATGGCTCTTCCAAAAAAAAAAAAAAAATTGTATTGTCTTCGGATGCCGTGTGGATGATCTACACAAAAATAGCATTAGCTTTACGAAGAGCGACGAGAATATAATGAGGAGGTGGCTTTGGCATGTTTGATTTATTTGGTGGTCTTTTTTTTTTTTTATCTTGTTTTATTTTTTATTAAAAACTTATTGCGAGTGGTACATTCTTTGTTTATCCTCTCTAATAATATTGTTCATATAATCAGGAGGTCTAATAAGATATGGAAAAAATGCCAATATAGTCTTTTTTTTTTACAAAAAAGCCAAATCAGTCCTTTTTTTTGCCCAATTGGTCCGCTACATATACTAATTACGTCCCAATCGGTCCTTCACCCACTAATTATGCCCTAATTATACATTTTAGGCCAAATCGGTCCTTTTTTTTCAAAAATCTAAATTGGTTCATTATTAATTTTTGCCCCCTTTCATTCAGTCCAATGCACATTTCAAATCACTAATAACTCAAATTCGATATAAGTAAAAATTCTAAAATTTCGATATTTACTATAAACTACACGACGAGACGAATCTAACAAAATTCTACTTGGCTCATTGTAATTTGTATATCTAGGTCTGTCTCGTCGTGTTAATAACGGACCTAGATATACAAGTTAAAATAAGCCAAGTAGGATCTTGTTAGATTCGTCTCGTCGTGTAGTTTATAAATATCGAAATTTTAGAATTTTTACGTATATCAAATTTGAGTTATTAGTGGTTTGAAATTTGTATTGGACTGTATCAAAGGGGGCAAAAATTAATAACGGACTAATTTAGATTTTTGAAAAAAAAAGGACTGATTTGGCCAAAAATATGTAATTAGGGCATAATTAGTGGGTGGAGGACCAATTGGGACGTAATTAGTATATGTAGCGGACCAATTGGGCCAAAAAATAAAAAAAGGGACTAATTTGACTTTTTTGTAAAAAAAAAAAGGACTATATTGGCATTTTTTCCAATAAGATATTCAACTCCAAAAGCCGAGATTTATCTCGGATGAGGCAATCCTGTTGGGTATCTCACATCGGTTATAATGGTTCCATTTTACTACCTTATATGGATTGAGAGCAACCCTACCTATCACCAATTGGATTTAGGTGTGGGCCTCCCATCCATGAATTTCTACATGGTATCAGAGCCATCGTGCCCAGGTTTGGTATATTTGATCTTGAATTTGAATTTGATTTCGTGGTTGCTTTCTCGACTTCTCGTGGGATGACTCACATTTAATATTATCAATACCATTACTTTTTGAAAGTATTTCATTCCACAAACAAACAGACAATTTAATCCATAATTTTTAATGGTTAATAAGTCGAATTACATATAAGTAAGAATAATAAAAGTCGATTTTTTCAAACTAGTCATTAAACAAATTTTACATCTAACTTACTTTTATTTTTTATAAATTGGTAATGAACAACATTAATAAATTTTTCAAAATACCAATAAATTAAACAAATACTTCACATATCAGTATTCATATTACCTGCAGTTAATCAGATATATAATTAATTACCAAACAATCACTACCTGAATTATCATCGTAAAAACAAATACTCCGTAGTAAATAGAGTAGTACTCCCTCCTACTCACAAAAATATTGGCTCGTATCCTTTTTAGGGTGTTCCACGAAATTTGATCACTTTCCCTTTTTAGATAAATTAAATTAATATAAGTATAATTAAAATTTTAATTATTCCAATCCCATTAAAATTTGTTATTTTTATTTTTCTACATAAAGTTCAATGCATTTCTTTCTTTTTTGGATAACCAAAGAACGCTACAAAGACGTCGGCAAAATGGAAAAAGCTAAAAAAAAAAAGATTCAAATGCATTTTCTTTAATGCTTAATATATATTTCAAAGTGGGTACATATAAAAATTGTATAAAATATATATTCTAAAGTACACGATTTGACAATTCTAACAATATCCCACTTAACTATTTTTGTCTTATTACATCATTACAATAATATTAAGATAAAGTTAAACAATAAATAATAGTATCAAAATTCATTAGAATCTTAAATACAAATGCTCACAACACTTTAGCTATACTAAATTCCACTACCACCTAAATTACTGTTTGCAAACGAAACGAGTCAACATTCGCGTGACAATGGAGGGAGTATAAATTAACGGGAGAGAGTAGCATGGATGATGTAGTACATGGGCATATATATCTAGCTAGTTTCATGTAGTATTGATATTTGATGATGGAGTGGGGCAGTGGGCAAACCGGCAAAGCTTATAATTGTCGGAATGGGGGGACAGTAGTGTACAGATAGGGTAGATGGTGGTAGCATATTGATAATGAAACCTCATGTGCAGAAGAATATGCACGACCGTTGAGTGGACTGGACCACTGCCCTTGATGCAGCTGATCCCAACTCTGCTCATCATGCCTGCTAGTTAGTAGTATTTCCTGCTTACATCTATTGGGCTTGTTTGAAAGCCGGCATATTTATGAGCATATAGCGGATTCAATCAGCATATTTTCTCACAATTCTCTCTCCGAATCTGCTATCTGTTAGTGGATCCGCTGACTCTCAAACATCCTCATTGTACATTTAACAGTGACGCTCTCTCTGTACCCATCCAAGAATTCTGGCAAGTGTTTTATGTGGTAACTAGCTAGTATTTTTACTAGTATTATTTTTTATTATTATTACGAAAAATTTTCAATTTTATATCATAAACTTGTGTTAATAGAAGCACTTCTCTACCGAAAAAATAGAAGCACTTCATTAACAACAAGTCAAACAATACTAATACTAATTTGTTTTTAAAATGGAAAATAATATTGTGTACCAATCAATCATCATGTTTAATTCAAGGATGAATAATGGTTTCATTCCCTGCAATGTATACACTCGGACACTCCTTATACATGTAATGACTGGACTGGACTCCTCCTGGCCTACAATTGGAATTTACTATTGGAAGGATATAAATGTAACTAGTATTAATGAGGATATGTATGTGCCAATAAATGATGTACCGTAACGTTACCATATTTGAAATTTATTTAATTTATTGCCATGGCAATATTCACATGGAGATATTAATGCTATAACATGCTCAATGAGTTAAATGGTTCCAGTAATAAATGAATTTGTCCTCTACTCCACACCACTACATGTTAATATTCGAAATCACAGTCTACATGTTTATGTAGGTAATAAACTTACCAGTTAAAAGGGAAAAAAAATAAAAATAAAAAAGCTTCTTTGGTTTTACAAAATTACTATAATAAAGTACGCCCATTAAACTATTTTATACTATTAAAAAAATCATTTTTTATGATTGATTTTTTCTTTCCATTTTTGGTTTTGGGTATTAATTTTATATATATATAAAAAAAAAAAGAAACAACCACGCTTTATAAAAAGGATAAGGGTCGCTTGGGTCGGGTAAACCAAACCCTCAACCATTGAGTTGAGAAACATAAAATTTGATCATTAGACCAAATCCCAATCTACATGTATTAATTAATTCTAGCGTCACATGAAAAAAACTAATAAAATATGGTGTATAAGTATTTATTTGTAAGAATGACCAACAAGGCAACAAGTTGCGGGTTGAGCTATGCATTAATTTATCTTTCTTCTTATTTATTGTTTCAGGCAGTCGTCCGGTTACTATGTGCTGTTTTGGTTTCTACATGTATTGCTTTGATTACTGAATGTGCAATTATCAATTTGAATTTTTGATCACTTTGAAAATATATTATTAAATATATTTCCTAATTGATTATATTCTTAATTTAAATACACATTCCGACAAATAAAAAATTACTAGTATAGAAACCAATTCCTTTTGCATGATGAACATAACACCCCCTTTTTCAAGCAAATAATTTACCACTTACCACATGGAGATAAAATAAAAAGTGGAATAAGTGTATTCTCATAAACAAAAAAATATTGTAATATAATGAAGACAAAAATGAACCCTTTTAAGTGAGTTATAATGAAGACAAAAATCAACCCTCATAGTTTTTTTTTTTTTTTTTTTTTTTTTGCGATACAGCCAAGTCTAGGCTAGAGAAAGAAAAGAAAAAAGGACATATCAAAGCCTAGGGAACCAAGTTCCCATGGCATCAGCTGCCAACAAAGGAACCAAGGGATCCGGCGGGTACGCCCAAGTCGTGAAAAACTGTTCCGCATCCGCTCCAATACGAGCTAAACAATCAGCCACAGCATTGCCTTCCCGAAGACGATGCTCAAACCTGCAGTACCTGAAACTACTCCTCAAATCCTCAATCTGATACAAATGTGGGGCAAGCCAATGAGTTGGCCGTGGCACAGACTGCAACAAACGAATGGCTGCCATGGAATCTGTGCAACACATTACTTCCTGGATACCTTTCTGACGAGCTAAGAGAAGCCCATGCAAAATACCAAGGATTTCAGCCATGATCACCGAGGAGTGTCCAAGAAAGCCGGATACTCCCCCCAACCAGACTCCAGAATTATCCCGAACTACGGCACCATACCCAGCTCGCCCCCGACTAGCCAAATAAGAACCGTCAGCATGAACGAAAGCTCCAGCCCAACCTCCCATATTCCAACGTACAAGCCGAGGGTGTAACCTATCCAGCCTTGGTCCAGGGAGCGCCATATCCAAACGCTCAGTGAAATGAGTAATAGCCCGGACAAGGGCCTGCTGGGAAGAAGATTTTCCTTGGAAAATCCTACAATTCCTCTCTTTCCAAATCAACCAAATTCCCCCGATGAAGATACTGCCATAGAAAGAGTACATACCCCGGAGCCAAGATCTCACATCAACTCGAGCCAATGTCCGTAAATCATATGGCACATCGACCCCAAGAGACTGCCATATCAGGGAAGCCCAACGACAGTAGAACAAGGCATGAGGCCAATCTTCACTATCATCACCACATACCGTACACAGAGGAGATGCTGCCATGTGACGGTGATAACGCAGTTGATTACAAGGAAGCGCAGACCATGAGAGAAGCCAAAGGAAGAGACCAATCCTTTCCGGAAGGGAAGATTGCCACATCCAGGACCAGTCCAAGCCCTCAGAACTATCTTCAATGAGAAATAAATACCCCGAGCGAGGAGTGTAGCACCCATCAGTATTTAGGCGCCATCGCCATCCACTGCTACAAGCTGGATGTATTAGAGGTGGCGGTTCACTGAGTATACCATCCCGAAGAAGTGGAGGGAGGATGGTGCATAACCTGGAAAGATCCCAATGGAAATTAGTGACAACATCCCGGAGCTGAAGGTCCAAGTCGCATGTCTCTACAAAAGGGACTTGCGGCCCCAGCATCCCTGACCTAAAAATCAACCCTCATAGTTGTTCCTACATATATATATATATATATATATATATATATGCCCGAAAGTAGAAAATGTGTCTCATTCAAACTATTTCAAAAACACCCTTAGCAATAATGTCATGAGCAAGCATATTGGTGGAGCCATCCATCATGGTCACGACAAAGTGGCTCACCTATTACTCCCTCCGTTTCTTTTTAAATGTTACGTGTTGACTTTTTTTATTATTCTTGTAGTACTTTGACTTTTATTTTATTATTTATGACAAAATATAACCAAGTGAGATCTTATTGGATTCGTCTCATCTTCTAGTTTTTAAATATCAAATTTTAAAAATTTCTACTTGTACCGAATTTGAGTTATTAATCGTTGAAAATGTGCATTGACATACGTGCAAATGAGAAGTGTAACCTTTAAAAAGAATTGGAGTAAGTATTTTTTTTAACAGTAAGAAATGGGAAGCTTTCTTTTTTTAAAAAAATGATTATCTTAAAATACTTCAAAAATCTGTGAGCTAATTAACCTAAAGTCATAAATGAAAAAACATGGATATCGACATTGACTCTGCGGCAGTTACCTCCCCATGTTCACCGGTTCGTCAACCGCCTGAACCGCCGGATTCGCCTGACGGTTCTCCGCCTCCTCGACCTTCGTTTCGGGACATCATGCTCCGTGACTCTACTCCCTCGTCGGTCCCGACTGCTCTGACTGGACCACTGTCGTCCGTGGTGACTACCTCCATTGTTGGGGGTAATTCTCTGTTACCTGTTGTTGTTTTTAATGAAGAAGCAATGACTCTTCTGTGTCAGCCATTCCAGGATGCGCTTGTCGTTAAGGTTATGGGGAAGAATTTTAACTTGTCGTTTCTTCAGGAAAGGCTGAAACGTCTCTGGCTTCCTAAAGGCCATATGGTGCTAACTGATGGCGTTAAAGAGTTTTTCTATGCTAAGTTTGATAATGCTGGGAACATGCCTTGTATGGCGGCCCTTGGTCTATTTCTTCGGCCTGACATGGATATGGTTAAGACATCCGTTTGGGTCCGATTTCCTAATCTCAACCCCGTTTTCTTTACGGAGGAAGCCCTGATGATTATTGGACGCTTGGTTGGTCGGCCCATTAAGGTTGATGGTACTTCTAAAGTTATGAAGCGTTGCCAATTTGCTCGTGTGTGTTGAGATTGATCTCACCAAGCCTGTCATTGGTAAAGTGCTTGTTAATGATGATTGGCAGTTGGTCTCTTATGAGGGCTTGCACAATATCTGCACTAGTTGTGGGAGATTTAAGATGTCCCTTGGGACATGTTCTAATGCGGCGTGCAAGGCTACCATTACTGTGGTGAAAAATGTTACGGCGAGGGCTACTCCTCAGGAAGAGAGGTCGCATACTTCTGCCAAGCCTGGGAAGGAAAAGGTGCCTGCCACTTCTAGTGATCAAAGTGATAAATCTGGGCAGCCTGGAGAAAGTAATGGGGCTGCCGTGAATGCATATAAGGATGAATCTATTGTGTTGGAGGGTAATCGGGACCCTATTGCAGCGCATGGTGAATGGATTATGGTCACTCGTCCTGCGCGTCCTCGAGGTAAAGGTCGATTAGTGGGCAATGATTTGATTCCTGCTATAGGTGGTCGGCTGAAGTCCTCTCTTCAGGATATTACTAATGTGGTTAGAACTCATGGCCAATGCTGGTAAAAATTCAAATTCATCCCTTGGTGGGGTGCCTTCTTCCTCAGGTATTGTGAAGGAGGCTGTGAATTTGGTGGGTTCAGTTACGGTTGCTGCTTTGCTGAATCAATGTAGGGGTAATATGAAGCGTCTTCGATATTTTCCCCCAGTTAATTCTGTGAGTCCGGCTAAGAATGATGATAATTCTTTCTCGGCATTAGCAAGTGAGGATTCTGAGATGGAGAAAGATGCCTCGGACTATGGTGCTCCGGGTTCTCCTGTTGCTAGTTAATGATGATTGAGTTCAAAGACTTCAGTGTTCTGGCATGTAATATTCGCAGAGCCATGCACAGAAATACACAATGCCATCTCGCGGATGTCCTTCGTCAATATAGCCCGTCTGTTCTTTTTTTAATGGAGCCGAGGGGTTGTTTTGCTCGTTTAAAAGTGTTCTTGTATTGCCTCAATTATGAGGCTCTCCATATAGTTGAGTGTGTGGGGATGGCTGGAGGCCTATGGGTTCTTCGGCGGATTGGAACCCCATTCTCTTTGCAGGTCGAAGCTGATTACTCTAGGGTGATTACCCTCCGGATTGGGTTTGGACAAGTAAGCTGGTTGTTGTCCCTTGTTTATGCTAATCCATTGCTCATGCCCGTCCTTTAGATTGGCCTTATCTACGCGGCCTAGCGAGTGGGATCTCTGAGTCGTGGCTTCTCGCTGGAGATTGGAATGATGTTATGTATGAGAGTGAAGTTTTTGGCATGTCGGTTAATTCTAGGCAATGCGAGGCGTTCCGTGAAATGCTTGATGACTGCGGAGTTAGTAATATTCACACGATTGGAAGTGCCTTTATGTGGCAAAGAAATACTACTGGTGGCGCTTCGGCTCGGAAGTGTCTTGACCGTGTTGTGGCGAATTTTGATTGGTTTCATTTATTTCCCCAGGGACATGTGGAGGTATTACCTCGCCGGGTTTCGAACCATAGTGGCTTGTTAGTCTGCTGCAGCCAAGCTGTTCGATCCTTTGGTGAACGGCCTTTTCGATGGGAGTGTGCTTGGTCATCCCATCCTTCATATGAGCACGTTGTCGATGCCGCTTGGCATGGTGGGAGCCCCGACTTCTAGCAGCGGCTGCTGCAGGTTAAATCCTCCTTCCTTTACTTTAATGAGCATACATTTGGAAATATCAAGAAAAAAAGTATAAGCTCATTCGGAGATTGGAAGGTGTGCATCGTTTACTTGGACGCTGGGATTGTTCTACTCTTTCCCGTTTGGAGATTCAGTTAGCTTCTGAACTGGATGAAGTATTTCGTCAAGAGGAGATCTTTTGGTATAAAAAATCGAGAGACAAATGGTTGACTCATGGTGATAAAAATTACCAAATATTTTCACTCTCAGGCCTTGATTCACAGACAGCGTAGCAAGATTGTTAGCTTGGATGTTAATGGGGTTTGGACAACAGATGATGCTACTATTAGGCAACAAGTTACTGATCATTTTTTTTCTATTTATGGATATTCCCCTCCAGTCTCCAGATCCATTTGTCCCTTATCTCTGCTGCTTCATATTGATGATAATAATCAGTTGGATGCCCCTGTCCATTCCAGCGAAATCACCACCGCTGTTCAGCAGCTTAAGGGCTTGCGACCCCGGGTCCGGATGGTTTTCCGGCACAATTTTATAAGTTATATTGGAGTTCGGTTATGGATGCAGTCGAGGATTTTGTCAAATCCGCTATGGCTATTGGCGAGTGCGATAACTCCATGGCTGCTACTTTTATATGCTTGATACCTAAAGTTGACATTCCGACTTCCATTAGACAGTTTCGCCCTATTAGCTTATGCAACGTCTGTTGTAAAATCTTGACGAAGGTGTTAGTGAATCGCTTAAGGCCGGTTTTGCAATCTGCTATTGGGTCGTTTCAATCGGCTTTCTTGCCCGGTTGTGGGACAACTAGCAATGCTATTATGTTACAAGAAGTTGTTTCTACATTTCAAAATACCAGGCGGCGATCTCCGGATTTTTTGTTGAAAGTGGACTTAGAAAAGGCGTATGATAATGTTAATTGGGATTTCCTTGAGGAGTGTATGCGGGAGTTAGGGCTGCCTTGTGCCCTCATTCGTGTTATTATGTTTTGCGTGAGATCTCCAACGTACTCCATTATGTGGAATGGTGCGCCATTGCATTCCTTTACACCGACTAAAGGGATTTGCCAAGGTGATCCCCTATCGCCTTATCTTTTTATTGTGGTCATGGAGAAGCTCTCATGTACTATTCGAGACAGGGTGGTTGTTGGTCGCTGGAAGCCTATTTCGTTGGGAAGGGGGTTGTCGCCTATCTCCCATTTAATTTTCGCTGACGATTTATTGCTCTTCTCTCAAGTGGATCATAGTAGCATTTCTTGTATAGATGAGGTGTTATCAGAGTTTTCCAGGAGGTCGGGGCTCAAGATTAATGCTTCAAAGTACATGGCTTTTGCTTCTTCAGGGGTTAATCCAGCTTCTGTTTCCCATATTACTTCAATTTTGAATGTTAATTTTGGCACAGATTTGGGGAAATATTTAGGGTTCCCTCTTTTTCATACGGTTGTTCAGGCGCCTAAGTTGCAATTTCTTGTTGATAAAGTGCATGCCACCTTGAACTCTTGGAAGCGAGGATTACTCACTAAGGCATGTCGTGTCACTTTGGCGAGATCAGTCTTGAATGCTATCCTGACTTATGTTATGCAAATGATTTGGGTCCCCTCTTCTATTTGTGCTACTATTGATCGGATCACTAGATACTTCATCTGGAAGGATGTTCATGATCATGGGATTAATCTTGTTAGCTGGGATAAAGTTGTTGGCCCGCGAAATATGGGTGGTCTTGGAATTCGGAAGTCTCGGGATATTAATATTGTTATGATTGGCAAGCTTCTTAATGATATCTTGAATCATGCCAGCCTTGGGTGGAATTATTTACTGGAAAATATGGTCGTGGCAGTGGCTATTTCCAACACAGGCCACGCTCTTCGCCAACGTTTCAGACGCTTGCTAGGGTCAGCCCTATTCTCATGGCTGGCTTTCGGTTGAGGCTTGGGCATGGTGGGTGTAGTTTTTGGCATGGCTCATGGCTTCGGGGTGGTGCTATTGCACCTCGGATTCCATTCGTCCATGTGTCTGATAGTGCTATGCGTGTTCGAGATGTCTACATGGATGGACGATGGTGTTGGGAAAGGTTGGTCACCTTGCTTCCGGACTCTATCCTTTTTTAAATTCGTGAGATAGGGTCGATCACTTTGCATCACCAGGCTGCGGATGTGTGGTGTTGGATGGGTAGTGCATCTGGTAAATATTCTGTGTCAGATGCATATTGCTGGCTCATGCACCAGCAGTGTTTCTTCATAAAGGTGAGTGTGCTTGGGCTTGGAAGCTGCGTCTTCCTGAGAAGCTCTGCCTGATGGTTTGGTTAATTTTGCACAATGCTCTTCCAACAAATTCCTTGCGGACACATCGAGGTATTGCATCTTCTTCCATGTGTGCCGTCTGTAATACGTCTGAGGAGTCCATCTATCACTTATTCTTTGGCTGTGCGTGGGCTGTTGCTTCTTGGCAGCAAGTTGGTGGCTCTTCAGCTGATGTAGTGTCGTGGTTCCGTGCTCTTACTCGGAATTGGGGTTGCATGCAGTGGGCGCTGTTATGATGGTTCATATGGCGAGGGCGGAATTCGTATTACATGGGTGGGGTTCCGGTCCGTACGCCATCGGTGGTATCGGAACCTCGAAACTTTGGCTTGATGTTGGAGGCTGCTTATAGCCGCCCTCCTGTCTCCAAGCCTCTTTGCTTGGTCACTTGGAATCCGACACATCATGTTGGTGTATTATTGCATGTTGATGGCAGTTCCTTGGGAAATCCTGGCCCGGCGGGTTTCGGTGGTGTTATTCGCACTAGGAATGGCCTTTGGGTTGATGGTTTTTCCGGATTTGTGGGTGTGACCTCCATTCTTGTGGCGGAGTTGCGGGGTATTTAGAATGGTATCTTGGCGCTTCATTGTCGTGGAGTTTCTTCGGCTATATGCTTCTCTGATTCTGTGGAGACACTTCATATGATTACACATGGAGTCTCTAGTGGCCCCTCTGGTGCGGTCCATTACAGAGTTCTTTCAGCTGCACCCTGGGTATCGTTGGAATCATCTTCTTCGTGAAGATAATACTGTGGCTGATGCCTTGACTCGAAAGGGAGCTAGGTCAGTTGACTTCTTCACTACATGGGAATTCCCTCCGAATGACGTGCGCCCTTGCCTTGTTGCGGACTCGATGGGGGCTTGTTTCCCTCGTTTTTAGCTCTTGCTATTTCTGGCTTTCTGTTTTTCGTTTCCTCTCTCTTTGCCTCATTTGCTGTAGTTTTTCGTAGTTTTGTAACTCTTTGCTGATGCTCTGTGTTTTTTATCCAAAAAAAATAATAATAAAAATCAGTGAGCTGTTATAATTCAGCCACGTCGCCCTAATGTCATACTCAATCTTCGTCGACGTAGAAAGCTTTGTGGATACTTTTATTACCTTGTATTTTATTGCTATTAATAGCAATTAAATTGCTTAATGGTGAAGACTATTCCACTATAAATACATGTACGAATTGATGGAGTAATAAGATAGAGATTGATCTGATTCCTTGTGTGTAGCTTTGTTATATTACTCTCCGTTTTAAATACACACACGACCTATAATTATTTAATATATAACACGTTATCAGCACGAGGGGTCTCTACCGGAGTTCTATCGAAGTTCTGTCTTAGGTATAATTTTGTATCGTTACTTTTCAATATAATTATGGCTAATCTCTCAAAGCAGGAATTTCTCCCGTTATGGGTTTCTGGAGATAATTACATGTCCTGGGCACGAGACGTAAAAATGCACCTGGCATTTATGGGGTTGGAAGATACTATCGCCCCTGACAAAAAACCATCCAGCCAGGATAAGGCAAAAGCCATGCTCTTTCTGTGCCACTATATTGATGAATCTTTGAAACTTCAATATGTGACGCTGGAATCACCACTTGAACTGTGGCTGAAATTAAAAGAGAGATATGATCATCTCAAAATGACGGTGCTGCCAAAGGCTCGAAGCGAATAGCATAATCTGAGGCTCCAGGACTTCAAATCAGTCCGTGAATATAATTCAGCGATGTTTCGCATTACATCGCAACTGACACTTTGTGGGGAAAAAATAACTGAATCTGATATGCTGGAAAAAACATTTTCCACATTCCATGCCACAAATCTGGTTTTACAGCAGCAGTACCGTGAGAGGGGTTTTCAAAAATACTCTGAGCTTATCACCTGTCTACTTCTGGCCGAGCAGAACAAAGAATTATCGCTAAAAAATCATGAATCCAGGCCAACAGGTGCTGCCCCATTTCCTGAAGCAAATGCCACATAAGCAGAAAACCAAGTGCGGGATCGTGGGAATCAAAGAAATCAAAATTTTAATCGTGACAGAAATCGGGATCGCGGTCGTGGGAGGCCTGAATCATCAGGGAGAAACAAATATCAAAATAAACCTCGATATGAATCCAACCGCAGAAGCGAAAACAGGAGGCCCTACAAGTCACAGCCAAAGCCTAAAAGAGACAGAAATAATGATCAACCGTGTTATCGCTGCGGAATCAAGGGTCACTGGGCCCGAGTTTGCCGAACAGCTAGTCATTTAGCTGAACTGTACCAGGCCTCGAAAAGACAAGAAAGATCTGATCCCGAGACACACCATGCCACCCACGATGATACCTTTGATGATATTTTGAATGATGATATTACCCACTTGGAGACTGATGACTTTATTGGTGGCACAAACTGAAAAATAAAAGTGAAAAGATCGGCTTTATATTTTGTATTTTGCATATGGTATATTTTGCCTTATGATATTTTGTATTTTAGTGTTTTACTCCCCGTTTTGTACCCCCAGTTATAATGTATTTTGCAGTGGCTATATTATATTACTGATGTTGTTTTTATTACCTTCTGAAAAGAAATAGATGGCCAAGTCGAAAATGAAATCTGCCTCATTGACAGTGCTACAACGCACAGTATCTTAAAAAGCAAAAGCTTTTTTTCTCATTTAAAATTGAGAAAGACCGCAGTGAAAACTATAAGCGGTAATGAAAATTGTATTGAAGGATCTGGAAGTGCGGTTATATTTCTCCCTAAAGGGACAAAATTGGCATTTGAAAATGCCCTATTTTCAAGCAAGGCTCGGAGAAATTTGCTAAGTTTTGGTGATATTCGAAAAAATGGATATCACATTGAAACTTTAAATGAGACAGGAAATGAGTATGTTTTAATTACTCAAACCATCAATGGTGAAAAGTTTGTTCATGAAAAGCTGTCATGTTTGTCATCCGGATTATATTATACAAAAATTTATGCCGGAGAAGTACATAACCTAGTAGGCCTAAAGGCTACTAGTGAATTTATAACCTGGCATGAAATGCTTGGACATCCGGGCAGCGTGATGTTGAGGCGAATTATTGAAAATACCAGTGGCCATAAATTAAACCATAAAATGGTTTTGAATCCAAATGAATTTACATGTGCTGCTTGCTATCAAGGAAAATTAATTACAAGACCATCTCCAGCAAAAGTGGGAAAGAATTCAAGGCGATATATGTGGGCCAATAGATCCACCTTGTGGACTATTCAAGTACTTTATGGTACTAATTGATGCATCAACAAGATGGTCCAATGTCTGTTTATTGTCAACTCGCAACCTAGCCTTTGCAAGATTACTTGCACAAATTATTAAATTGCGAACACAATTTCCTGACTATCCAATAAAGAAAATACGCCTTGATAATGCTGGAGAATACACATCAAATGCTTTTGATGATTTCTGCATATCTGTTGGTATCATTGTAGAACATTCAGTTCCGTATGTGCATACCCAAAATGGTCAGGCTGAATCATTATCAAAAGACTGCAATTAATTGCACGGCCTTTATTGATGAAATCAAAACTCCCCGTTTCTGCTTGGGGACATGCTATATTGCATGCAGCAGCATTAGTAAAAATCAGGCCCACAGCTATCATAGCTATTCCCCTACTCATATTATAATGGGAAAAGAGCCCAATATTTCCCATTTATGAATTTTTGTGTGTACTGTCTATGTACCAATTGCACCATCCCAACGGACAAAAAATGGGACCTCAAAGAAGGATGGGCATCTATGTCGGGAATGAATCACCCTCGATTATTAAATATCTTGAACCAACAACGAGTGATTTATTTACTGCAAGATTTGCAGATTGTCATTTTGACGAATCACATTTCCCGACATTAGGGGGAGGAAGTAATCAACTGAAAAAAGAAATTTCATGGAAAATCCCACTTGATATCAGTGATCCTCGTACTAAACAATGTGAATTAGAAGTCCAAAGAATTGTGCATTTGCAAAGGATTGCAAATCAATTGCCTGATGCCTTCAATGATGCTGCAAGAGTAACAAAATCTTACATTGAAGCAGCAAATGCACCGGCCAAAATAAATATACTTGAAGGGCAAATTACAAGTGCTAATGAATCTAATCCACGACAAAAGCGTGGTAGACCAATGGGTTCCAAAGATAAAAATCCACGAAAGAAAAGAATTATACACGTGGATGATGAAAACCCGAAGAGATAACAAATTCAACTTTTGAAGAAGTTGCTGCTGAAAATGCTAATCCAAAAGAAAGTGAAACTATTGAAACTGCTTTCAATTATATCACTTCTAGAAAATATTGGAACCGGAAAGAAATAAAAGTTGATCAAGCATTTGCATACAATGTAGCACTTGAGATGATGAAAGATGACGAGGATCCTGAACCAAAATCAGTTGATGAATGTCGGCAAAGGGATGATTGGCCAAAATGGAAAGATGCAATTAAATCAGAATTGGATTCACTGAACAAAAGAAAAGTATTCGGCCCTATAGTCCAAACACCTGAAAATGTAAAACCAGTTGGCTACAGGTGGATGTTTGTGAGAAAAAGAAATGAAAATAATGAAATTGCAAGATACAAAGCAAGGCTTGTAGCCCAAGGATTTTCCCAAAGACTGGGAATTGATTTTGAGGAAAAATATTCCCCGGTTATGGGTGGAATAACTTTCAGGTATCTCATGAGCCTAGCAGTACGAGAAAAGCTCGAAATGAAGCTGATGGATGTTGTTACTGCTTACTTATATGGCTCATTGGAGAATGATATTTATATGAAAATACCTGAAGGGTTTAAATTGCCTGAATCTCATAACTCAAAGCCCAGAGAATTTTATTCCATCAAATTACAAAAATCACTTTATGGGCTTAAGCAATCGGGCCGAATGTGGTACAATCCCCTCAGCGAAAGTTTAATAAATGAAGGTTATATAAATGACCCTATATGCCCATGTGTTTTTATAAAGAAAAATGGGTCAGAATTTGTAATCGTTGCAGTTTATGTTGACGATTTAAATTTAATTGGAACTCCTGAAGAGCTAGAAAAGGCTGTTGAATATCTGAAAAGGGAGTTCGAAATAAAGGATTTTGGAAAAACAAAATTCTGCCTTGGCTTGCAAACTGAGCATTTGGATAAGGGTATTTTTGTTCATCAATCAGCTTATACCCAAAAGGTATTGAAGCAATTTCGAATGGATTATGCTCATCCGTTAAGTAGTCCAATGGTCGTTCGGGCACTTGATCCTGCAAAAGATCCATTTAGGCCAAAAGAAGATGATGAAGAACAACTTGGCCCAGAAGTGCCATATTTAAGCGCAATTGGTGCGTTAATGTATCTTGCAAATAGCACGCGACCTGATATCGCATTTGCTGTTAACTTACTTGCAAGATTTAGTTCTTGCCCTACTCAACGACATTAGAAAGGCATAAAACACATCTTTCGCTATCTCCAGAGAAGAACTGACCTTGGGTTATTTTATCCAAAAGATTCTCGACATGAGTTGATCGGATATGCCGATGCAGGATATTTATCAGATCCACACAAAGCCAAATCTCAAACAGGCTATATTTTTGTGTGTGGTGGAACTGCTATCTCATGAAGATCTATGAAACAAACATTAACGGCTACTTCATCAAATCATGCTGAAATATTAGCAATCCATGAGGCTAGTCGAGACTGTGTTTGGTTGAGGTCAATGACTACTCATATATTGAAAAATTGTGGTTTGGTCACTGAACCAAAAATGCCCCCAACAATTTTATTTGAAGATAACTCGGCTTGCATAGCCCAATTGAAAGGGGGTTATATAAAAGGAGATAGGACTAAACACATTTCACCAAAATATTTCCATACCCACGATCTTCAAAATAATGGTGAAATTGATGTGCAACAAATTCGATCAGATGAGAACTTAGCGGATCTGTTGACCAAGGCATTGCCGACTGCGACATTCGAGAAGCTTGTGAAGAAAATTGGAATGCGGCGGCTTCGAGATATAAAGTGATGTCCAAATTAGGGGGAGAAAATAAATACAAGAATATTGTACTCTTTTTCCTTCACTAGGATTTTTTCCCACAGGGTTTTTTCCTAGTAATGTTTTAACAATGCATATTCTTTGTATAAAAGTATCCAAGGGGGAGTGTTATAATTCAGGCACGTCGCCCCAATGTCATACTCAATCTCCGTCGACGTAGAAAGCTTTGTGGATACTTTTATTACCTTGTATTTTATTGCTATTAATAGCAATTAAATTGCTTAATGGTGAAGACTATTCCACTATAAATACATGTACGAATTGATGGAGTAATAAGATAGAGATTGATCTGATTCCTTGTGTGTAGCTTTGCTATATTACTCTCCATTTTAAATACACACGACCTATAATTATTTAATATATAACATGAGCTAATTAAAAAGAAAGGAGGGGCATATATTTGAGTCAAGTGCACCCTACATAGGGGAATATAATCCCTATCTTCCGACATCAGCCACTCCCTTTTGTTTCATTTCACATTAATTTTTTACATATCATTAATTTAATTTGATGCACATTAAAGTGAATTATTTGTCATTATTTTCTATTCTTAAATGCTATATATAGTTACAGGACAAAATATTCTATCATTATATAGTAGTGTGTGTAATAAAATCTTTATTAAAAACTCAATAGTCAATAATATGTTCAATATAGCTAATTAAAATTCACAAAAGACCGAATAAGTTCTCAATTGTCGCTAACTAGCAAATAGTAAAATTTATGAGAGCATTGAATGAATCTTATAAAATACAGCCAAGCGAATAATCAAATAAGCTTTGATTATACGTACTATCTGGTTTCGTTGGTTAGAGCATGTCCAACCGAACGCAAAAACTCAAAAAATGTGTAAATTTTAGTTCAATAGTACTCCAAACGCAAACACAAAATGCATTTATCCCCATTTTGCAGCAACTCAAACTCAAATTTGAGTTTGTATTGTTCATCACACCAACACTATTCCCATACTACTTTTTTTTATTTTGAAGACTTAAAAATAGAATAATTCTTTTGGGTTTAAGTTTAGTGTTTTCGATTGGAGATGAACTACCGTTTGATGTGATATTTACTGCATTTTGGGTTTGAGTTTGGTGTTCTCGGCTGGAGATGGTCTTATAAGAGAGTTTTAGGTGGTGTAAATGTATTTTTGCCTCATAATGAACAAAGGAACAAATCAAAAAACAAGCTTCCCTAACCAGCTGAAAGAGACAACTAAAAATGAACGGATGGAGTATTTAAGTACTCCAACAATGGCCAAAAACAGGGAAATGACCAATTTAGTCCTATAACTTTCCCCTAATTTTCATTTGGTCCAGAAAGTATTTCAATTACCCAAATGGCCCTGTAACTTTCATTTTCCCAACCAATTTGATCATAAGGATCTTTCTGCAAATTCCTATTGGGCTCCCACATTCTATTTGGGCCCTTTGACTTTTTTAAATTATTACACGTACCCAAAAAATTTATTTTATGCAATTTAGTCCTTATTAGATACATCTAAATTAAAAACATAGATTTCCTTGAAAATTTGTATCAGTGCCTAAGTTTTATTGAAGAACATCTTAATTATATTATTTATAATATTTTTATTAATGGTGAACATTTAATTATTTCATGAATTCAAATAATTTGAAACCTACGAATTATTTCAAAAAAAATATTTTTGAATACATAAATAAAAAAAATAAAAAAAACCTACAATTATTTTATGATACATAAATAAAAACTTAAAATAATTATTTTATTGATACATAAATAAAAAATAAATAAAAACCTTAAAATTATTTTAGGCATACGTAAAAAAAAGAAACTTACAAATAATTATTTTATGAAAATAATTGTAAGTTTCAAACTATTTTGAATTCATAAAATAATTAAATATTCATCATTAAGAGATAAAATATTACTATAAATAATATAAGTAATTTAAATATATTTTTAAGCAAATCATTTTTCAAGCAAATCTATATTTTTAATTTAAATAGAAGTAATAAGGACTAAACTGAATAAAACTAAAGTTTTCTGGGTAAAGATAATAGTTTTAAAAGTCAAATGGCACAAATAGAATTTGAGGGCCCAAATAAAATTTACATAAAGGTCCTCAAGACTAAATTGATTGAGAAAATGAAAGTTACAAAGACCATTTTGATAATTAGAAAACTTTTTGGACTAAATTAGTTTTTAGTGATAGTTACAGGACCTGTTTGGACATTATCCCGCCAAAAACACTTATAAGTGTTTCCACTTTTCCTTAAATACTCCACTTTGCATTGTTTGAAACCAAAAATAATTTTATATTCAATAAATTAGTTTTTAACATAAAGAAATAGTAGTACTATCTCGGATACGGGAAATAAATGACAAACACAATTATTTTATTTCTATGCGTGTGCATCATGATTGAATCTTGAAATAAAATGTGTAAATTATGAGGTTGTTATTATTTACACAGTGGTGGTTATGGTCTATGGAGGCTCTCCCTGTCCCACGAATAAAGTGTCCTACTTTTGCCATTCAACCCCATAATTTATAGTACTACAAAAAGGAGTAATTAAATTCAAAATTTAGATATTTTTGGTGGGCTTAATCTTAAGACCGAAGTTTTGGACTTGTGGGTTTCCAAAAGGTACCCATGAATTCATCCAATAATTTATTGTGCTAATAGAAATTCACATTACAACAAATTACATAGGCTAGTGGCCATTGTAATAAATTTTTTAAGTTTAATTAGAAGAGTAAGAATGTAAGATACAAGAGCTTTACACATCCGACTTTGCAATGTTTTTTCTACATCATAGTCCTTGGAAAGGGAATAAATGGCTGCCCTTCTGGGATTTAAATTGTGATTAATGATGGAGAAGGCACACTGCTTTTTATGCAAAATTGAGGAGGCAATTAAGTATACAACATATATAGTGCTATTCCATTGGTAAAATTTGAACATCAACACTTTTTTTAACCTTTAGTTTTAAATTTTATACTACCTTATTAATTACAGTATAATGCATAAGCAGTACCCTCAGCTCTACGATATAGTACATTATAGCAAAACATTTGACCTAAAATTGTAAATGTGATATCTTAGTATAATTAAGTAGTGTTATTAATTTATGCGGTCGAATATTTCAGCTCATTTCCCCTACGATATTTGTGTTTTTTGTATTTAAATATGATCATTACACTATTTCTTTTATTTTTTGTTTGTTATCTCAAGGCGATCATTATGTTATTACTTTCATTTTGTTAATATTCATATAAATATAATATTAAAATGATACATATTTATTTTGAATTTGTGGGCAACGCTATACTGTTAAGCATAGTGCTCTTTCGTTTCTTTTTAAATGTTACGTGTTGATTTTTTTTTTATTGTTCATTGAGTACTTTGACTTCTATTTTTGTTATAGTTATAGAAGACAAAATATAGCCAAGTGAGATCTTGTTGGATTCGTCTCATCTTATAGTTTTTAAATATCAAATTTTAAGAATTTTTATTTGTACCGAATTTAAGTTATTAATCTTTGTAAATGTGCATTGGCATACGTGCAAATGAGAAGTGTAAACTTTAAAAAGAAATGGAGGAATTAGTAATTTGCAATAATAAGAATAGCATAAAAGTGCGTACCTTATTTCCATCCATCGATATAGTAGGAGTAATTTCTTTATAAGAGTTATAATAACCATGCAAGATTATGACAATCTTTCATGTTCTTTATTGCCTAGGAAATTGTAAAGTTAGAACAGAAAGGTCCCAATGGGGAGGGTACTTTTTCCTTGTCGTGATAATTAACTTAAAAAGTGCAATAAAAAAGAAAAATAAATAAATAATTAAAAACGAGTAAACAAAATTGTAGCGGTAAAAAGCTAGAGAAGGGCTAAGGCAAAATCATTTGGTCAAAAAGAATAAAGACAAAAGGGAAGGTGAGATTATGTTAGATTAGATTAGATGTGTGTATTTGTTTTATGTTAGGACAAAAAAGTATGTCCAAATGATGTCTTTCTACTTCTTGTCGGGCTGACCAATGCTTCTTATACGAGTATTATGTCTTCAGTCTTCTTATGACTGAATCCCGGACCCGGAGCCCAACCACTAGACGCATCCACACCGTTTATCTCATGTAGGTGTTGTCCCCGATGGAGCGGATCCATTTCAAAAACATTTTCCGGGTGGTCCTATAAAAGTGCTTAAGGAATTTGGGAGCCTAATTTTGTGAAATGTGTATTAATAATTCTTTTTTATATATTAGTATTACTTATTATACAAAAATTAAATACATAATAAAAGAACAATAATATATTAACACTTATAGGGAAATTATGTAATTTTACTTTCCACCCGCTAAATTCTAAAAGTAAACACCGAATATTTAAATTAGAAAAAAAGATCTCAGACTCAAAACTCAAAACTCATAATTTTAAACTACGAGATGATTGACAGCAGATATGACTAGTAGATTTGATTAGCCGATATAAATAGTAGATTTGACCATCAATAATAATAATGATTAAAATTATTTGATAGATTAAAATATAATTTAGAGATATATTGTTTTTAAATATAAATAAAGAGGTTGTTTGGTTGCAAGTATATTGGGGAGCATATAACATATTGCAAAATTTTACTTGTTATATGTTATATACCAAACATCTTTTATTAAATATGTTATTATTATTTAGAGATAATAAGTATAATGAGCCAAGAAGGAGTCTAATATGTTTTTAGACCACCATAAATTGATTTATGAATTTAAGCCGCGAGAAGGAATTCGGGCCAGATAGCAGTCCAAATTGAACACATTCAGACATTATGTGGGCCGATTGTGGGACACGCGCTAGCCCAAGGGTAGGAAAAACGTGTTGACGATTTTAACTATGTTGAATGCATTTTTTGGGCATTATAGTAAAACACGAAATTGAAAGGTAAAGGAAGCCCCAAGTGTTATCACGATTCACCCAAGGATTGAACCCTTCCCTTAGACAAAATTTGCGAAGAAATACAGTGGCTGTTCGAAGCTGCCGCTCTTGAGCGACGTCCGGCGGAATGGGCTTACGGCAAGCTGATACGAAGATCCACTTAGCACCTCCACCACCCTGTAAGTTTTCGATTTTCCGTTTTAGGGTTTACATAGAAAGCGAAATTTGGGGAAAAGCTCCCTGTTAGGTTTAGAAATAAATATTATTAGGAGTGTAGTGATTAAAGGCGTCGAGTTGTTGATTTTTGGGGTTGAGGGAGTGTATTTGGCTTGGGTAGTGGACCTCCACCGAAAAATGGATGCTTTTCCATACCCACTGCCATTTTTTTAAGCACAGGACCACGTCATACTGGTGACCACGTTGAGATGGGTGATTTGTGTAATCTTTTGTCCATTTGTCTGTATACTACATTTATTCACTTTGGGATTTTCATGGTTCGATAGATCCGGATGTATTTCCGTAAGTGTGGTGCTGCTTGAAGCAAAAAATGGGTCATGGAGCAGCAACATCTAATGCAGCTGAGCAAAGTAGAAATACCACTGATGTGAGTTGTGCATTAAGACTTTAAATTGGTTAACTACTATTCCTCCCAGTGATAGTATACTAAGATGGCATCTGTTAATTTGGTTAAATTGGTTGTGCATTTGTAGGTCACTGGTATAGGTAAACAGAAGATCGCACCAGTTAGAAAGTCTCATGGGCATGCTACAAGGTCTTCACAGGTGTGAGGAGGGATTACCCGTAGAACTTACCCGCCATTGAGGGCACCCATAGAACCTCCGGCCGGCATTAGATGGCTTCCAACAAGTCTTCACTCGCGCATTGCTTCCACAATGACAATTTTGCGCTCGAAGCCCACGTATCACCTACTACGCTACTGTCTTCCGAGTTCGATCGTTCCCATTCTACACTTCAATCTCCAACGCGCGAGCAACACTGTGCGATTTTGGTGAAATCAATGTTTCGATCGGGCATTACGTGAAACGATTCCCTTCTTCAACATTGGAACCCTAAAATGTGTAGCCATCGCGAATTGGGAAGAAATGGGTGAATTTGGACAACTATTACTGAGTGGGGATCGGGAATACAAGGCGCGTTGCCCTCTTGGCCGCGTGCATTCACAAAGCACAACCCTATCCTTTTTTTGGGTCGATTTGGACTGTTGTCTGGCCCGAATTCCTTTTCTCAGCAATTTATGGTGGCCTAAAAACAGATTAGGTTCCTTCTGCTGGCCCATTATACTTATTACCTCTATTATCTATTGGGTAGATATGTTATTAGTATCTGCTACTCAATTATGCTAGTCAAATATGATATATGCTATATGCTTACACCCAAACAGGCTCAGAATTTGCAACCAATATGATTCAAAATATAGTAGCATAGATTTGAGCATATTGAGGCGAATATGCACCTAGAATATATTGCTTACCAACAATGTGAAATAGCATATTAATTGATCGAACATCCTAAAATCCTTTATGTTGTCAATCTACTCACATCCAAACACACCCCCATACCTAATAGGATTTTTAAATACATATAATCATGAATGTATTCAGAAACTTTAACGTGCAATGATGCAATAATATTCAACATTAAAATGCTAAAGATCCCATGTCCCATTTACCACAAAAAATTTAGGGGTGGACCATGGAAGTACTACTGGAACAAATAAGTTACTAATAATAATATCACCAATAATAGTTAAATTGAGTGATATAACTTTAACATTTGAACAAAGTCTCGAAAGATCGTGAATCCTTGTGTTTGTTTAATGTCACAGCATGTGCTGATGTGTAGGAGCTTGGGGCTTGGGAATCAATATTGTTGGATTCATACTACTGGGGCTTGGGAGTCAATATTAAATGTTGGATTCATAATTGAATATGTTGATAATCAATTTTTTGTGTTGTATTCGTAATTACATGTGTTAAAGGTTTAATTTCTCAATCTATTAATACTATAAATTGAATTATTTCCACAAATACGAAGGGTCTGTTCTGCACGCAGAGCTGGAGCTGTAGATGTCAGTTTTATTTAAGTGTTATGTACAACTAGCTGTAGTTGTCAAAAAATATATGAAATGACATAAAAGGACAAACATTTATGTAGACTATTGGGTAGTGAGTTGGTTATTGGGATAAAATTGTAATTGCTCAACAATAAGTTATGAGCTTATTTTTAAAGCTACTACAGGTAGCTTCTAAAAAGAAGCTTCCAAAAGCTCCCATAAGCTTCTAAAAGCTAGTGTGCAGAGCGGGGCTTTTATTTTAAAATAAAAGCTAAAGCTCCCAAAAGCTCCTAAAAGCTGCGTGCAAAATAGACCCGAAGGCAATTGTGTATATATAAATTAAGGATGATAAGGTGCAAATATGGCAGACAATTAATCAATCATTGAGGAGGTGTATTTAATATTTTCAATTGGGGTTTAATATCAAAATTATATAAATTATTGCAAACAAAAGTATATTATATAATATAATATACTTTTTCACATATCCAACACAATAGTTCTATATCCATCACATTTAGCATAAGTTGAATTTGTTGCTTTAACATATTAACCCAAGTGGTGGCTTGTAGGTTACAAATGCATAATAATATTGCTTACCAAATCATCTATTGATTGCACTACGCAAGGCCGGCTAAATGCCCAGTGCAACCTGGCCTTAGCAGAGGATCCCCAAAATTTGGGACCCAATTTTATTATTTTCTTTATGATTAATTGTACAATTAGTTAATATATACTTCCTTCATTTTTTAAAGATAGCTACGGACCCACCCAACATACAGTCCAATGCACGTTTTAAACCATTAATAACTCAAATTCGGTACTTGTAAAAATTTTAAAAGTTCGATATTTAAAAACTACAAGACGAGACGAATCTAACAAGATCCCACTTGGCTATATTTTAACTTGTATAACCATGATAAAACTTTAAGTCAAAGTATATGAGTGCACAATAGTCATTTGTCAAACGTAGCTAACAAAAAAAAAACGGAGGAAGTATGACTGACAGGCATACGGCCCGGGTAAGAAGTGTAGTATACTTTTTCTTTATGGGCTTTCGCTTATTATTTTTTTTTTAGGTTAGCTGCCCTTGCTTATTGATTACTTCTAGGGCTTTTTTTTTTCTATGTAATATTTAGTTATATTAATATATTAATTAATAAACTAATAGTATATTACTACTTCATAGTTTGTGTTTTTCTTCGTACTTAAATTGGGATTTGAGAGTCCTAATTATGTTCTATTGGTGTCCAAATTATAATACTTCATAATTAATAAACTAACAAAACACAATTTGGGGCCGAAATTGTGTTCTATTCGTGCATTTTCAATTTGTGTTTGTACTTTCTCCATATTTTTTTTATGTTATTTGCTTTTGTACTTTCTTTTAGTTTTACTCATTTGTAAGAAAAACTACGGTCATTGATAGACAATCTTTCGAGTTGAATTTTTTATGTTATCAATTTTACAAATAATTTTAATTAATTTATTAAATAGAAGAGGGCGTAAAAAATTTATTAGAACATAGCCCCCAAAATGATTAGACGGCCCTGGCACTACGTATGATAATGCTTTCTTATCGAACCGTTGATATCAACTTTTAAGATTTGGATATTGTGGTGAATGAGTTACACTCAGCAAGTGATGACGTGTTGACCCGATGAGGTATGTGTAAGGGTGTTAATAAGGCGTGTGCTGTATATTTAATCGTATTTTGACTGTATAAACACCCAACACATGCAAATCACTTATTTAGCACATATAATGATATAAAGCACTACTTCAGTAATTACTGATTCAGCTTCCAAACAAAATCCCAAATTTCATTTTCATTTTGAAAATAAACCATCATATCTATTCGACATCTCGGTTTCCTTCAAATTCAATTCAAGTTAAATGTAAACCCAGAATCCTTTTCCATGTCAAAATTAATTATAGAGAAATTGGGGGCCTTGACTGAAAAATAAGTTTGGATGGAGTGCTTCTAGCCTTCTACTCTAAACTCCCCTTAATTAATAAAAAAGTTAATGGGTTGACGGCAATTGAATTATACACAAAAGCCCACTAAGGCCAAATCAAAATTAGCTTGTCTCTCTTCCATGCCAAAGAAAAGTTACCGGTCCAAGGCCCAATTAGAAAAAAAGTGGAAATCTTATTTTAGATGATGTTGGAGAGTGTGCGGATAACAAATTCGAAAAGAAAACTTTGAGATAATATGTTCTTTTAATTTGATGTCTACTAAAAGATCCGTTTGCTCTCAAACATTTCCATAGTGATGTTTAGGGGTGGGTAAAAAGATTCGAGCCAAACTGTTGAACCATTGATTCAAACCAAAATTTAATCAGCTTGAATGTGTAAAAATTAAAAATGATTTTGAAATATAATAATTATAAAAAGTAACGTTTATATGAATTAAATACATATTTATAATATAATTTAAATAAATTAATGGATGTATTTAAGACTTTGCACGCTTTTGGAAAATTACCACCTTAGCTGCCCAAAAGTATTTAGAGTATGTTTAGGAGCAAGCATATTTGGTAGCATATAGCATATTGGAAGAGTATATCTTCTCACAGTTCTCTCTCCGAATCTGCTATCTGCTAGTGGATCTGCTGACTTCCAAATACCCTTTAGTCTAATGTACTATTACAACTACTTTACTTGGCTCTCAAGGGCGACATTCACATACTCCTACTTATCCACCATCCAACAATAAATAAATGTAGGAATAAAATTCAAATACTTTAACCCTAATTCAGAATACCAATTCCACACTCGCAATTTAGCGCCGCCGCCGCCGTCGCTCAACCCCTCTCTCCGTCACTCGGTGTTCCCGTGTCTGGCCCTTCTCACCTCCCATTCCTTCCTGGCGTCTCCAACTCCATTCAATTGACGCAAGCACTTCCTCTCCCCTAGTTTGTGAAAATGGTATGCTTTTGCTTCTTAGTTTCGGATAAAATGGGATTGCTTTGCTGCTTTAATTTGTTTATCTCGATTGTCTCAGATAAAAAACATGAAAATGTTGGCTAAGATGGTACTTCACATTTATATTCTGAGAAACGATGCCAATTTTTCTGTTTCTGCTACGTTTAAGTTTAAGATATGTTTAGTCCATGCATGTCTCGATCTTAATATGTTTTGAACTTTTTGCAAATGACTTATTTTTTCTTGGAAAGGACTCAATACTATCTTTTTGTTTTAGCAGGAAGAGTACTATTTTTACTTAGCAGAAAGAGTAGTATTGCTTTTTCCAGTTTTGTATTTATATGATATATTTTTCTGTATGAGATGAATTACTGGTTTTTATCTTTGTTGGAAAATGGATGAGACGCATTTGTGGATTCAAACCTATTTGTCAATTAGTAAGCCCAAATCTAATTGTTAACTCTTTAAAATTATGGCATGCCGTGGAATTTGTATTTGTACTGGACTCCTGGTTAACTTTTTACCTTCCCATGACCTTACGCTATACAAGGTCCCTCATTGAAAGCTACTTGCAATGGCTGCTCCACAAGCATCTAATTATGGTGTTCAAAGCAATGTGTAGAGTCATTTACATTTATTTCATCTGACACTGTAGTGTTAGAGTTCTAGAAATATTTAGATCAGAGTTCCAGTTGCATTTGGAGGTATACTTGATATCTTGTTTCATTGACGTGGCAAAGAAAACTGAATCCTTACACAATTTGTTAAAAAGACCGTCGTTTTGCGTTTTGCACGTTATTTTGTTGTGGAGGCAGAAGACCAACATCCAACTTAATGTTTTCTTTGTCACCTTGGTGGGGATATGATATTGCTGTCTTATATCTGTTAACAACTTCTCCCATAGAAGTTTTGTGATCCCATTAACTGTTTTTCTTGAATTTAATTTTATTCCTTTATTGATCTGAAACTTTGTATCTCTTATTATGGCATTTTATTTAGTGTTTTGTACCATAGTAGTCAATAGCACTGCTATAGGGCGCTATACCGCTATAGCGGAGCGGATTTGTGGTTGGGCGCTATGGCCGCCACACTCCGCCACATTTTTCAAATAGCGGCCATAGCAAGCGGCGCCCCAGGTTGCAAAAGGCGCTACAGCCGCCACGCTCCGCTACATATTTCAATTAAAAGCCTTAGCGGCGGCGCTGCAGTTAGAAGCCGAATTAGGCTTCTTTAGGGAGAGGGATATTAATAATATTTACTTTAGGTTGCGAAGACTAACAATTTCTTTGAGGGAGAGGGAAGCCAACATTTTTAATTGACTTTTACATTTCTTGAAGTGCAGACTCTTCAACAATATATATAATTAAAAAGAATTAAAAATAGTGCTTTTTCTTCCCTATTCTATTATGTTCTAAATGTTTTTAATATACTGCACTTCTGTACAAATTTTTTTCCCAGATTTTCGCTTATTTTTCTTCCTATTTTCCTACTTTTTTTCCTTCATTATTCTTCCCTTTGCGGCAATATCTATAATTTATGTTAGATTGTTCTACTTTGAAACATTGTTATGTGATTAATTAGGATAATTTTCAAGTATTTTAAATGTAATTACAAATTTTCAACATACTATAAATTTTTCAAATAGCGGTTTTCCCGCTATACGCTTTGCCGCTATAGCATTTTTGGAGTTCACTGCTATCCGCTATTGACTACTATGTTTTGTACGTGTTTCAGGCCTCTGCCAAGCCAAGGGCACAGCCAAAGAAAGCTGCTGCTGCGGAAGATGAGGGAATGGATCCGACGGTGTGTAGTTAGTACATGCTCATATTGTTTTATTGACTGAAGATATTTCTAATATTCCTCTTATAATCAACATTTGTATGTTGGGAATCAGGGCTATTGAGATTCTGAAAGGATTCTATCTAGATTACCTGATTGAATGCTTTGCTTCACTTGCAGCAATATTATGAAAATAGGCTAAGAGTTCTTGGGGCTCATAAGGAAGCTGGGAACAATCCTTATCCCCACAAATTTGAAGCCAAATCATCGATTCCTGAATATGTGAAGAGATATGAAAGTTTAAACAGTGGGGATCATCTTGAGGATGTTGAAGAAAGAATAGCTGGTACTGGAGAGCATAATACTGATTTATTAAGTATCACTTAAAACAGAATGTAACTTTTAATTCGTCATGGGGGGGTGTATTTCTTTGTAGGTCGGCTTATGAACAAAAGGTCTTCATCATCAAAGCTTTTCTTTTATGATCTGCATGGTGGCGGTGCTAAGGTTCAAGTTATGGCCGACGCAAGGTGAGTTTGTATCTCAACTTTGTTGCTTGATCCACCTGAAGCTTACAGATATCACTCCAACATATTCATTTCATATAAAATAAAACTAAATAAAGTTGCAAGGAGTTTCAAACTCATGCTGCTTTCTGTTCTATGGCATTATTAATATTTGTTACCCTGAAACTTCTCTTGGGTGTTTTTGTAGGAAATCTGATCTTTCGGAAGAAGAATTCAGTAGGTTTCATTCTTCAGTGAAGCGAGGAGATATTGTTGGAATCATTGGGTTCCCAGGTTACTGTTAATTCTTATTAATTATTAGTACTCCCTCCGTCCCACCCCAAGTGTCTTGTTACTGTTGGGCACGGGAATTAAGGTAGAGTTGGTTTGTGAGTATATGGTGGGGTCTACATAGTTATTGGAGGGGAAAATTATTTCTATTTATAGAAAGAAGACATTTGTAATGGGACATCCAAAAATTGTAAGTAGGACATTTGGAATGGGACGGAGGGAGTATTAAAAATTGGAGTTTTCCGATTCTGTTATGATTGCAACAAAAATCTGATACATCAATCATGCTTATGTAAGTTTGTTCTTCATGCGTTAGCCTTGTTTTACAATAAAATATTAAGGGTTTTAAAGTGCCATTTTCTTGGTTCTACTTGATAATGAAATTGCTGCAGTTTTGACGTCACGTTGTCAAGTTAGCCTTACATTTGCTTTCAATGTATAAAGCATCTCTGGAACCTTCAAATAGAGTACCTTCTTTTGTAGGAAAAAGTAAAAGAGGTGAGCTCAGTATATTTCCAAAGACATTTATAGTGCTCTCCCACTGTCTCCACATGATGCCACGGCAGAAAATTGGTCCAGGATCTGAGAATGTGAAGGTGACTGATCTGGTTCATGTTCTTTGGCATAAACTAGCATAATTTGGCATCTTTGTTGACTTTTTAAATACTCTGGGCAGGTAACTGATGTTTGGACTCCGGAAGTGGGAGGAATCTGGAGGCTTACATATTGAAGGATCAGGTAAGACACAACTACACAAGTATTAATCAATTACTGTGACTTCTGTGTGGCAACCATACACAATACACATATTTTCCTTATCCATTATCTGGATTTGATCTCTGCACCTAACTGTATGTACAACAGTACAAGAATGCTCATATGCTAGCTTGATTTGTATTCTCTGTAGTCTGTACAACAAAAATGTTTCACTGACTATTTAACTATATATTCGGTTATAGGAAACACGTTATAGGCAACGCTATTTGGATTTGATGCTGAACTCGGAGGTTCGAGAAATATTCAGGACCAGGTCGAAAGTTATATCTTACATCAGACATTTTCTTGACAGCCTAGATTTTTTGGAGGTATATCTGAACTTAGACTTTGAATTTTTAAATAATATGCCATCTCTTTATTATGAAGCCGAGCTTTAACTTTCTTCCTGATGTTTGGTCTTTAGGTTGAAACTCCAATGATGAACATGATTCCTGGTGGAGCTGCAGCTCGGCCATTTGTTACCCATCATAATGATTTAAATATGAAACTTTACATGCGTATTGCCCCAGAACTCTATCTCAAGGAATTGGTTGTTGGTGGCTTGGACCGTGTCTATGAAATTGGAAAGCAGTTTAGAAATGAAGGAATTGATCTAACTCACAATCCTGAGTTTACTACTTGCGAGTTCTACATGGCATTTGCAGACTACAATGACCTCATGAAAATCACCGAAGATATGCTCAGTGGTAGGTGGCTAAATCTTGGCGACAACACCTAAAAAAATTCTCAAAATTCTTTAAACAATTTTCCATGTTGACAGGGATGGTGAAGGATCTCACTGGTGGCTATAAAATTAAATATCATGCCAATGGTCCAGATCATGATCCTATTGAGATTGATTTCACTCCTCCCTTCAGGTTCTATACTTAGTGCATATCTATGTATTACTATTATTTCTCTATGGTTGCCATTTCATGGGGTGTGATCTCTTTTTACTTCTGAAGGCGGATTGATATGATAGAAGAGTTGGAGAAGATTGCAAATCTGAGCATACCCAAGGACCTTGCGAGTGAGGAAACCAATAAATATCTGGCTGGTGCATGTGCCAAATTTGATATCAAATGCCCTCCTCCTCACACAACCACAAGATTATTGGATAAAGTAAGATAGCTATGACCATTTACGTTTAAAGTTGGATTTTAGTTGAGTGGTGATTGTGTTATGCCGAACATTAAGTGTTGTAGTTGGTGCTTATATCTTGTTATTACTTGCATTCTCTCTATTATTATTATTATTATTATTATTATTATTATTATTATTATTATTATTATTATTATTAATTTATTTTATTTTTTTGTGTTTTTTGTGTGTGTGTGTGTGCGTTTTTTTTTTTTGTTTTTTGTTTTTTTTACTACAGCTTGTTGGACACTTTCTAGAGGAGACATGTACAAACCCCACTTTCATAATCAACCATCCGGAGATCATGAGTCCACTGGCAAAGTGGCATCGGTCTAAACCTGGCCTTACTGAACGATTTGAGCTATTCGTCAACAAGCATGAAGTATATAATTCCATATTCTATTCAATTATCAGTTTATTTTTCCGTATCCTTTTTTCCTCTGACTGCTCCTATCCACCACCTCCAACCAATACTTGTTTCATACTTTTACTGAATGCAACAGCTATGCAATGCCTACACCGAGTTGAATGATCCTGTTGTGCAACGCCAGCGTTTCGCTGACCAACTGAAGGTATTTTGTTCAAGTTAAGCTGTACTGGTGGCATCATAAAATTTATTGTCATTTGCTTCAGATTTAAATTTGTGAGAGTTTCACATTAGATGTTTTTTTGGCCTTGTTACTAGGACCGGCAATCAGGAGATGATGAAGCAATGGCCTTGGATGAAACATTTTGTACTGCTCTTGAATACGGATTGCCTCCAACTGGCGGCTGGGGTTTGGGTGTTGATCGGTTGACTATGTTGTTGACTGATTCACAGAACATAAAGGTGGTTACTTCAAAACTTGTTTTGTTATGAGATACCCAGTCAATTGATACCTCTGAAAACTGTGCCTTTGGATAATAAAAAAAAACTAATGCTTAGAATTGTTAATTGTTGTACAGGAAGTTTTGCTTTTCCCTGCTATGAAGCCCCAAGATGAACCCTCTAACAAGGAAGGGTATGTATTTTGCCATCCAAACCTGCATATATCTTTCCTATAGTTTATCTAGTTGAGCATGGGGAGTGTTTGCTCTATACCAACCATATATATATATATATATATATATATATATATAATAAGTTTTCTCAAGTTTACCAAACATAACAAGCACAAAAATTATCAACCAAAAAGTAGTAGTTTTAGAAAGAAGTGATGTTTGATCAATTCAGATTCTTGACCTCCCTGTAGGTCCATTATCATTCAACTTGTTTTAACGTACTACTATAATTCCCTTTTGCCAGCAACAAGAAAACTCAGGAGGAACCTCCCGCCAAAGGTATTCTTATCTAGTTTATTTTTCTGAGATTTTCTGTGGCAACTAGCAAGCTGTTCCTTCATTTCTTTGTTGATCAAGTGGTGGGTTTTTGTTCACATGGCTTACTATTATATGCAGAGCTTGAGAAGTTGGTCGTACAACAGTGACCTGGTTTACCCATTTGAAAGGCCAAAACATTTTTCATTTTTCCGTATCCAAGAATTTTTTGAAGAAAGAAGTCATTTCTCATTTTTGTATTAAAGAAAATTGCTGGAGTGCAAACAAATTTTAACAGTCATGACAGAACGTTTTTGTGGAGCTTTTATTTATCCGTAATTTGTCTCCTGGTTATTCCATCGCCACATTAGTTTATATATTAACTTCTTTGTTTTAGCACTTTTGCACATTTTTCATTCTTTATGGTGTTGGATAATATGCACACGATTTTAAATGTAAATTTATAAAAATCTCGAAGATAATTCAAATTTATAAATAAAATGTTTTCAAATTAGTATAAAAAATAACTAAATTATAGTAGTATGCTGATGAACATAATTAATATCAACTCAATTTAAAAATTTATTCATTAACAACATTACAATTAAACTCCTATATTATTTATGGAATGCAATATATAAAATTATGATTATTACATGGGTTAAATAAATGTGACTTTTAAATATGACTCTACTTTTGTTTTCATTGTGATGGCTCCTAATAATCCCATTCACTTCAATTTCAAAATTTTTTAAATATTTTTTGTAAAGTTTTAAGTGTTTACTTTAAAAAAGTGAGGATTTTCAGAAATATCCGTCAATAACATGTTTCGAGCAAAATTTCCAAGCAAAAAAAATATTATAAATGATTTTTTTTTCCTTTCAAAATACTCCAATATCCAAAATTTTGGGATATCGATTGAAATTTAAAAAGTATACTTCGCAGAGGCTAATGTACCAACAATTAACTGCAGATAAAAAAGCTATAAATTGCTTGATTGCACGCTGAATAACGACACCAGAGGCAGAGTGGAAGCACCACCACCGCCGAGCGCCTGGCGGGTTGTTGAATCCGACAAGGATGGATTGGGCGGTATGTGCAAGGACTCGAGTTCCCCTTCCAACATTTCCACCACTAGGCTCATAGCTGGTCTATTCATTGGATTCATCTGTATGCACCACAACCCAACTATGGTCAATTTTCTCTTCACCCGTTGCCATTCTTCTGCAACGTTGTTTCCCAACTCATTTTCTTCGAGCTGCTTGTATATCCGATTCGGGAAATACGTCTCGCTCGTGCTGGCTTCAACTCTACGATCCACTTTTTCCCTTCCCCCAACAATGTCCAGCACCATCATTCCATAGCTGTGGACATCCGATTTTATGAGAGACTTCTCCAAAGGTCCTGCAAAAAACTTCCGGAGCCATGTAGCCTATTGTCCCCCTTGGCCCCGACACGGACACGATGCTGGTGGATGTGTCGGGGCAGAGTTTAGCCAGCCCAAAATCCGCAATCTTGGGCTTATAAATGTTTGTCGAGGAGAATGTTCTGAGGCTTAATATCCAAATGTAGAATTCTCATGTTGCAGCCTGTATGCAAGTATTCAAGGCCATCCCACCGTGATCTGGCTCGTGCTAACACAACAAATTAAATCCTATGCCAATACATTTAAGTATAGTGGAGTATTTAGTTATTACAATACATAGTACTAGTATTTTCAACAGAATTAGTGTGCATAATGTGCACTAGACTCTAGTTGCAGTTGTGATGGCGGATATGAATTTTGTAATGTTTTCAAGTGCTAGCATTAACCTTAGAAGGGGTGAAGGCAAACGCTGTTATTGTGATGTACGCGATAGTATATGTGATGACGTACATTAATTTTATAATGTCTGACGTAAAATAATTTTCAAAAGAAATTGAAATTTTTTAAAACTAAAACCAACATATCACAAATACGATCCCGCACATATATCACAAAAAAGATAATATAACACTACAATTGTAGGGTGCAGTTGGTTGCACTCTATCCATTCCCTAATACTACTACTATAATACTACTACCTCCGTTTTTGTGAATATGAAACATTTGTCTTTTTTACACTATTCATTGTTCAACTTTGATTCACGTTTAAACAATAGTTATAGAAGAAAAAACATAGTCAAGTGAGATCTTGTTAGAATCGTCTCATCTTGTAGTTTTATAATATCATTTTTTTATATTTTTTTACTTATACACAACGTGAGTTATTAACTGTTAAAAATGTGTATTGGATTGCGCGCACAGGGTGAGTGTTGCATTTTCATGAGAACGGAGGAAGTACTATTTTAGTAGAATTTAGTTATTACATAAGTATTTAAAAGTTTGTGTATGTTCTGTCATTGCCATTTTTCACTTACTCATGCTAATCATATTCTGTCACATAAACAACTGTGCAATTTAAGTGCTGGCATGACAGAACATATAGGAATGGTATTAAGGGGTAGAGGCACAAAATGGTGCTAAGCTGTGGGAGACTTTGTGGGGACTTTTTTGGGCTTTGGTTCCTCACCATCCCTACACTGTACGAGTGAGTGGGTTGTCCACATTAATGCCCCAATTGCAATCACCAGACGTTGACCAAATGAGCCACAACAAGAGGCAGCATCAAGTGTTGTTCCCATTCAATTAGTAAAAGGCATCTAAAAATGTATTGAGACAAGCAGTCATGAATCATCTTTGATAGAAGAAGTAGTACATTATTATACACTCTCATCAATCATGGTACAAACTACAAACCATATAGTAGTGTACTACATTTACATTGCAATCAGAACACAGCCTATACTAAATGCAGAAAAATGTAATGAATGAAGACCTGCAGGGGTTGTACTCGTCACTAGTAATAAGAGAATAAAAAGAATGTGCTCAACGCCCAAACCTATATAGAAGAAGACTAAGGTACTGTAACTCCACTCGGGCGCTTCCCTTCCATCGCGTCCTTCTTATTCCGGCAATCTCCACAGAGAAAAGGCCCCTCCCACGGTTTTGAGCTCATTGAGAATATGGACCCGGCATGGACCGATATCCCCTCATTTGGCGCTAGATCAGCTTGGCACACAGCGCATATGAACAGACCGCTTCCCTCGTCTTTCCCCAATCTACATATATAGCGAAACCAAACTATTGATTAATCATCGTAAACGAAAGTTTTAAACCCTTTATAAACAGTAAAATGGGAGGCAATCAAAGAGAGGTAGAAGTTAATGAGGTTCGGAAATCAGGTTTTCGCCAAATGTGTTGCTATATATATACTAATTCTGCATGTGTAAAGGTGTTGAATTGTCACTCAAAAGTGTTGAATAATATTTACAAACATTAACAAATTGATGTTGAAAACATAGATTCAGAAATTCAACACTCGCATATGGAGATTCAGCACGTTAGAACGGATTGGGTTTTCACTATATATGAAAGCAAATCGGATTATTTTGTCCTCGAGTATTCCCTAATAACCCTGTTTTGGAGTACAATTTATAGCAATAGGAAACATAGTAACAATTAGAATTCGAAACGTGACACCTGCACTATAACTACAGAATCTAAAAGCTTGAACTTGTAGAGTTGTAGTATTATTTAACAAAAAGCTTCAATTTAAGGCACGTTGAAACCTATCAAACATTAATGATGCGCAGTAATGGATAGAAATTACGAACCTTTCAGCGAGCATTGCTGAGCCTTCTTCAAATAATTCCTCTACAATCCCAACAGCTGACAGCTTCTTCGTTAACTTACCAGCCCCAGATTTGGGGGATTTCTTTCGGAATATTAATGTCTGGAGTTTGTTGTATTTCTTTGGTGGAGGGGAAGGCGGCTCAACGTTGTTAGGAGGAATTATATCGACAACAATGCAAGTTGTGTCATCCTTTAGTCCACGTGTTCGCAGCGCTTCCTATACATTACCCATTACTGAGTTCACAAGACAGAATTTCGGGTATGGACAGTTATATATTTTTCTCAATATCAGACTATATTATGTCCAAAAGTGCCTACAAGGTTAATTAAAAGTCTCGAGTACCTTGACCACTAGCTTTGCAGCAAGTTCTGCAGGCAAACCACGACAAGACTTCGCAGCCATTTCTGACGACAAAGCATCCCAAACGCCATCTGAGGCGATTATTAACCTTCCACCTGCATTTGATAACTATGCACACATACAACACATCAACAATTTGACAAAAAAAATGCGCCAAGATAAAGATTCGAAAAAGTATATAATTACCTTCACTTGCTTAACATATGGAATTGGGACAATGAATTCTCCCACATCGGTATCCCCTATGGATCGAGAAAGACACAATCCTCCAGGCCAACACCGAAGTGGACCAATCTACGAAAGTAAAGCAACAAAACAACACATAAAACAAATGACATCCAACGATCATAATTCGCCTCCGACAGCAGGACTGCCCTTTGCAATATATACCAGAAAGAGATATCACCTCAGTCCCACCAAAAATGCTAAGCCTCCCAACTTCCCCTCCACTTGCTGTTACGCGTTCTCTTCTGTAATACAATTAGGAGATATTCATCCTTCTCTGTTACTTTAAGAGAAAAAAGAAACATAGCCCAGAATTAATCAACTTACTCCTCAGCATTTTCTTCTAGCCTATGATCAACGGTCAAGTCCGATACACTGGCGCCCTGAGAGTCCAAGACACACCGCGAATCCCCAACGGATGCAACTGTAACTGTCCATCCTTCCACAATTACAAAAGTTGCAGTGGTTCCAGACGTTTTTCCTGCATACGGTGAGACAGACGAAGGCGCACGACATCAGATCAGCACGACAGCGATTTAAAAACTGTAATAGACAACAAAGACGACGAAGAATCCACATGCCTTTGCTCTGAAACTCCTTATCAGTCTTGACAAAGCCGGCAACAAGTGCACGGGGTAAAGCTTGAACCCATTCGTCCCGGCCAAGCCCACGAGGAATGGCACCCAAAACATAACTCAATAAATGATCCCGTGAAAAGATCGCCGCAGCACTCCCATTGTGCCCATCGAAAATCTGAAATTCGACATACTCTTTATGTTACAAATCATTAGCCCAACACCAAGTACATAAATCCTTTTTTTCATTCAAGAATACATTAATTCACTTTGTAATAAGAAGTTTGCCAAATCTCAAGCGCTAAAAGAATCGTAATTCACAGAAACATACCCCGAAAACAGAAAACGAAGTAGAAGGATTCCCCTGAACCCTCTGGCAATCGGTCCTGGTCAAGAAATAATCCTCCCCTTTTCTAGACTGGGCTGCAGTGCCAAATCTCACTGCTGGCCTTTCCATTTTCTCATTCTTCAGTTCTCTACTTATCAATGCGGCTAACGGCACGAGAGATTCGTTGTTATTCCTATGCCTTTCTTCCCTTGATCCCATTTGGACAGGGGAAAATTTAAAAAAAGAAAAGAAAAAAGTGTCCCCTCGAACCTCCTAAGCTCAACTAAGGTTGCAAGGAGACTTTAATCGAAGAGAATGACAATTGCATATGACAACATAGTACTTTCCACACCACGCTGAAAGAACACTCGGTTCACAAAAGCTTATTCACTTTTCCCCACTGAAAAGCGAATGCCACAACTATCACAACCCTAATTAACAAACATTCAAGAAACCCCCAAATTTCTCAAGATCAGCACAAAGAAATCCCTGCAATCACAATTTACACACAACACTGAGATCTAAAACCACACAATGACGGTATAATTAGAACTTAGAAGGGTTCCAAAATCAAAGATAGAAGATAAGATACCCATAGATAAGAGGAAAAAAGTGAAAAGCAAAATGGAACTACGATTACCTCAAAAAAGAAAAGAAAAAAAATACTACCTTCGAACACGGATTTGCTTCGCGCACTGTGGATTTTCCCCCACAAAGAATTCCAAATTGCAGATCTGATAGCGACTGGCAGACCCAAAAACGCATAAATGCAAAAGATTAAATTTTTTTGGAAAAAGAAAAACGCAGACGATGATTCCCCACTGAAAAACAAAGTGGGTAGCGGAATAAAGAAGAGGAAGAAATTCCACACGCAAAACAAAAATCGAAAAAACGCGGATTGATGACAATGAATGAACTGTAAGGCCCCCCCAATCATAATCATCAATCATAATCAACCACCAAACTGTTTTAATTAAGAGCAAAACAAACATTCTTTAATTAAAATACATATTGCCTGTGACTCTGGTGGATTTTAAAATGAAGGATACAGATGGACAACAGGCTAACTAAGATTTCTTTTACCACTTTTTAATATTTTCCATTGTTTATTGAATTGGGCCAACAAATGAAACTAAGGATGAATATAGTAGTAGTACTTGTACTTGGTAAAGTTCAGATATTTTCATGTAAGCAAAAAAAAAAAAAAAAAAAAAAAAAAAGGGAGGGTCTTGACTATTAATGATTGGGATGGGATGTCAATTGTCTTTGTCACAGTGTTAAATGCAATATGAAGATATGAATAGTGTAGAATAAATGGAAACTTTTTATGAACACTTTTGGATCATCTTTTCCTACCATGCAACTCATGATAGTCAATCCAAACGGCAAAAAAGTTGTAAGTGGTTCAAAATTTTCAAATTTTTTACTTTATATCCATATAAAACCCTAAACCCATGTTAATACTCTACTCACTCCGTTTGGTTAGGATTGCAACATTGCTATTTTTTTCACTATTCATAGTTAATTTTGTTTCAAATTGTTATAATAGTTATGGAAGAAAAAACATAGTCAAATTAGATATTGTTAGATTCATCTAAACTTATAGATTTAGAATATCAATTTTTTATAATTTTTATTATACGCAATTTAAGTTATAAGTCGTTGAAAATGTGTATCGACATGCGTGCCTATATTCAATGGTGCAATTCTATAAAAACGGAGGAAGTATATACTTTGGCTATGTTTGATAGATCTAAAATATGAAGATTATTAATTGATTGAACAATACATTTAGTGTAGATAAATTTTATTATTAAAACTATTTCTAAGATTCTTTTTTTAAAAATAAAATAGAAGAAAATCCAATCACTCAATTTGGATTTTATTTTCTATCTAACATTCAAATTTGCTTAAATAATTAAACTATTGCCACTGATGTTATCAAACAGACTTAATAAATAAGTACTCAATGCATAAAGTAATAAAGTAATAATTTGTGTTATCAAACATATACCTTTTTTTCATATAAAATGTTGATTTCTTTATATAGTTTTTATCCAATCCGGTTACGATACAACCCTTTCAAGAGCCTTTAGGTGTAGACATCATAAAAGAGGCATCTCGCATCATAAAACACTTATTTGAGCATCACATTTTGGCATCACACAACACATGTCTCCAACACACAAAATACATTATTTCATACATCACACAAAACAACTCTCACATCACACACATGGTGGTTGCATACACAGCCACCCGCACACTAATCCCTTCCGTTGTTATCTTTTTATAAATTGAAGGAAAACTCGTTACATCTATCTTAAAATGATGGCGATTATCCATTTAAAAACTTTTATGAATCAAATCCTATTTTTTTTCTTTCTTTTTAAAATATTTAGATAATTGTTTGATCATTTGGAAAAATTTTGACTAGTTCTTTTGGAGTGTTTTATTCCTCTCATATCCTTTAACAAATATATTTACAATCCAATTTGTAAAGTTTAATACATTTATTATATCTTGAGAATAGGTCAAAATTGCTTTGAGAATCTAATGGAAATGATACGTTATTTTAACATTTCAACTTTTCATAGAGCGTGTTAAATTGATTATAGGGATCCATTTGCTCATCTCAAATTCTTATGTGAATATCTTTTTTAAACTTACATCCTCGTTTTCACCGTGGAGTTAACTACTATTCACAATTATTATTATTATAAAACACACAACCACATTAGGCACTTACCATATGCAGGGCCGGTCCGGAGGGGCGGTCAGAAGTTCAATCGCCCGGGCCCATAGTGAAAAGGGCCCAAAAATTACTTTAAGTTTTAATAATTTTTTATTTTTTCTATTTTATATAATAATTTTTCATTCAACTTTTTATGTTTTTTCTTTAAATATAATAAAATTAATAATTAATTTCTCATTTGATTTTTTTTCTCTAAATATTGTAGTAAGTTTGATTTCTTTTATATTTTCAAATCAGCGAAAGGAAAACGTTTAGTATGGACATACTTTCTTTTAATAATTTTTTAATTATATGTACTGTATAAATTTAATGGGGATGTGGACTTCGCCTAGTGGTCAAGTTCTCCACTCCTTACATATAGGTTGGGGTCCGATTCCTTATCCGGCGCCCTATCTCTCCCCTTTATCGTAATTTGTGTGGCATGAACTTCCATCGTCATTTCCTAACATAGGTTATTCAACTAGAAAATTAATTGGGGCCAATTATTTTATTTTGTCCAAGGGCCCCTAAAATTTCAGGAAAAACCCTGACCATATGGAACATTATGAATTCATTTAACTATAAGTTTAATACTTTAATTAATATCTCAAGTGATCATATATTGTCTCAACTAAATAGTTTATGAAGGAAATGATTTAACTATTGGTAACAAATTCATTTCGAATATGTATTAGTAAGAAGAACATGAAATGTAAGTACTAAAATTTATAGCTATATCATATGAAGTGATTACATTATTTTTATGCCAAATTCAATCTATTGGTGGAAAACCCATGAATGGATAGAAGGCTCTGTCGCTCTGAAGTCTGATGGTTACCTGGATCTGGAGACGGTAATGATAGTACACACATTTTTGGTCTATTTTTGGGTGAATCAAAGAAATTTATTAAGCTTTTTTCCAGGCAGAAAAAATCCGTCCATGTTAAAAATTTCAGATTGATTGCTTAAATAAGGTTATTAATTCGGCATCATGTTAAATCCTTCCATTCTTTCAACAAAACATAGAAATGATATTTTGTTAAGATACATCAGATGCGACGTGTTCATCCCATGGGTTTATATAGTTGGAAGAAACTCCACTTTTATCACCACTGATTTTGATTTTAGGTTTAAACTCTCCATCCAGAATTTTATTAATATTGTATCAGAGCCTTGATGCTGGGGCTGAGTATGTTTGATCATGGATTTGATATTTAATTTCGAGATGAATATAATCTTGTTGGCAGGGTAGGGGAACGTGTTAAGATCCCACATAGTCGTCCCATTGGTATATATATTTAAGTTCAACTCCACCTATCATCATTTAATTTTGGGCGGAACTTTTATTAACACATTTCCCTTTCTACACCCAATATAAAAATAAAATCCGAGTAGTAGGAATATGCAGCAAAAAACATACTCCCAAGTCCCAACCAACCAAATTCCAAACCATACAAAATCTCCACCCGCCAACAGAACCTGCTTTAGCAGAGGCTACAGAAAGGATCAATGACAGTAAAAGCTGAACCCGATGATGTCTGAAAATCCTCACTCTTCAATAGCACATCCTCATCCACCTCAGGTGTAGTAACTGCACCACCACCAACAACATTATTCCCCACAACGATCACATCTTTTACTGAAAATCCTCTGCTGCACTACACTTATGAATCTCCTTAAGACCATCCAACACCTCATCCATTGATGGCCTCATCCCCCTGTCCCCCTGCAGACACCGGAATGCTATCTCCGCCACAGCCGTCGCCATCCTCCCCACCCGCGCGTC
Source organism: Hygrophila difformis (assembly GCA_030278955.1). Classification (NCBI taxonomy): domain Eukaryota; kingdom Viridiplantae; phylum Streptophyta; class Magnoliopsida; order Lamiales; family Acanthaceae; genus Hygrophila; species Hygrophila difformis. The sequence goes on from JAOANR010000288.1 coordinate 271,624, forward strand.
CTCCCTGCACCCGAAGCCCGGGTCGATCAGCTCATCGAACAATCGCATTTGTATCTTATTAACCGCCAGGCTCGCCAGGTTGACCTCGTCCCGGTTTATGTCCACCGCGGGCATCGATGACAACAGCTCGATCAGAACGACTCCAAAACTGTAGACGTCGCTCTTGTCCGTCAGGCGGTAGCACTGGTAGTACTCGGGATCCACGTATCCGAGCGTGCCCTGAGGCGAGGTGGAGATGTGAGTCACGTCGTTGGGGAACAGCCTCGACAGCCCAAAATCGGCGACCTTGACACCGAAATTGTTGGTGAGCAATATGTTGTCGGACTTGACATCGCGGTGGATGATGTCGGATTTGTGGAGGTAGGACAGGGCCGCCGCGGTTTCTATGGCGATGTTGAGACGCACGGGCCAAGGCATGGGGGGCAGAGTAGTGGCGGATCGGGGGCCGTGGAGGTGATCGGCCAACGTGCCGTTGGGAATGTACTCGTACACGAGGAGGAGTTCCTTGCTCGTCATGGAGGTGCACCCGTAGAGGGACACGAGGTTTTGGTGCCTTAAACATGTGAGGATTTTGATCTCGTTTATGAACTGATCCATTCTTCGGCTGTTGTGCTCGTACAGCCGCTTTACTGCTACTTCTCTTCCGTCTCCAAGTTTTCCTAAGATAACATCCAGGTTGGTAAATTCTTTGTTATTACACGGTACAGTTATTATTACATCGGACATACATGGGGTTGAAATCGTTTATTCTACTAACATTAGCAGAAACAGCTTATAGACAACTATATATCTTTGTAGGAATAATCAATTGAAACCTATTTATTTTGCTTACATTGAAGTTGGAGAAATCAATGGAAGATATAGCATTATTTCTTCATCAACTTGTTAACGAACCAACTTTATACTAAGAGCTCATGCTGTTAGAACTTAGAAGCAGAATTCATATATCAGTCCTCAACACTCCCCCTCACGCATAACGTGGGCTAACAGCTCTGATACCATCTTAGTGAACCAATTCTACTAAAAGCTCGAACAGTTAGGGAACAGAATCTAATACTAGCATAGTATATCAGTACGCAACACAACTATAACTCAAATCTAAAGAACTTACATTTGGGCTACAGCCTATAATGTTTCGCGCATGCATATTGTTTAGGACAAGGCGGCAAGAGGTAGTGGTGTCTTACCGTAGTATACGGTGCCGAAGGCTCCATCGCCGAGCTCCTTGGAAGAGTCGAAGTTATTAGTGGCGTCTTGCAGTTCTGAGTAAGCGAAAACCGGGATGCCAAAGTAGGATCTGTGGCCGTCGGCTTCCACGTCCACCTTGGACATGCAGCTTCTTGATGAGAAGCAAAGGTTCTTGATTCTATGGCCATGCCAGGCCAAGAAGCATACCAGACATGTAAGAAGGAAGACGCTCACTCCTGTTACCACTGCAAATGGCTAGTGTCTTTCATTCGAGTATTTTGGTGCGGTGCATGATCAAAAAGATAATGACAAGACAATTGATAGTGACACATTTGTTAGGGAAAAAACTGTGAGTACCTGTGGCAATTATCAGCTTAGTCTGGGGTTCTTCTGCACACAATTAAAAGTCGCAAAAGAAAGAGTTTGGTGTGTTAGATTACAGTTGGAAAGTGAACAATAGAGAAGGAAATGTAGACTATATGTAGTATATATGAAGAAACATGAAAATGATTACATCACTAGCTAGTTCAATGCTTTCTTGCATCTATTGTTTACAAGCAAAGTTAAAGTTTACAATTTCAGACCGAATGCAACCACTGCACAACCCCTTTTAGATGAAGTATATTAAGTATAATCTTTCAATTTGAAAATTAAAGTGTCATTTTTAAAATTTTAAATGATAATTCATGCATGTATGTATATATACAGGGGCGGATGCAAGCCCAGGCCAGGTGGGGCCCGGGCCCCACCTCAAATTTTAAAAAATTAAGTATATATACATATACTATATTTATATTATTAGTTTTAATTTTACTCCATTGGAATCAAATTAGAACATTTGTAATTTTTTTGCTCCAATCCAAAATTCATAGTTTTATTATTTTAATTTCACATATGAATTGTGCTTCTATTAAGGTACTTTTGAATTAACTTAAATATTTTTTTCTAAGCTTTTGATTTATTGAAGTAAGAAATGAAGAACTGATTCATTGAAACAACTTCGAATTACTAATTTGTTATCTCAATCATACATAGCTCAATTCTCCAAGTTTGATAAAGACGATTACTTCGTCTTTATGAACTCTATCTCACTTATTTTGTATACTTAAGGTTTAAAAAAAATTCCGGCCCTACCAGCCGAAAATTTCTGGGTCCGCCACTGTATATATATATATATATATATATTGGAAAGATCATGCATGTATATTTGTATATAATAATAATAATAATAATAATAATAATAGGAGTACTATTCTTTAAAAAAAAAATAAATGGGGAATAAATCGAGCAATCATCCCTTATTACCAGAGAAATTAGAGAAATTAGGGGAAGGAATAGGAAGCCCGTATGGATCGGGCCCCAATCCTTAGGTTGGGTCATGGGTGGTGATCATCCGATGGGTTTGGCTCAAGATAAGAATATAGTAATTCCAAAATACTTAAAAACAACAATATTATGAAATCATTGCCATTGCAATTCCATGTATTCCAGGAAGGCGGAATCAGGCCGGCCCCCCAATCCCCAAGCCTGTCATTTTCTTGAATATTTTCACCCATATATATAAAATCATTTCACTTTTCATTTGTCTAAGGCTCTAAGCTATGACAGCAACTTTAGTTGAAACTTTGTGCTCCACTAGGCCTGAAATTTCTCAGGTTAAGAAAAATTGCGTTTATTCACTGCAAATTTTCAAAGGAGTATTGAAGACCAAGTCTCCACTCTGCAGTATAATTAATTTCCCCCGTCATAATTCCACTGTAATAATAAGTACTCCAACATACTTCTATATTACAGTAATTACTTATTACGTCATTCTAATTACCAATTGCAGCTTAATACGTAGGAGTGATTACTTAGCTTCATATCAGTAAAGCTTTTGAATTTTAGGGTTTCAATTCTCGGAAAACTCCGATCGAGCATATATGGACAAAACTGGGGCAGTGGAGCTGTTAGTCAGGTATTAAACAATTGTTGAATCCTGACAGCCCAATTTAACAAAAGAATTCAGTTGTTGAGGTTAAAAGAACAACACTTTGAACACATACCAGGTGATCTGCATCTCCGGTCCCGGGGGCCGTCGGGGCAGAAACACACGTCCTGGTAAGTGGTGGCATTGAATCCACACCGCCCCCCACTTCTAACGCATCTATTACATCTCGGCGCTGTCCAGTGCACCACAAACCCTATCTTCAAAGCCTCTCTCAAATTCCCCATTCCCAGGTCCCCATCTACCGCCCCTTCCTCCACCGGCACCGCCACAGACTCCCCGCAATTCTCCACCGCCCGGCTGAAATTCTCGGCCTTCTGTTTATACATCGCCAAATCCCAACCACACCCGCTCCCCCCCGCGCCAGCACCCACCGATCCATTACACGATGAGAACAAATAAGCATACGTCACATTGTCCGCCATCCCGAACTGATTGGTCGGGAAATCCGTCAGGTTCCTGATTATTCCCGGAAAGCACCCGTCCCGTCCGGCGGCCACCGCGGCGTCGTTGTACACGCGGAGTGTTCGGGATCTGTAGAATATCTCCCGGACGATGTATTGGTCCCCGGTGGTCCCGAAGAGGTCGAATAGAGGGAAACCCTGGGCGGTGCAGTTGATGATTCCGAAACCAGGGTAGCCGCAGAAGGGTTGCTGCCGGCCTGGAATGAAGAAAGGGAAGGTTATGTTGGGTCCGCGGCCGCAGTTGATCGGGGCACAGGCTTTGTAGAGGTGATCGGGAGGGGTGTCGGAAGAGTTCATTGATGCCGATGATGATGTAGGGAAAGGGCGGAGGAGGAGGAGGAGGAGGAGGAGTGTGAAGGGGTTTGGAAATGTCAAGAATGTAGGCATGTTGTTAATTACTATTATTATTAGGAGTGTTATTGTTTTTGTTTTGGGGTTTGGGTTTAATTTGTGTGGACAATTTTGGGGTTTTTTTAAGAGATTGTGGAAGGGAGATTTATGAAGGCAAAGGGGAGTGGAGTTGAATTCAAAGGTTTGACCACAGGGGTTTCAATATGGAATTATGGACGACTAGTCTATTTGTCACATTCTTTTACGTCCATTGGTTTATAAATTACTATATTATACTAATTGTATTACTGATTATAGAAAAGGAAAAAGAAAAAGTGTAAGTTTAATTTATGGATTCATGCCCAATCTAGATTGGGAATATCGGTATACACAAAAATTTATTTATTCATCATTCATGCCATAACTTATGAAAGGAAAAAAAAAAGAAAGAAAAAAAAAAACTTACTGTAATTTTGGGGGGAAAAAATTTATTTATTCATCATTCATGTCAACTGGGACTTTCTGAAAAGTTGTCTGATAGATATGGAGTTTCCGGAGTCGATTATTACTCTCATCATGCATTGTGTGTCGTCGCCAGCTTCTTCTGTCATTTGGAATGGGAATATTCTTGAAGAGTTTAGGCCAACCAGGGGATTAAGGCAGGGAGACCCTCTCTCCCCTTATCTCTTCCTCTTGATCATGGAGAAGCTCTCTATCATGATTCAACAGGCGGTAGTAAGGGGGCTCTGGGAGCCTATTCGGCTGAATCAAGGTGGAATAGGGATATCCCACTTATTATTTGCAGACGACCTGATTTTGTGCTCGATGGGGGAGCGTAACAGCATTTCTGCCATAGCTCACATTTTGGACAAGTTTGCGACCTGGTCTGGAATGCACCTAAACCATTTAAAGTCCAAGCTATTTATTCCCAAGTACTTCTCGCAGGCTGACACAGAATGGATTGAGGCCGAGCTCAATATTCCGGCGTCTGCTTCTCTTGGTAAGTATCTTGGATTCCCTACATTTGTGGATAGACCTAAGAAAGCTGACTTCGCATTCATTATTGATAAGATGGAATCTAGACTGAATGGTTGGACTTCTAAGTTGTTGAACAAGGCGGGGCGGCTAACACTTTGTAGGGCGGTCCTCTCGGCTATCCCCTCGTACTATATGCAGCTTTTTTGGCTCCCTGAATCCATATGCGAAGCTATAGATAAAAAAGTCCGGAATTTCCTTTGGAAGGACAGAGAGGGCAAGGGGCTCAACTTGGTGAATTGGATAACAGTTTCTGCTCCAAGGAAGGCAGGAGGGCTCGGGCTTAGGAGGGCTAGGCATATGAATATAGCTCTTCTTGGGAAACTCCTTTGGGGGCTTATTCGTTCGCCGGACAAAACTTGGGTTCGGCTGGCCAGGGATGGTTTTTCTACAGACGACCTTTATCTGACGCCTCGTGCTTGTGACAGGTCTAAATTACTTAAGACCATTCAGAAAATTCTCCCCTATCTCCGGCAAGGTCTATCTTTAAGATTGGGTGCTGGTAACGTGTCTCTCTGGTTTTCCACTTGGTGGAACGGCCAACAGCTCGGCCCCTCCCTTCCCTTCGTGGAGGATCGAGAATGCATGAAAAAAGTTAGAGATGTGATCCGCGAGGGAGAATGGAGTTGGGAAGGTATTATATCACAAATTCCTCCCAACCTGCTCCAAGCCATCACCTCGGCTCCCCCTCCCATACTAAACAACAGCCTCCCAGACATCTGGACTTGGACGCCTCAAAAGGAGGGGAAGTATACTGTGAAATCGGCCTACACATTCCTCCTGCAGAAGGACTCTTCTCACCAGGATTGGGATTGGATCTGGCAAGTGAACATTCCTGAAAAGGTTGGCTTTCTCCTCTGGTTGATCTCTCACAACGCTCTCCCAGTGAATGCTCTCAGGTATCAAAGGAAACTCGCCTCTTCTCCCCTGTGTTCCCTTTGTGGCACGGAGTGGGACACATGGGGACACTGTTTACTTTATTGCGGCTGGGTGAAAAATGGTTGGAGGAAGCTTCGGATTGACATTCCCTCGGACTGCGACCAGATGCAAAGCAAGGACATTCGGTTATTGTTGAAAGGCCTATACCGTATTCATGGTGTGAGGTTCGTGATGGCTCTCTGGACCTTTTGGTTGGAAAGGAATGCGAGGGTTTTTAGAGGGGAGGAGAAACCGCTATGGCTTATGGTGAAGGAGATCCACTCAGCCTGTTGGGATGTTGAGAGGGCTAAGACTCATCCTCCTCACAGGCACGGCACCCAGAGATTTGTCAAATGGAATATGATGGAGGTTATGGGTAAAATCTTGCACGTGGATGGGAGTTTACAGAGGAACAATGGGAGAGCTGGGTTCGGGTTCGTCATCAGAGAAGACAGTGGACAGTGGTATGGAGGGGGGTGTGGTTTTCTTGGCAACACCTCTATTATTCATGCGGAGCTTGCTGCCATTGCCCACGGCCTCCAATTTGCTGCCAACAAGGGGATCAACTCGATCGTGGTTTATTCAGACTCTCAATTGGCCATCAATTTACTGGATGTTAAGGATGATTACCACATCCTGGCCCCCATCCTGCTCCGGATCAGGAATTTGAGACAAGCATTCGACCAGGTGGATATCTTTCATGTGCTTCGAGAAGGTAACCAAGTAGCAGACGGGCTCGCTCGGCATGGCGCATCCAAAGAAGAGTTTTATACCACGTGGGCTTTCCCGCCTGATTTTATCCGGGGTGAACTCTTAGCGGATGCTTCGGGGACTTGGTTCCCCAGGGAGTGATCCTTGTTTATTTTCCTTTGGCAGTTTCTTTTCTGTTTGATTTTTCAATTTCGGTTGTACCCTTCTCCGGCCTTTGGCTAATCAAAAAAAAATACTGTGAATAGAAGATGGTATATAAAGCTGCTACGCTCAATATCTATTAATTTATAGTAGAAAATTAAAGTAATACTTACTACAGTAATGCCCTTTCATTAATTATTTAAAATTGATATTTGTATTAAATAAGTATGGCATGCAATTGATGAAATCATCAACTGTGTGATTAGAGACGCCGTTTTAAAGAGTCGGGTATAGTTAACTTCTAGTTTTAACTTTTAAATAAATAATTTTTTGCGGTACAACTTTTAAATAAATAAGGATTAATGTTGAATTAATAAAATGATAGAAATTTATTTTTGTCACAAATAGGTCTGTGTTTTGTGATTAAAATAAGGGCATTTTTTTTATGTAAGATATAAAATAAAAATAAAAATATTAATTGGCTTGAGTGAATTTAGACGTTAATTGCTTAAGTAATGTATTGGATTTGAGTATTGTATATGAAAAAAAAAAAAAACCTTCTTTGGGATGGGCATCACTCATTATCCATGCAAATCCTCGAATGATTAATCGTGGGTCCAATGTGATATGGGATACCGGTTATTCATAAAATAATAATAATAATAAATAAATAAATAAATAAAAATACCGATCTCTATGTGAGGTGGTTCTATGATAGAATGAAATCTTAAGACTTAGTTATGCGCCATTCCTCAAAATTGAAGAATTAGGCTGCCTTTGAGAAAAGACGCTAGCGATTAGCGTTTAGCTTTTAAAATATATACTAAAAATAGCCTAAAATCCTATTTATAGTAAACGCTAATTACAGTAACCGTCAAATTTTAATCTCTAATCTCTAAACTCAGAACGCTCCTCTCCCCCAGCTTTTAACTTTCCAAACTCCAGACTCTAAACTTTAATTTAAAATTCCATTACCAAACACCATTATTCAAATTTAAAACTATTTATTATCATTAATTTCAAACTCCAAACTCTAATCTCTAAACTCCAGACGCTAAATTCTAATTATTTTCCAAACATATCCTTAGTAGGTTAATCCAATTTATTTATAAGAAACCTGCATTCATATGTATCAATTATCATGTAATGAGAACTCCAAGATCCAATTGCCTCTCATCAGTCCTCACTGGTCAACGGTAATTAGCAAACTTTAATTATACAGCCTCATGATCGGATTTACTTTCGTTAATAAATAGATATATATAATAATATAATTAATATAAACCTTACAAGTTACATCACTAATGATTCATGTAATCAACCCCATACAATCCATGGCCATAGGTTAACCATAACAATTCAGTAGCTGGTATTTTTTTTGGTGAACAGTAGCTGGTATTAATGTATAAGAGCATCTCCAATGGTACCCTATAACTCAAAATGAGTCGGCATCTTCTCTCCAACAATACCCTAAAACCAAACCTATTTTAAGTTTTTTGAGTTTTATGAATAGTAAATACTCAAATTTGAGTTTTTACTATTCACAAACCTATCTCACTTTTTGCAATTAAAATAATTACAATATCATCCCTCCAATTGGTGCAAATTGAATATTGATCTAATTTTGTATTATGGTTAATAATTTTATACTTCATACATTTTTTTATTAAATTTATTTTATATTTATTTAGATTAAAAATATTAAGGTTTCTTTTTTAAATAAATTTTAAACATAAAGATAACTAAAATTTTAAAGTTTTGATACAATCTTAGCAATCATTTAAAAAAACTACATTAGCATATGAAAATATAATTAAAAATAATACATCTCAAAAACTTAAAAAAAACGTACAATATTAAACAACCAAATAACTACGTAAACGGAAAATTAAGTTAATAGTCATCTAAATCAACATTGGATCCTCCGACACTGTTGAAATACGGGAATATGTTCCAGTTGCATAAGGATCCGGTTGACCTTATTCTTTGGCTCTTTTTTGTAAAATACGCACTTCCGCAGCTTGAGCATATGCACGAACATGAGTAGTAGAGATGCGCATTTTGAACTTCGTAATGCATTAGTTGAATACTTGCGGAAAAACACACAAATTCCAATTCTTGATATTGGATAAAAATCATTTGCTTTTAAATAAATATGTATGTCCCGCCATTTAGTGTAATTCGTATTCTAATTATGTAATTCTTTCTTAATTAATGACTATTGAATTTATGTGGGGTTAATGTATAATTTATAATAAATGATGGGTATGACTGAAAAATAAATAAGTTTGTATGGGAAAGAATATCTAGAGAATATTCTTTTGAGTTTGAGTTTAGTGTAAATGGTTGGAGATGAATTACTGTTTGATGTGACATTTACTGTAAAATGAGTTTGAGTTTAGTGTTGGCTATTGGAGATGGTCTAAGTATTACATATATATTGTGTAATTTCAAGTTTAGAATTTCATGTACCAATGGCAACAGTTTCTTAAATAATATGGCTTCGGCCCTCCTTTCCCCCCGAAAAAAATTTAGAATTTCATGAAACATGAAAATGATACTCTAATAAAATTTCAATTTTTTTTTTTGGAGGAGTCATTAAAAGCCTGAGAATGGATGGTGGAAGCCCATGCCACACAAATTACAAAGGGAATAAAAGGGAGAGATAGGGGACCGGTGGAGAATCGAACTTCCAACCTTCTATTGGAAGTTAAGGAACTTAACCACTTCGGCTAAGTTCTTATCCCCTAATAAAATTTCATTTGAAATTGAATCTAAAATATATATATATATATTACACGTAATTAATTTTAACCATGATGTCATAATGCCATGCATACGGTACTTTTAATTATTTTTAGCACATATACCCCGATCCACGGAATAACGAAAAATTCTAAAATATTAATTAATTATTTAATTTGAATATGCTCGCGTGTACTTTAAAATGTTAATATATACTTCCTCCATTTCCCTAAAAGTGCAACATTTACCACCTATTGCACGCAGTTAAATGTAATTTTTAATAATTAATGACTCAAATTAGGTATAAGTAAAAATTTATAAAAAAACGTGATATTATAAAACTACAAGATAAAACGATTCCAACAAAATCTCACTTGACTATATTTTTCCGTGTATAACTATGATAAAAATTTAAATCAAAGTTAAATAATGAATAGTAGCAAAACTGAAATGTTGCAATTTCACAATAACGAAGGAAGTACGTTATTTCAATGTTGTTGATGAGCATAGCTAACGCATCAGCTACACTAAAAGTTAGCATGACCCAATATATCGTCTAAGGGTTTTGGCCTTAATTAAAGAAAAACATTTAACAGTGCACCACAAGAAAAAAAAAAAAAAAAAAAAAAACCAATTTTCCGGGTAACACCAAAATGCAGGTCGTTTCGGGGGTTACCAACCGAAAATGTCGGTCGGAAATTTCTTTGTCCGAAATTTGCCGCGGACCAAAAAAACTGTCGTCGGGGATCTGCCGACCGCATTACCAACCGCACGTTGGTCGGCGAAATTACCAACCGAATTACCGACCGCAAATGCGGTCGGTAATGTCTGGTCCCGAATGGTCCTGGAGACATTTCCCGACCGCATTACCGACCGAATTTTCGGTTGCTAATTTTAGCGACCGAAATGTGCGGTCGAACCCACCACCTCATCATCCCCCAACGTCCACCTTAACCAACTTGGCTAGCTCTCATATCCCACCAATTATATCTATCCATGTGTCATATCAAAGTCTTTCCAAATATATTTTGGGACATGCTAAATAGAGGGATCGAACCCTGGTAAAGGATAATATTCCTCGCGCGTGTGCCATCCGGGTATCTCTCAATTCATGTCATTACATGTAAATCTTCATATATAACCTATATATACATATATAAATTTAAATTTGTAAATTAATAATTAAACTGAAATAAAATTGAAATAAATATTAATTAAATTAAATACTTAAATAAAATATTAAAGAAAATATATAATCATAAAATAAAATTTATCATAAAAATAAAATTATTTATATAGACAAAAAAACACATCAAAATTAAATTAAAATTAAAAATATTCAATGAAAATAAAACATAAAGAAAATTCAAAAATAAAATAATGGGGAAAAAATTTAGCGACCGCAATTTCGATCGATAATTCGGTCGGTAACTTTAGCGACGACATTTTCGGTCGGTAAGTCGGTCGCTAAGTTATATTTTTTATAAAAAAAATAATAAAAATTTAAAAATTTGGGGAAAAAATTACCGACCGAAATTTCGGTCGGTAATGCGGTCGGTAATACAAACCACCTTTGTTGCGATCGATAAATCGGTCGGCAAAAAACACCCAAACGCAATAACAGATATAAATTACCGACCACTACTCGCGGTCGGTGATGCGATCGGTAAATGCGGTCGGTGTTCCGGAATTTTCTTATAGCGGTGGTTGAAATGTATGATTTGTATTTAGTAGAGTTATTTAACATGAATAACGAAGTGTTTATATTACTGATTTCTTTAATGGTGAGTAAAAACAATGGTTATAACATATTTAAAATACTCAGTAGTTGTTAATCAAGTTATCTGATATATTAAACAAGTAACGTCGTATTATTTCTTCTTTTGGAGGATTGTTATCAGTATTACTGATCTGACCATGAAGTAATTTTGCCTTTTTCTGCAACGAGGAAGGAAGGTAGTAAAAAGAAGAAACTGTGAAAATCAAATGATCAGTAGTGAATTAATTAATTAGGCGACACCATGCATGTCACAAAATAAGGAGTATCGTCACATAATTCTACCAAGGAACAATCTATATTGTATGTGGTTTGTATATGTGAAAAAATAATACTCCCTCCATCATATTGAATGTGTCTTGTTACTGTTGAGCACGAGAATTAAAGTAAAACTGATTTATGAGTATATGGTGGGATCCACATAATTGTTAGATGGGAAAATTATTTCTATTTATAGAAAGAAGACATTTGTGATGAGACATCCAAAAATAGTAAGTAAGACATTTCAGTTGGGACGGAGGGAGTAGTACGTAGTATTTTAATAACGAACTAATAGTGTGGAAAAAAAATTAACGAACTAATTGTTAAATTAAAAATCTTTATCTTTCACCTTCAAACTTTTACAATTGGATTGTGTGCCTTGGACTCTTACACACACATTTGTTGACAGATAGGTGTCAATGTTATTAAAAAGAAAAAAAAAAGAAAAAAAAACTTTAGAATTGAGATGGATCCCATCAGTCTTCTCATCCCTCCCTTTGCCAAAAAAAAAATTAGAATTAAATTGTGACAACAAATAGAGTCGACTTGATCGAATACCAACTAATTAATTAATGACCAGGGATATTCCAATAGTATCACAGTAGCTTATCAAAAATTTGATAAGTAAAGTTTACCAATAAAAAATTTAAAAAAAAATGATAAGTAAAGAGATTTCTTTAAATTTAAGTACTTGCTTAAGAGACTAAAATCTAATAATGATTTAAATTGAATTGGTTATATATATATGTGTATATATATCCTAACTCAAATTCTAGAAATTACATTATAAAATTAAAAAAAGAAAATGAGTACACTAAATTCGTTACAGTAGTAGTACTAATGAAGGTTGCATTTGCAATGGGAAGTCAAGTTCCATTTGTTGAAATAATTGAAGCAATATACCAATGGTTGTATGAGTTGACGGGTCTCCGTCTTTGACCATTCTTTTAGTTTGAATAAAAATGCGCAAGAAACTTGGGAGTTTTTTTAAATAATACAACTTCTACTTTTAAATTTATACCTTGAACAATTTATGAAGTATATCCTAATTATATTAAATACACAGTTTAATATATGAAAAACAGTTCACCAAATGAAATATCTTATGAAAGACACTTATCCAAAAGTTGGAGGTTTGAGGTTAAGTCCTTGGACTTCCAATGGAAGGTTAGAGTTTTAATCCTCACCGGCCCCCTATCCCTCTCTTTTATTCCTTTTTGTAATTTATGTGGCATGGGCTCCCACCATCCTTTTTCTAATCTGTATAGACTGTTCAGCAAAAAAAAAATGTGATAAAATACACTTATCCAAAACGTTTATTATCTAAATAAAAATTTTATTATTAAAGACAATGAAATTCATCTATTTACAATAGTCCCATGGTATTTGGGATTAGGTAGGCAAAGAATTCTTTTGAATCGATAGGTCCTCGCAATACCTGCCGTGATATTATTTGATAATACCTCAACAGGTATCTTTTACTTTCCATAATCGTGGAAAGTATGGACAATGAAACGCTATTTCCCAAAGTAATGTTTTGCATACCTGCCGTGTTATATATATATTTTTTTAAAATCGGTTATTTTCATGCCACATTGAACTCAAGACTAATCTCTCGGCAATTTGTATGGACAATGAAACGCTATTTCCCAAAGTAATGTTTTGCATACAAAATAATCAAATCTAAAACATTACTTAAGCGACTAGAAAAATACATGCTAATAATTTAATTTATTCCAATTATTTAATTTATTAAAAAAAATTTAAAAAAAATGCATATTTAGGAGAATAGTAGTACTGTACAAGTTATCTTTCGCCCTTTCGTTGGGTATTCAAAACATTGTCCCGTAAAATTTCGGGTACCCAGTATTCGAGTATCCGAACCCGTTTACTTGATCCGGCACCTAACCCTAGCCCGAGGAACACCCAACATGTGAGCGGACTTATAGGGCCTTTTTTCATTGTTAAAGGCCCATTTAAGAAAAAATCGCTTACATCTCAACTCTTTAACAAAAGGTGCTATTTTAAACATGACTCGTGTGTAATGATTCATTACCAATCATAAATTTCTAATATGCCATAGTTTTGCATGATACGTATCATCAATATATGATATGATATGGTATATAAATAGTACTACTACACTATTGACATATTATGATTTCACCAGAAATCTTTAGATATTACTTCATCCGTCTCGATATAAATTTGACGATGTAATTTTTGACACTATTCATTGTGTAACTTTGATTCAAATTTTTATCATAGTTATGTAAAGAAAAATATAGTCATGTGAGATCTTGTTAGATTCGTTCAATCTAGTAGTTTTAGACAATAAACTTTTTATAAGCTTTTATTATACACAATTTAAATTAAAAATCGTTAAAAATGTGTATCGGCAAGCGTGTCGGATGGAAATATAACAATTGAATTGAGACGAAGGTAGTATGATGTACTATATTAATTATTAATTACACGAATTGACGTTATATCAAAGATTAGTTGGCAGGATGAGTGAGTTATCTTCGATTCTAATCACAAATATTTTAAAATGAATACAACAACTAAGACCATCCCTATCCATGATCTCAAATGGGAGACTCAACATTCCACATCATCATTTATTTAAAAAAAAAAAAAATCAATGGTGGTTGGGTTGGGAAGGTGCCAACCTTGAGACCACTTGGTCTCTTTCATTTGACCAATGGGATTGAGACACTTGTCTCAATTTCATTGGTCAAGTGATTTTTTTAATTCATATAATAAAATGATTATATCTTTTATATAAATAAATAAATATAACTTTAAAATATACCAAATTTTATAATTTTTCATTCTCTATAAATAGAGACCATTCTTGATATATTTTTGTTAAATACATAATATATCAATTTTGATATATCTAACCTATTTTAAAATTTATAGGAAATAAAAATAAATAAAAATATATTAAAATTTTAGATTTTTTATTTTTTATAAGTAAGATAAAATATTTATTTTTTGATACATTAATTTTTTTATATTGCAACACAGTTTAAAATTTTACAAATTAAAATAATTATATATAATATTTTGGTTGGAAGGTTGGGTGGTTATTGATAAAAGTATGTAAAATTGGGATGGTTGGGTTGAATAAATAATGATGAGTTGGAGGAGAGAGAAATTAATTAAATAATGAGATGGTTGGGTGGTTGGGTGGTTGGGTGGTCATGGATAAAGATAGCCTAAGGCGCGTTTCATATATTTTATCAAAATCTCTTACATATATTTATCAATACCTTCTTTTATTAAGTTTGAGCTCCACGATTTACCTATGGTATTAATTCAAGTAGATAAGGTGCTTCACAAAATTGAATCTTAATTTTCAGGGAATCTTAAATAGTACTACTATCCTAAGGTCCCGTTTGTATTGGCTTTTAAAAAACAGTAGAAGCAGAATTAAGTAACTTTTATGTAAGGTGACGGGGCAGTTTTGGTATAATGGGATAAACTGGTTTGGTGTAAGGTGGGCGATACCAGGCAAGGTAGAGAACTTGATCTCATGGTGGCTGGGCTTTGATCCAAAAAAGGGGCGGAGAGATTGTTGGCTATTGACTTGTATGGCAGTAATGTGGACAATATGGAAGTGGAGGAACGACATTATTTTCAATGGAGTTATGCCGGATGGTCGGACGATGGAGGAGGAAATTAAATGGAGGGTGGGAATGTGGTGGAATGCGATGAAGGAGGGAGAGGGTGTTAACACTTTGTGTTACACCGATACCTTCCCAAGTGGCTGGGAAATACATAGGAAACTTAGTTCAAGGGGGCCAAGAAGGGGGTTGGTTTGGCTCCGTCCGGAAGCTGGGTGGTGGAAGATAAATACGGATGGATCCTCGCTTGGAAACCCAGGACCGGTGGGGGTTGGAGGAGTTATACGTGATGACTCTGGAAAGGTGATCTTTATTCTTTCTGATTTCATTGGTGTTTCGGATTCGAATTCAGCAGAATTTATGGCAATTAAGCGGGTGTGTGAGGCTATCATAAGAGACCAAGGATTTCCTCTTCCTAAGTTGATTTTTGAAAGCGATTCATACAATGTGGTATCATGGATTAAACGGCCGGAAGATGCTCCATGGAGGTATCATCAATTGCTTGCGTCGATTTTGATAGTATTCAACTACACAGGGGTGGTAAGAATTCAACATGTCATGAGAGAGCGTAATGAGTTAGCGGACGGCTGGGCAAAAAAGGGTGCCTCGGGCGAAGGCCATGTGGAAGAATGGTTCTAACTTTTACTGTAATTTATATGTTGTTTTTACAGGTTGTTGATTGAGGGTCTATTTGATGAACTTCGATGGTCTGGAATGGTGGATGTCCAAGAATGAGGTTGCTGATGTTGCGGATGCTAAACATGCTTTGCTGATGCTGATGTTGTTAGATTTGCCTTATTATCCAAATATGCTATGCTGATGCTGCTATTGCTGTTAATAATGCTGCTCGATCATCTGTAGCTGCTGCTGCTGATGTTGCTGGTTGATCAAGCTGAGGTTTCTTCATGATAGGTTTGCTCTTGCTATGATGTGATGGTTGCTTTGGTGTCTGATTGCTGCTGGTTCATGATGAGGATGATACTTGCTTTGTGGTGCAACTTGAGCCATCCAAAACATTACCTGGTTAGATCTGGAGATTTATGATTATAATGCATGTTTTTGTGGCGATCAGTTCTTGATAACCTTGGACTTGCTTTATCATACATATTGAACCTGCATATACTCATCTTCGGTGTTTTGGAAATCAAGGGTACTAGGAGTTTACCGATTGGCCTATTTTTCTCATACTACCAATCTTAATCCATGGGAGCCATGCGTCTTGAGCCTTAATGAATTATCCTACTCTTCTTTTAGCGCATTTCATGTCCCTCTACCCCTTCTTTTCTCTTTGATCCAGACTTGCATATCTCGGGATGTTTCAGGAACCGTTCATGTATTCTCAACATAAAAATGCTCCGTGTCGTTATTATCTCACGGTTTTTGATCTTTTTTTTATCTTTTTGTTGAAAGTGTGGGGATGTGATC
This sequence comes from Hygrophila difformis, assembly GCA_030278955.1. Classification (NCBI taxonomy): domain Eukaryota; kingdom Viridiplantae; phylum Streptophyta; class Magnoliopsida; order Lamiales; family Acanthaceae; genus Hygrophila; species Hygrophila difformis. Next base: position 288,238 of record JAOANR010000288.1, read on the forward strand.
CTTTAAATGTTTGGGCATTCAATCTTTTTGGATTTCCTTTGAGGAGTAGGGTTGAAGGTTGTTTGTTCTGCTCAAGATACTGGTATTTCGGGATGCCCCTGGAAACAGTAAGAAAAAATAGATTGAATTGTTGGTGAAAAGAAAAGAGAATCTTAGATCATTTTGAAAAGAATTGTTTGAAAAAAAAAAAAAAACTATTTAAGGAGGTGGTTTTGACTCATGTTTGTAAGGGGCAATCTTCAAGCTGTGGAGTTTTCAGAATGACAGCAGAGAGAGTAGAGTTGAGCGAGATGTTAAGCTGTTGGGTTGTCTGTCATTTTGTCTTGGTGTTAGGAAGATGGCCTTTGTGCGATGGCAACACGCTTTGAGTTCTTTGTGTGAGCATACATTGACGGTTCCTCATCCCCTTCACTCATAAACGTTCCCCCATATTTACAACTTGTGCAATCTATATCCTTCTTTTCATTTTGGTCCGGATCATCTCTGCCCTTAGTCCCTTTGTTTTCGATGCACTGGTTTTGAGTATTTTGCAGGGGAGATGTGTCTTTGAAGTAAGTTTATGGGTTTGCTCTGATCCTGGGATGCTGTGCTATTATGGGACGATAGCTGCCACGAAGGATGCTGCTGCGGTTGTAGTCTGCTGCTGTGTTGGGAGGATGCTGGTGCACTTTGTAGGGGAGATGAGCCTCATGTCTGCAGCTGTCTTGGTTTAGGCTGCTGACACTCTTCGCCTTTTTTTGAGGAAGTTGAGGCTACTGGTACTATAGGTGGCGCACGTTGGATATTGGTGTTTTTGGTGGCGCACGAACGTTATGATAATTCATTGCCACAAATGCTTGAGCTTGGGATTAAAAGATACTCCATTGAATAAGACTACTTAGGTGGGGGACCGGTCAGTGGAGATTGATGGTGGAGGATAGACTGACAAATGGTGCCTTGATTTGTGAAGCAGCAATGGTCTAATGGCTTTCTATTTTATTTTAGTTAATTCCCGCAGACGTCTTTTCTGTTATTGATTCCCTTGTTGTTCGAGACTTGCTTGTGAAATTAGTCACTGCAAGATATTGTCGAGTTGGGTGTTCATTGGACTTCATGTTCAAACTATTGTCCGGTTTTTGGATATAAAACTTTCTTCTCAAAAAAAAAAAAAAAACTTTTATGTTTTGATGAAATTTTTAAAAAACAGCTTTTTTACAAATTGTGTTTGGATGTATAAAAATAAAAAGTGTTTTTGGAATGTTATAATTACTAAAAGGAACTTGATATTTATATGGGATAATGGGAATAGTATATATTTATAGTATAATTTAAATAAATCGGTATGGCCATTTAAGACTTGGCACACATTACTAAGTGTTGACCCAATAAAAGTGAGTCCCACTGAATAAAAGTATGGAAGTGAGCCTATCGAAGTGAGCCTATTGAAGTGGGCCTATTCCTATTCAAGTGAGCCTATCGAAGTGAGCCTATTGAAGTGAGTCTATTCCTATTCAAGTGAGCCTATCGAAGTGAGCCTTTTGGCGGCCAAGGTGCCTTGGGTGGCGGCCTTAAGACCTAGGATGACGGCTGGATGTGAGATAAAGGCGGCCGAAGGGAGTGCTAGGTGGCGGCTCACATTGGAGGCCTGGCGAACACAATGGGCGGCCTGGGAAGCCCTGAAGGAGGCCAAGGAGTGTGCACGATGGGGACCTGACGTACGCAGGTGTCGGCCAGGGAGGTCTCAAGGGCGGCCAGCAAGGTGGCGGCTCACGCGATCAAGTGGCGGCCAGGGGTGCCCGGATGCGGCCCGTGTGCGGATCGACGGAAAGGAGATTCCGGGGGTGTGAGTGCGCCCAGCCGCCACCAAGAAACTCTCGCATCATCAGGAAACCCTCCAAGTAGCCGTCAGCCTCCATCCCAGCCTCCATCATCCATGTCGTCAGCCTCCATCGAACGCAAACTGCATCACCAACTCTAGGGGTGCAGAGCGGTTATTAGAAACGGTTTCTTCGTTGCTACACACGATTTCCAAAGGCGGTTCTCTCCTTTGCCTATAAATACCAACCGAGGAAGAAGGGAAGAGAGATCAGACCTCAACACAACTCTTCAAAGAGACGCTTTACATTCTTTACTTTTTCCTAGTTTTGTTTGGCTTTCTTTTTTAGCTTTTCGCAATTTCCATTCCTTTACTGCTTTCTGTCTTAAATTCCTTATCGCTTTCTTTAAATTCCAGCATTGTAATTCAATTCCAGTTTAATACTGTAATCTTTCAAGTTTATTCAGTTAAATTATTGTCTTCGTTCTTCAATATTTTCTTGGTAAACACTAAGTAATTTTGGCTTCTGCTTTTGAGAGAAACACCCCTAAACTGTTTCTTACAAAAACACTTTTTTTGCTTTTTGATAAGCTTTTTTTTTCTTTTCTAAAGCACATCCAAATACTCAATTTTTTACAGAAATAAAAGTAAAAGCACTTTTTAAAGCCCATAAAGCCCATCCAAACGGCACTAAGTTCAACTTCAATACCATTATTATCATCAATAACTAATATAGTAAAGTTCATATAAATACGATGATTTATTGGGTTATTTAACACGTGTCTTTATCACCATTTAAAGGTAGACATTGTTGGGGTGGGGACTTACACTATTGGTCAAGTCCCCCATCTCCCAACCATAGGTTAAATGTTCGATTTCCACTTGGCCCCTATCCATCCCCTTTGTAATTTGTGTGGTTTGAGCTGCCCCACACCTTTATCGATACATGGGTGTCTCTGTTTACCAAAAAAATGTAGACATTGTTGGTAGACATTGTTGTGACTTGTGAAGCTCAGTGTTCTCAATTCCCACTGCAATTAACTAGAATAAGCTAATTTTATTTAGCTTATTTGTCAAACAGGTTCTTAATTTTATAGCTTACAAAACTTATCAACTTGGGCAGGGGAAAATCTATTTTTGGTCCCATGGGATTTTCTCTCACACACTTTTGGTCCCAAGTTTATAAAATTTCCACTTTTGATCCCATTAGATAACTATTTTTTCCACTTTTGGTCCCTTGGTCTATTTTTTAAGGAAAAGAATCATATGGATCAATGTGAAATTTTATTTATTGCAAAATGACCCTATCCAATTAAAACCATAACTCATTTAATTAAATTCAAATTTATTCATTTGTACAAAGTAAAATTACTTTTGAATTTATTAAGAATAATATTTATTAAATAATAAAATTATAGTTTTCAAAAATACTTATATTATATTGAATAAAATATATATAATTCCACATAAAATAAAAAGATAAAATATTTTAATTAATAATTATTACATATTATTTTTAATTTTTTTTATAAATACAGACTATTTTATTTTATGTGTATTGCGTTTATTTTATTTTGATATTTTTTTAATGTTATTCAAAAAATTATTGATTTGATATTAGTATTTACAAATTTCATAAAATATGTATTTTAAAAAATAAAATTTTATTATTCAATAAATATTAGTATTTTTAATAAATTCAAAAATAATTTTATTTTGTACAAATGAATAAAATTGACTTTAATTGAATGAGTTATGGTTTTTTTATTGGGAGCATTTTGCGAATAAACAAAATTTACAAAATTGCATATTGACCCATATGATTTCTTTTCTTAAAAAATAGACAAAAGGACGAAAAGTGGAAAAAATAGTTATTTAATGGGACCAAAAGTGGAAATTTTATAAACTTGGAACCAAAAGTGGGTGAAAAAAAATCCAATGGGACCAAAAGTGGATTTTTCTCACTTGGGCGACTTTTTTTATTTTACCCCCTCAAATTAAAAATTGCAGTGCTCTGTTTCAGTTCTAATGAATTTATTACATGTCTATTCATGAATTAAATGGTGCCTAATTTTTGCCAAATTAGTTAAAGTTCCTCAAGTAATAAATACCTTGAAGTTTAATTTGCCCTCTAATTGGTTGCATACTTGCATATATAGATTTTATGCGTCAGGTGTTGAATTTTACTAATATTTACTTTAACATATAAAGAATATGATGTTTTTTTTTTAAGATTTTTGTGATACTTTTTAAATATATTAAGAAACAAATACTATTACACTTCCTCTATTTCTAAAAAATTGTTACATTTACAAATGTAGCACTGATCACACAAACACTTTGACTTAAAGTTTTATCATAGTTATACAAGTTAAAATATAGCCAAGTGGAATCTTATTAGATTCGTCTCATTTTATAGTTTTTAGATATGGAACTTTTAGAATTTTTACTTATAACGAACTTGAGTTATTAATAGTTTAAAATGTGCATTGAATTGTGTGCTTGGCAGATCGGTAGCAAATATTAAAATCGGAGGAAGTACACCACCTTCTGGATTTGCAGATTTAACACATTGCAATTTGCATCTGCACAATTACCGCAGGTTTCACGCATCAGGTACGTCAATCAGCGTTGAGGGCGAATCTGGCTTTCAATAATACTCCCCAAAATATTAATACACAGGAAAATTATTATATGTGCTTATGTTTTATACTTGTTTAAAATATAAAATTCGTGTCCCAAATGAATATTCGTGCTTACTTTATTATTTTGCATTCAAAATTTACATCCCACTTCTTAGGATTTAATTATTTTGTAGACTTAGAAAAAATGAGAAAAAGAAAGGCGACATGAAATTATACTAGGTGTGAAGAGGCATAGTTCACTTTGGAAGTGGCGTTTCGTGCGTTGAAGAGGTACTTTAGGTACCATTTAATTCGGGTCGTAAATTTACTATACCCGTCTCCTCTCAATATTTTTATTACCGATTTAATTTTTACCCTATTCACTATTTAATTTTGATTCCAATTTTTTGTATAGTTATATAAAAAAAATATAGTCAAATGAAATCTTATTAGATTCGTCTAATCTTGTTGTTTTAAAATATCAACTTTTTATAATTTTTCCTCATCACAATTTAAGTTATTAACCGTTAAAAATGTGTATCGACATACGAGTCTGAGGGCAGTGTAACAAAAATAATGAGACAGAGGTAGTATATGTTTGTGTTCTTATGTTATGCCTCGTTTATATTTACTTTAATCTTAATCTATTATGTGTCATTAAATATCTTACAAAAATAATTTTATACTATGAATATAGTATAATTCATTTAGCTAGCAATTCAGTCATTGAACTTTTGTTAAATAACGAGTTTCCGTCGTTAACTAAACATATTAGCGACTGAATTTCAGATTTAGCAATCCAAATTTTCGATCCTTAAAATAAAAATGTTAATACAACTCCAAAACATGGACATTAAATAAATTATTAATATAAAACAAAAAATGCTTAATGCAACTTTTAATATGGTAATAGTAAATGGTATAGTTAACTTTTATCGGGGAAAAAAAAAGTGATAGTTATACGAACAATAGTTGATTTAGTGATTATATACAATTTTAGCCGCTTAAGCAATATTTTAAATTTGAATGCTTGTGTAGATGGTTGGGAATGCACTTAGGATTTTAACCCTTTTAGCCACAAAAAAATTTACGAAATAAATCAAAACATTTTAAAAAAAAAAATTGAATTCAAATGAAAGTAAATAACAAGAAGAACACTCTGAAACAATGAATCGTAAGATGAACTACTTTTGTGGTTAAGCTCTTGAATTATTTGTAGATGAATAGGGAGAGAAGGACATCGTAAGAAAGCGACAGCATACCATCGACACGAAAGACGACCAAGACTGAATTAAGACGGACAAAATTAAAAAGATAGACAAAAGGGAAAACATAAACCTACGTGACTCCACGCGTACACTATTCGGCTCGTTCGGGCAATGGGCTGGGCGGTTCTGCTCTGTCCGCCAGTCACCTCCTTTTAATATCTGACCCTACACGTGTTGCGCATCCCTTCGGTTCCTGTATAATCGTTTGAGTGTTTTTCTCCTCAATTGACAATCGGTTTCTGTATAATCGTTTGCGTGTTTTGCACTTGGAAGTTGGAACTATGGCTGCACGCTCTAACTGCGAGATGGATGCGGTTGTTGGGGTGTAGCTATTAGTATATGTATAAGTGTTCGGTACCAGTAGCTGTATCTGTCATAAATTATAATTTGAATAGAAAAATTAATTAAACTTGAAACGTAGTTTACGAAAGCTCCCAAAAGCTACTAAGCATAGTTTCTGATTGTAGAGCTTTTTGAAGCTCCCAAAATTAATTAAGACTTTAGCTTCAAAAGTTAGTGTGCAGAACGAGACTATTTTTTGAAGTAAAAATAAAACTCATTAAAACCCCAAAAACTTCAAAAAACTGCGTGCAGAACATACCATAATAGAGTTAGACTTTCAAATGCCTTGCATTCATTCAATCCACTTTTCATTAATTTTATTGATACTCCATTTTTAACCCCTTATATACATATAGTTTGGAATAGGGGTGTCAGGTTTCGGGTTGTGTTTGTGTCGGCTTGAGCATGGGGTATAACATAAAATCTATAAACCCAAACACGATCTGAAACCCGAAATGGACCAGAAATACCAACTCCGAACACGACCTGAATTTTCATGTCGGTTTCGGGTCGACCTGATTTTGAATAAACCCAAAATAACTAAACCCAAACCTCAAATTTTTTGTGTCGGTCGGGTTCGTGTTTTCGGGTTGACCCAAAAGTGATAGCCCTAATTAGACAAGCAAGACAACTAGGCTTAAAATTTTAAATGGGTTTTCGGGTTGGGTTTCGGGTTTAGGGTTGGTTTCAGTGACATGGTATTATATTTTAAGTTTTTTAGGTCAACCCGAAACCCAACCCGTGCAAATCTGATTTTTTTTCCGTTCTGGGTTTAGGACGACATGATTTGAGAAAAACCCAAAATGACTAAATTCAAATCTAAAATTTTTCGTGTCGGTCGAGTTCATTTTTTCGGGTTTTGTGACACCGCTAGTTTGGAGTTGGTGCAATATTTGAAAAATTCCCATTTGAAGACAATAATGTGCTTAAATATAAATCACTCTTCGGAGTTCGCTCGTGCGTGTTCTATAAATTACGAATAATCTTACGTTCATATATAAGTTTATTCTTCTTGTGTTAAAGATATATGTGAATGTCTTCATCTACATAGTCAATTATTACAAACTAGTGCTACGTATTAAATTATTAGTTAATTGCAAGTTGTGTTTCCTAAAGTCTTCAATGAAGATATGAGAATGATTTTGTTTTAATCCTAAATAGTGGCAATTGTGCCTGTGCATCTGCCTATATATATGTACTTAATCTTATTGGAATATATACTACAATTTTCATTCTCTATCCATTACTACTTCAATTATCTCTTTGTTTTAGTTATACATATTCACGAATACACCGATACATTTCATATATAGAAATTATATTAAGATACAAATATATACATAACACGTTATCAGCACGAGCTACGAACGGAGCTCTGCCGGAATTTCTTTGAGGTAATATTTTGTATTTCAATAATTCTATTATGGCTAACTTGACAAAGCAGGATTTCAGACCACTGATGGTATCTGGAGATAATTATCTATCTTGGAAAATGGATGTTGAAATCCATTTGGAATCAATGGGTCTTGAAAAAATAATTGAAAAAGATAATCAGGCTTCAAACCAAGACCGTGCGAAAGCTATGATTTTCATCCGCCATCATCTTGATGAGGGATTGAAAACACAGTATTTAACGGTCAAAGACCCAATTGAACTCTGGGAGAATTTGGAAAAAAGATATGATCATTTAAGATCAATTAATCTCCCCCGAGCCCAGTATGACTGGTCACACTTACGATTCCAGGATTTTAAATCAGTAAATGATTACAATTCTGCTCTGTTTAATATCGTATCACAATTAAGACTGTGTGGTGAGACAATTACTGATAAACAAATGCTAGAGAAGACATTCTCTACATTCCACCCCTCCAATACGGTGTTACAGCAAACATACCGAGCACAGGGTTTCACTGAATATTCTGATCTGATTACGTTTTTGTTATTGGCTGAAAAGAATAATGATTTATTATTAAAAAATCATGAAATGAGACCAATTGGCAGTAGTCCATTGCCAGAGGCACATGTGACTGAATCTTCCAGCCGTGGTCGTGGCCGTAGTCGTGGCCGGGGTCAGAGACCTCGTGGTCGTGGGTATAACCGAGGCCGTGGGAAAAAACATTTCCGCAACAATGTTTACATTAGGCCCACGACAGACACACGTAATCAGAATCAGGGCAACACCAGAGGTGATGTCCAAGAACAGAACTATGAAGAAGCAAAATGCGATAGATGCGGCCTAAAAGGGCACTGGTACAAAAATTGTCGTACCAGAGATCATTGGGTGAAACTCTATCAAGATTCCCAGAGGGATAAAGGAAAAAGGGTGGTTGAAACAAACCATGTTGACAGAATGAATTCTGAGGAGAATATGCCCAATATCCCAGAATTTCAAGTTGAAGATTTATATAATGATTTGGTTTAATTGTTATGTTGTATTATTATTTTTATTACGCTTTGAACTTCTGTATCTGTCTTTACTTTTGTATGTGTGCTATCTTATTGTCTCTGTATTGTAATATTTCACTTATATTAAATCTTGTTTTAATATTAATTATATCTTGTTTTAATTCCAGCAAAATGGGGAATTTTAAAAGTGATAATATATGTCTTATTGATAGTGCTTCAACGCACACAATACTAAAAGACATAAGGTATTTTTCAAATTTAAAAATGGGAGATACAAATATAAACACAATATGTGGTAGTGCAAATATTATACAAGGAATTGGCACAGCCAACCTTATTTTCCCAAAGGGAACAAAATTAATTGTGAAAAATGCACTCCTATCTCCCAAGTCTCGAAGAAATTTATTAAGTTTTAAAGATATCCGAGAAAATGGGTATCATCTCGAGACATCGACTTCAGAGAATGTCGAATATTTATTAATTACAAATACCACACATGGTAAGAAATATATATTGGAAAAATTACCAGCTCTGTCTTCTGGATTGTATTTTTCAAAGATAAATACAATTGAAAATTATCACTTAGACCACAGGTCTAATATTCCCCAAATAAACCAGAGGTTTATTAATGGCCAGAGGCCCACTAATATATATCATCCCAAAATAGGCCAGAGGTCTATTGGAAGCCATAGGTTTACTGATGAATATATGATATGGCATGATCGCCTAGGCCATCCCGGCTCTACAATGATGAGGCGAATTATTACAAATAGTCATGGCCATTCATTAAAGGGACAAAAATTGCTGCAACATAATGATTATATATGTGTTGCTTGCTCCCAAGGAAAATTAATTTCCAAACATTCACCAACAAAAGTGGGAACTGAAAGCCTCAGTTTTCTTGAAAGAATTCAGGGTGATATATGTGGACCTATAGATCCACCATGTGGACCATTTAAATATTTTATGGTGCTAATTGATGCATCAACACGATGGTCCAATGTATCATTATTATCATCTCGTAACCATGCGTTTGCAAAATTACTTGCTCAAATTATTAAATTACGAGCACAGTTCCCTGATTATACAATAAAAAATATCCGATTGGATAATGCTGGTGAATATTCATCCCAGAGGTTTGATGAATACTGCATGTCAATTGGCATAACAGTTGAGCATCCTGTTGCTCATGTCCATACACAGAATGGACTTGCTGAATCGCTTATAAAGCGTTTACAATTAATTGCCAGACCATTATTAATGAGATCTGGATTGCCATTGACAGCTTGGGGGCATGCAATATTACATGCAGCAAAATTGGTGCGGTTAAGGCCGACACATTATCATGAATACTCCCCTATACAATTAACATTTGGGCATGAACCCAATATATCCCATCTCAGAATATTTGGTTGCGCTGTGTATGTCCCGATTGCACCACCTCAACGCACAAAGATGGGTCCCCAACGTAGATTGGGAATATATGTCGGGTATGAATCACCATCGATTATTCGATATCTCGAACCATTAACTGGTGATTTATTTACTGCGAAATTCAAAGATTGTCATTTTGACGAATCTCATTTCCCGACATTAGGGGGAGACAGAAATCAACCGAAGAAAGAAAAAGAAATCAACTGGAAAACACCGTTAGATTTCTTCGATCCTCGTACAAATGATTGTGAACTAGAAGTACAAAGAATTGTACATTTGCAGAGTATTGCAAATCAATTGCCGGATGCATTATGCGACTCTAAAAGAGTAACAAAATCTCTTATACCGGCAGCAAATGTTCCAATCAAAATTAATGTCCCAGAGGGACCAATTACAAGTGCCAAAGATGAATCTACTGCACGCTTGAAGCGTGGTAGACCACCAGGTTCAAAAGATAAAAATCCTCGAAAGAAAAGAGGATCACAAATCATTGAAAGTGACAAAATTACAGAAAATATTCCAGAGGAAAAAGAAGCTCTTGAAGAGCAAGTAGCTCCAGAGGAGCAGGAACTTGCAGCTCCAGAGGAGAATGAACTTGAAAATAATGAAATATCAATCAATTTTGTCACAAGCAGAAATGTTTGGAATCGAGATGCAATTATCATAGATAATGTATTCTCGTACCACATAGCACTTGACATCATAAATGATGATGAGGATCATGAACCAAATTCGGTTGATGAATGTCGGAAAAGAAAAGATTGGCCAAAATGGAAAGATGCAATCCAATCTGAATTGGATTCCCTGGCTAGACGAAATGTGTTTGGACCGATTGTCAAAACACCAGAAAATATAAAGCCAGTTGGATACAGATGGGTTTTTGTAAGAAAAAGAAATGACAAAAATGAAATTGTCAGATACAAAGCGAGATTAGTCGCCCAAGGGTTTTCACAGAGACCCGGATTTGATTATGATGAAACATATTCCCCCGTAATGGATGGAATAACATTTAGATATCTTATCAGTTTAGCAGTCCATCAAAATCTTGAAATGAGATTGATGGATGTTATTACTGCGTATCTATATGGAAATTTAGATACAGATATCTATATGAAGGTCCCAGAGGGATTAAAAATGTCAGAGACATATGAATCAAATCCTAGACATATGTATTCCATCAAATTACAAAAATCCCTATATGGACTGAAACAGTCCGGGCGAATGTGGTATAACCGACTCAGTGAGTCATTGATACAAGAGGGTTATACAAATGACCCAATTTGTCCATGTATTTTCATTAAGAAAAATGGACAAGGGTTTGTAATCATTGCAGTTTATGTTGATGATCTCAACTTGATTGGAACTCCAGAGGAGCTCCAAAAGGCTGTTGAATACCTAAAAAAGGAGTTTGAAATCAAAGATTTTGGTAAAACCAAATCATGCCTTGGTTTGCAAATTGAATATTTAAATAATGGAACATTTGTCCATCAAACAGCTTATACTCAGAGAGTATTAAAGCGATTTTATATGGATAAAGCACATCCATTGATTACTCCAATGGTCGTAAGGTCACTTGATATAAAAAAGGATCCGTTTAGACCACAAGAGGAAGGTGAACAAATTCTTGGACCAGAGGTCCCATATTTAAGTGCCATAGGTGCTTTAATGTATCTCGCAAACTGCACTAGACCAGATATATCATTTGCAGTAAATTTATTAGCGAGATTCAGTTCATCTCCTACTAGACGACATTGGAATGGAATTAAACACATATTTCGCTATCTCCAAGGAACTATTGATCTTGGGTTATTTTACCCAAATGATTCTCGACATGAAATAATCGGCTTTGCTGATGCTGGATATTTGTCAGATCCACATAAAGCCAAATCTCAAACTGGCTATGTTTTTACATGTGGTGGTACTGCAATTTCATGGAGATCAATGAAGCAGACTTTGACTGCTACTTCATCAAATCATGCTGAAATTTTAGCAATCCATGAAGCAAGTCGAGAGTGTGTATGGTTGCGATCTTTGATGCACCATATACTAAAAAATTGTGGCATAACTACTGAAGAAAAAATACCCCCAACAATTTTATATGAGGATAATGCAGCATGTATAGCACAATTGAAGGGAGGGTATATTAAAGGAGATAGAACAAAACACATTTCACCAAAATTTTTCTTCACTTATGATCTACAGAAAAATGGTGAAATAGATGTGCAACAAATCCGTTCAGCTGATAATCTTGCAGATTTGTTTACCAAGGCGTTACCAACGGCAACATTCGAGAAGTTGGTGAAAAGTATCGGGATGCGCCAACTAAAGAATCTTCACTGATGTTTTGATCAGGGAGAGAAGTAAACATACAAGAATTATGTACTCTTTTTCCTTCACTAGATTTTTTCCCAGAGGGTTTTTATCTAGTAAGGTTTTAATGAGGCATATTCTTTGTATCGAAGTCATTCAAGGGGAGTGTTAAAGATATATGTGAATGTCTTCATCTACATAGTCAATTATTACAAACTAGTGCTACGTATTAAATTATTAGTTAATTGCAAGTTGTGTTTCCTAAAGTCTTCAATGAAGATATGAGAATGATTTTGTTTTAATCCTAAATAGTGGCAATTGTGCCTGTGCATCTGCCTATATATATGTACTTAATCTTATTGGAATATATACTACAATTTTCATTCTCTATCCATTACTACTTCAATTATCTCTTTGTTTTAGTTATACATATTCACGAATACACCGATACATTTCATATATAGAAATTATATTAAGATACAAATATATACATAACATCTTGTTCGTTTTCCTCTTTTTTTTTTGTTTTTTTTGGGATGGGTACCAATAAATTTTGTATGGGAGAGGAGGCCCATGCTGATCATTTTAATTACTTACTTCCTCCGTTTTTTAAAGATAGCTACAGACCCACTCAGCACGCAGTCCAATGCACATTTTAAACCATTAATAATTCAAATTCGGTACATGTAAAAATTCTAAAAGTTCGATATTTAAAATCTACAAGACGAGAAGAATCTAACAAGATCACACTTGGCTATATTTTAACTTGTATAACCATTAGAAAACTTTAAGTCAAAGTATATAAGTGAACATTACTCATTAGTCAACAGTAGCTAAAAAAAAAAAACGGAGGGAGTATTACTTATTAGAGGACAAATGGATAAAGTTTTGCATTGAATATTAGCCGCCCACTAAGTTAGTAATTAATGGTAATTTTTTAAATTAATGAATTTGGCCATTTCATTCTTTGGTTGGCATTTTTTTTTTTGCTAGACAAATTAAAATTATTAATATTATATATACTTATTATTTTATTTTTCTGGGGAAAACGGGGCCAAAGCCATTTCTTCCATTATTTGATATAAGTCGGGTACAAGTAGTCATTAAACAAAATAAATACATAAAACTAATGGAAAGGTTTCAAATTATTACCAAAATATTTTTTAAATTTTTTTTTGGGGGTGGGGGGTGGGGTGGGGGGGGGGGGGGGGAATACGACCCTTCAATTCAAACATCATTGACGCGACTGCTCCGATTCGTTGTATATATTAGAACGACGAAAACATAATAAAGAATAATATCCCTCTAAAATGTTTGGCATTGGAGATTTACTTCAGATCATATTGGCGTCTTCCTCTTACACAGATAATAATTTAGAGCAAACGTTATTTGAAAATTTTAAAAATTTTAAATTTTGAATGATCTGAAGTCACTTTCAAAAGAATCCGAAGTTTGGATTTTCACTCAAAATTCACGTGTGTCCAGCCACTAATGTTAAACTTCCGCTAAATAGGCTTATGTGATGCCTTATTTAAATAATAATAATAATAATAATAATAATAATAATAATAATAATAATAATAATAATAATAATAATAATAATAATAATAATAATGAGGTAATAAACAAAGGTGGCCAGCTCAGGCCTTATAAAATTAAAATAGACATAGAGTGTTCAAGGCTAACTCCATATTGTTGTTTGTAAATATATTTATGTCCATTTGTTTATTAAATGAAGAATTACTTTATCTTGTTTTGTTTTACTTACATAAATAAAAAAATTGCAATAACGTGGAACTAAACTACAAAATTATAGTATAAGCAATTTGGTAATCATCGTGTTACATATCTTAGATAGATAATCAATTGCTTAAAGGGGCTTTGAAAAATATCAATTGGACCACATTTATCCAGCAACTAATCATAGGCAAATCAAAGTCAATATCTAACATTTACCTCGAAATTTTGTGAATTGAGTGCCGTTGTAATGATTTGTTTGTTCAATAGGGATGTTTCGGAACTAGAAAATTTTAAAATAAACTGTGAAATATTATGTTACTTTTTTTTTTTTGATAAACATTGAAACCTGTGTCGGCAAAGATGTGTGGGAGCTTAAGCCATACAAATTACAAAGGGGATAAAAGAGAGGGATAAGGACCAGGTAGGAATTGAACCCCATCCTATGATGGGAAGGTAGAGAATATGACCACTTGGGTCAAATCCCATTCCCAAAATAATATGTTAATTAACAAATAAAACTTTATAGTTGTGTCAACAGTATGATTAAATCATTAGTTATGCCCTATATACAATTTGCATAAATATTCATAAAAAAACAATATAAATATTCCTCTTATAATTATAACTAATGATATATATATATAAAATGCATACAAATTTTAGATTAAGTATTTGCATGATAGAAGTAGTATAAATTGGATTTGGTTTCGATGCTGAATTATTAGATATTGAAGTATTGAAATGGTGTTTTGTACATGCTGATTGTTTTTTGAAAAAAATGCCAAATAGGTCATTTTTCTTTTCCAAAAATTCGAATCAGTCATTTTTTATTTTATTACCAAAACAGTCCGCTACAAATGCTAATTATGTCCAAATCAGTCCTTTGTTCACTAATTATGCTCTAATTGCTGACGTGACAAGGGTTTAAATTTAAATCTGACACGTGTGCATAATATTAGGCCTTTTTCTTTTATCTTTTACCAATTCAGTCATAAAATTTTATTTTGTTCTATTTAGTCCTCTACCCAAAATCAGTCATTTTTATATAATTGGTCTCCAACCTTTCAAATTATTTCATTTCAGGCACAAAACCTTAAATTTTTTTATTACTACTAATCCATTTATCAAATAAATGCCAACATACTTCCATAAATAAAATTAAACACCAAACCTCATACATTAGGTTTGACTGCCTTGTTACTGGGTTTTTCAAGATTCGGGATTCTACGGACTCTCTCCAACCATTCGACTGTAACCGATGGTTCATTGGTTCTGGTTTCCTTCAGCAACAATTAACACAATCATACTTTGTTTCCTACCTTAAAACGTAGTAAATGATTTAATTTTAATTTTTGTGTAAATGATTTAGTTTTACTTTTTGGAAGGTTATGGATGTAGGAAGCACGGACAATACAATCCAATGCATGAGGTTTGGTGTTTAATTTTATTTACGGAAGTATGTTGGACATTTATTTGAGAAATGGATTAGTAATAATAAAAAATTTAAGGTTTTTGGCATGAAATAAAATAATTTGAAAAGATGGAGACCAATTAATATAAAAACGACTGATTAGGGTAGAGGACTAAATGGAACAAAATAAAAATTTAGGACTGAATTGGCAAAAGATTTAAGAAAAGGGACTAATATTATGTCCACGGGTCAGTTTAAATTTAAACCATTGCTACATCGGTAATTAGAGCATAATTAGTGAACAAATGACTGATTTAGACATAATTAGCATTTGTAGCGGAATGTTGGTAATAAAATAGAAAAATAACTAATTTAAATTTTTGGAAAAGAAAAAGGACATTTTTAACATTTTTTCCGAGTGTTTTTATACAACTCAAACACCAATAAATACACAATATTACTCCTTCGGCACCATATTCAAACTTGTACTATAAATTAACAGGGCCTATATGTGTTGAAGTGTAATGTATATCTCCTAGTATCCTACTTAGACTTTGACTTAAAAGAAAGTAACTTTTTCTAACAAAGTTATTCGTAGAAACAATATACTTCTATATTGTTTGACATGAAGCTTCTATATAGTTAAAACAAATAAAACTCCCATCTTTATTATATTCAAATACTAGTATTAAAGCTTATTTAACAAATTTAAAATAATTACGAAAAATAAAGCACAAATGCTCGTCCAAACAATGCACGTTACATTATGGAGAAGTATGACATGAAGCCATGATGTTACAATGAATGCAGAGTAAAAGTACCGCCCGTCCACATGTCATAAATTTAAAATTGAATTAATTCTAATAATTACTTTTAATTTTTGATTTATTTTAAACATTTTTAAAGTTTTGTTTTCTTCTTCCCTCTTGGCCTCTTCTTATACCCCCCATTGAATTTTCGTTTCCCCTCTTTCTCTGCACACAGCCCGATTCAATTTATGCACATTTTCTCCCCGCTCGCACAACGATTTTGATCTCAATCTCACAATTCTTCCTCGCGATTTGTCACAAACAATTCCAGTGTTTGATCCACGGTTTCAGGCGGCCGCATTGATCGATTGCCAGAATTCGCATTCCCTCCATTTTTTTCTAGATTATTCGAGAGGGATAGATATTACGGGAAATAGGGTTTTCTGAGTAAAGGTTTGGGGGTTTTGTTCGTGTATGCATAGGTGATTGCATTGCTAGAAAAGGGTTTTTGTTCGTTGGGTTTGTTTTGGGAAGATATGTTTGGGGCTGGAGCGGGATTGCAGTTCAATAGGAGTAGATACGGCGAAGATCGGTTTTATAACGCGGCTAAGGCTCGTCTGAGTCAGGAATGTTTGCGGAGAGCTCAGAGTGACGTCGCCTCGACGCGTTCTAGAAGTCGGCCGGACGAGTCTCCACGGGAAATATTGAAAGAGGAAGCTCCGACTTCTCCGCCGGTTTTGGAATCCTCTTCCTTGTGTAATTTGGATAGGTTCTTGGAATCAGTTACGCCTTCGGTACCAGCGCAGTATTTATCCAAGGTTTCTTTCCCCTTATTTTTTCGGATTATGGATTGATTGAAGTTTTATGATGGCTGAGGATGATATGCCATTAAAACCAATGTTTGTGGATCACTTTGCTGGATGATCTAAATGATCATTTGAGTTTCACTTTGTGAACTTGTGATAAATGATTTTGGGTTGAATTATGCGCCAAGTTTTTGTTGTTCCTTTGCCTGGACCCTTGTTTTTGGCGCTTTTTATTCATTCCTTACAAGATTTTGATAAGAGCATGATTAAGATGAAACATTTGTGTTTTTACATACCAGATTAGTGCAGGATTCTCTTACATCCAAAATTGGATGTTTGGCCTGTGATACTCTCAAAACTTCTTTTGGTTCTTGAGCAATGTATTTTCCCTCGCTTTGAATGCTTTGTTGACTGGTGTATTTCTTAATGTTATGTCTTGCTTCAATGGACTTGGGATCTGACATCTGTTTCTGTTCATAATATGTCAATGATAAATTATCATTAAAAACTATTTGTTTCTTTTTCTAATCAAGCAACAGTTTCTTGAAAGAATCACATTGTTTTCTCTCTATCTAATAATTCGTATTTGTTGGTTATGTTTATGTCCTGGTTGAAAATTTTGAAGAGACAGCTTCATGAATATGTTTGTTGCTTTTTTCTCCCCTTGTCAAATGAATTGGTTTTTCTTTCCTTCTTCTTTTTATATTTATATATGTATGTATAATTATATATATTTCTAAAATATGTTGTGAAATTTGATAGATGAAATTGAGAGCTTGGAGAACAGACGATGTGGATTGCCGGCCCTTCTTTGTGCTAAGTGATTTATGGGAGTCCTTTAGGGAATGGAGTGCTTATGGTGTTGGAGTGCCTTTAATATTGAATGATCGGGATGGTGTGATTCAGTATTATGTTCCCTATTTGTCAGGCATTCAGTTGTATGTGGATCCGACAAAGAGTACCGAAAAATTAAGGTATAAATGGCTTTTTGTGCACTTCTGAGGATTTAGGTCCAGTTGGCATGCGTAGTTACATCTAGATATTTGCTTCAGAAAGAGTGGAAGAAAGTAAAAGAAAGATACTCAAATTATGTTTCGAGAAAAACAAATTTTTGATATGTTTTCTTGATTTTTTACTTTTTCTGAAGAAACTCAAAATGAAATACGATGTTTGATTTGGATCATATTAGGACGGTTGTGTTGTGAGTTGAATAACAGGTTTTTTACTTTGTTTTATCATGACCCTATGTGTTTCATATGATTGGGCATATTGTTTGTAGAGAACCATTATTTATAATAATGTGCTGTTTTAACTTTTCTTCTTTCATGCATTGTTTATCTGTTGTTGTTTCATATTCTTGTTTAGTTTAACATTTGTCATTGGTGCTGTAGAAGCATCATCTGCATCTTTATTCTTTTGTAATAGCATCAACTTTTTTGTTAGAATTTCATTGTTTGAAATGATACCTTATGAAACTGGAAGAATGCACATATTCATTTGATATTATCATGTGATTTTGGGCGTAAATTAACATTAGGTAACCTGGAAGCCTCGACTTATGCCTGAATCAAGCCATCGTTGTGATTCATTTCTGCTTACACCATTTTACATTCTTACTGTCTGTAATTGGAAACAGAACTGGAATAATCTTTAGTTGAAAGTTTTTTAAATTGTGGTAATTTTAGTTATCTGGCAAATTATCGTACTTGGACCTTTTTAGTACTGCATTTCATCCTTGGTAATTGGTATGTGTGCACATTTTCATAACTTAATGTGCATTAAACGTAATCTCTTTTAATTTTTGTCTTGATTTACAAAATTGAGTTAGTGATATATGCTGTTCTGAAGCTCCTTACTGACACCCTTTTTCTTCCCTTGTGGTAGGCGACCTGGCGAAGAAAGCGATGGTGAATACTTTATGGATTCTTGTAGTGACGGAAGCAGTGATAGTGAACAAGAGAGAGGCAGGTTGCCTAATAATTCTAGGGAGCCACTGAGTTGTACTCAAGAAGGATTTTCCAGCGATGAAGGAGAGACTGGAAGCCCTCGAAGTTGCTTGTTGTTTGAGTATCTTGAACGAGTTCCACCATTTTGCAGGGAACCTTTGGCCAACAAGGTATGCTCTCTTATTTTATCTTCAATGCTTGATTATATTGATGCCTTACATTTCATTTGGCATAATGTATTTGATGAGGCATTGTATTCTTTGAGAACATTACAGATATCTGATCTAGCTCTCCACTTCCCGGAACTGACAAAGCTTAGGAGTTGCGATCTACTACCTTCCAGTTGGGTTTCTGTGGCATGGTATTGTTAATTAATATTCCTTAATTTCAAAATGCCTACTTTTGTTTTTATGGTTGCGGATCTATCGAATTGCTTATTAATGGGAGAAATAATCATGTAGGTATCCCATTTACAGAATACCAACGGGTCCAACTCTTAGAGATCTTGATGCTTGCTTTTTAACCTATCATTATCTTCATACACCCTTGAAAGGTAAGATAAAAGCTGTGTTCCTTTTAGCAAGCATACGCGGGATGCAAAGAACTGACATTAGGATTAGCATTTTTGTAATATCTTCATGATGTGATGTGGTTATCTCCATTTGACTCTCATTGTTTAACTTTACAGGAAACGAAAACCATCTTCCAATTGCGACACACTCAAATGGGACTGATGGTGTCCTGCAGATTTCCCTCCCATCATTTGGCCTGGCTTCTTATAAATATAGAGCACAACTGTGGACATCAAATACTGATCGTCAACGCCAATTATTTCAAGCTGCGGATAATTGGCTAAATGTGCACCAGGTCAATCACCCGGATTTCTCATTCTTCCGCCGGAGGTAAAAATCTTTGTTCCAATGAGTAAATTAACACTGCTGGCTTCATTTGTCCCGCGCTCTAACGGTAATCTGCTGGGATGGTTAAAAGGAGTTGTGCAGTCCTTATAAATAATGCCAACGATTTAAAAAGGTGAAACAAGATAAGGAAAAAAAAATCAGAAAAAAGAAAGAACAAAAAGAAAAACCTCATTGAAACGTTGTTGAGGATGCTTCAGGATGGGTTTGGTGAGGTGGATTAAGATCAAGCACAGATGGAGACAGCTTGAAAAGATTTGAGTATCGAGTGATTTATATATATTGAAGCCATACCTGAAAATGGGGTACTCATTTGGGCATTGAAAACTGTACTAATATCCATTTGTTTTTGTCTTTGATGTTTTATATTAGAACAGGCTGTTTTTTTTTGTGTCCTGATTAATGTGCTGTAGGTGTAATTATTTTCTATATATGCATGTCTGAATGGACCTGGATTTGATGGAGTATCACGAGGGATTGGTTTAGTTTGCCCTCATGTTTATGTATGTATATTTATATACTAACTTCTTACATACTAATTGTTTTGTTCTAGTGTTCAATAATAGTGTGTGTCCTTCCCTGCGATGCAGATATTGGTTTAATTTCTTTGTTATGTCATTTTCTATCAGTAAAATAAAATTCGTAGAGTGAAAAATATTGATGGTGGATCGGTCCAAGTTCATTATTAAAAAATCCCATGATCAGGGACTTCTTGAAGTTAATTTAGGCATTTTCAAACCAAACTCAAGGTTTTCATCTTCTACCTACTACGTATTTCTAAAACTTAAGGAGGGCAGAGGCTGTTTACTCGAAAAATTGTTGAAAGTGGTACACATTGTGTTTGTCATCGTTCATAAAATCCAATACATTCTCGGGAGGGCTAATTAGGTGCTCGATACCCATTCCTGGGAATTTATCTCTAAGCATTATAGGGTTTGTTTGGAAGGGAGTAGAAAAGGGAGCATATTCAAGTTTAGCATATTTGACTAAGGAATATGCTATTTTTTGTTGTTTGGTAACCAACCCAAGGAGCCGAATGTACTCAATCTGCTGAAAGCCTGAAACTGATTTGCTATGCACCGAAGCAGATTGATGAGTAGAATCACTTTGTTACTATATGCTATGCTATTAATTGTTACTATATGTTAATTTACCAATCACTTTTAATCAAATCTGCTATTATTATTTGCTAGTCAAATCTACTCCTGAATAGCGATACTGCACTCGCCAGGGATATATGGGTGATATGGCGAAAAGTGATCTCCCAATTCCAACGGTATAAGAAGACAAAAGAATCCACAATGCTTTTGATAAAAACAATCCGCCAGGGCACAGCTAATTCTGGGCTCAAAAATTGCATTATTTGATAATTCTGCAAAACTCAAAATTGAATGTGTGCTGTTTGCATTTCACCCCTGAATTTAAAACTCTTTTCTTTTAAAAATTTTATATATCAAAACCTTTGACTTGAAATATAATTATTTTATTTATCTCATTTTATTTAATTTATTAATCTATCTTATTTTAATTTATTTAATTGAGTTTTGTTGGATCGGCCTAATAATATAACTTTTAAAAATATTTTTATACAAATTTTACTTTTATATTTTTAAAATATTAACCATTAAATAAAAGATTTGATTGCGTTCAAAAGTGAAAATGAATTTTTACTTTGGAAAGGTGGGTATATATATTTATATTTTGCAAATAAGATAAATATATTTAATAACACATTACATTTGCAACTGATTATTGATTTTCTTTTTTCTTTTTTGGAATGAAAGAAAACATTTTAGATAGAAGATATACTAACGCCAAAATTTTAAAGTTTTTTTTTTTTTTTTTTTTTCGGAACAGCCAATACAGGTTAGAGAATTTTTAAAGTTGATAATGAATCATTTCATTAATTTCTTTTAACGACACAATTATTTTGCTTAAAAAAATTAATTCATGCTAATTCTACAAAAATCACAATTTGAAATTGGAAATAAAAAATTTGCCCACTAGTCACTACAGCTTTTCCTTAAAAACAAAAATAATAATTATACTTTAAACATAAAAGAAATGAAATGAGAACCCAATTAATATTGGAAAGTTGAAAATTTTATTAGGCAGTAGGCACATAAAGGGTGGATGGATCCCCAAAAATAATTATTGAAGGTAGCGGTTAACGTGCGGATACAAGGTCCGTACGTACGTGCGGATCTATTCGCAACAATTGATTATATTTTCATCATCTAACAGTTGAGATCATTTGCAGAGTTAGTTTCGTAATTTTACAATTCAGCGACATGACATACACAACTCAGCGACGGAGCCCATCCAGGGCATATGCAATTTACGACATTATTGTATTATTCTCGGCGACGTTTGAAGTTAGAGCCGTTTGAAGTTCATTGAGATTTTAAACGCATCTCAGCGACGAGCCTTCTTACAATTCAGCGACATGACCAATATAATTCAGTGACATGGAATATACAATTCACGCCATTATTATATTTATTTCAGCGACACAATTTTATACATTTCAGCGATATAGTTCTGTACATTTAAACCTATCTCAGTAACGGAGCCCACACAATTCAGCGACATGGCCCTATATTATTCAGCGACAAGACCAGCGACTTGATATAGTAATTCTCAGCGACATGCTATATAAAATACATAACAAGTAAAATTACAAAACTAACCCTACAAATGATCTTAACCGTGATGAAAATATATCCGCACAGACCTTGTATCAGCACAACAATATCGGCGATTATTGAACGTGTGAAAAAAAATTATGGAAAGAAGGAAATAATGTAGGGAAAAAAAAGGAGAAAAAGGCAGCGCAGACAGGAGAAAGCAGTGTGTACGTATAAAAAAAAAAGGCACAAGTATGACCAAAGCCACAATCCCCGCTTCCCTTTTCTATCTTTTTCCAAACCAACAGTAAAAAACATAAGACCTCATTCAGTGTAGTGAGCACTGAGCTCTGAGCTCTGCCAATAGTTCGGACTTCGGACCCAAAGAGTATACGCTTTTACACAGGGAGCTGAATTGGATCCAAGCTATGGGAATGTCAATTCCCCTTCTCGTCATAGTTATCTCGCTTGACCTCATCGCTTTTGTGCTCGCCGTCGGTGCCGAGCGCCGCCGCAGCGAGGTGTTTTTCCCTGTTTATTTTTTAGGTTTTGCATTTTTTCTGAATTTGTGTGTTTATATTTTGTATTTTGTTTGCAATTAAGGCGAAGGTGGTGCCGGATCAGTACGATGAGAGGACGTATTGCGCGTACGGGACGGATGCGTCGACGGTGTACGGATTGTCGGCGTTCGGGCTGCTGTTGATAAGCCAAACCCTAGTTCATGGCGTTACCAAGTGCTTGTGCTTCGGGAGAGGGATGATGGGCGGTAGTTCGAAAACATGTGCTGTTTTCTTCTTCGTTTTCTCTTGGTAAGTGGTTTACTGCCCCTACTGTTCAGTCCTGGCTGTTCGGATTGTTCGACAGGATTCTCTGTTGTTTCTGAGTTAGGGTTTTGCTGATTTTACTTGAGGTCCATGGTAGATCCAGGCACATGGTGTGTTTTGGCATGATGTGGTGATTGAATCAATGATATGCGTAATTGCGAGTGCAAGTTATGTTCTGTGTTTTCTGTTTTTGTACTCATTCACGAGTGAAGTTATCATGTGATCCTGTTCTCTAGTTTGTTGATGTTCTTGTAGCTTTCTCACAGTTGTCCTTTATAGGGGAACAGAGTATATACTCGGCCAAATGCATTTTTTAGTCCGCACATTACTGAACCCTACTAAATAAAAGAAATCTACTTATAAAAGTGATTTACCCCTGGATGCAGCGGTCGTGGGTTATAATAAGTAATTGTGAATGTTTGTGAAAAAATATATTGATAAGAACTTGTTTCATATAGTATCATATTGATACTTGAGCAATAGAGATATGAATTACATGGTTACCTAATGTTAGAGATGATTTAATTGACCGATACTTTGGCTAGCTTTTGTACCATTAATGGCTTCATGAAAAACATCAGCTTCCAATTTCATTGCTCTTAGGAGTATTGTTTCTTTTTCTGTTTGGCACATGGGTAATTGGCTGGATGATCCGGCTTTGGAGTCATTACTTGTCCTCAACCATTGATGACTCTGCAAATTAGTTTTGGGTATCGCCAGAGACTGAATTGGGCATGGATGTTTTTGGTTGCTGCTGCTGCTGCTGCCTGTTTTTGGTGTATGTTTGTTTGTTACTGACTGAACATAAATTAATAGGCCATAATAATCGTCAGAATTACTAGTTATTTGAGAGCGAAACTTGTAAAGAAATTATATACTAACTGATGCATAGCCTGTGTGTGCACTTGCAGAGTTTGTTTTCTCCTTAAATTTTAAACCCCTGATAAACCTTTCATTGTATTTGTATTGAAAAACAAATGGACAGGGTCAGCTTTCTTGCAGCAGAGGCATGCTTGTTGGCAGGATCAGCTAAAAATGCTTATCACACGAAATATCGAGCAATTTTCCATGTAGAGCACTTATCATGTGCCATTCTTCGTAAGGGTGTCTTCGCCGCCGGTGGTGCCCTAATATTGATATCAATGACTGCCTCAATCTTTTACTACTGGACTCATACAAAGGCAGATACAGGTGGATGGGAAAAACATCGGAATGAAGGGCTCGGGATGACCTCACCAAACCTTGGAGAGGATCCATATCAACAGAAGGCCAGCGAATTCAACAAGGTCTGATTATAGTTTCACAATGTTGCTTAAAGTATTAGGCATTGTGGCGATGTCGAGTGACATGTTAGTATGTTACAGTTAATATCAGAGTGTGCAACTTCTTTGAATGTGTAAAGTATATTCTCGTCGAATATGGAGTTATTGTATAATATATTTGTTATTGCATCTCAATAATTTCCCTTCCAATTTTAGTGGTCGATTTTTTTTTCTTCCTTCCCTCTGAATCCTTAATTTCAGCATTGGGTTCTTTATCCACAAGTGTATTCAATGTAGCATGGATTGTTTATCATTGCTATACATGCTTTTTCAACTTTTTATTGAATGTTTCCATGCCATATGATATGGTTGAACATGCTTTCAACTCAAGTTGAACACTTTCGAGGACAGAAGGTTCCATGTTTTAGGTGCCTGTAAACTCAGGAAAAAAAAAATAAAAATCAGAAGCATGGACATCCAAATGGTCAAAGATCTAAAGCCAAGTTATGAGGGTCTGTTAAGCAGACCCTGCTCCTCTGCCCTGTTCTTATTCTATGAACTTCAAGATTTTCAATAATGGATAATTTGCTTATCTTGTAACTCCATAAGTTTAATTAAATACATGCACTCTAGATGTTGCATATGCATGGATGACACATTATTAAAAAATGCTGTGTAGATTGCTAGACTTGAGGGATGATCCGGCCATTTCACATGTAGCTTGGAAAGGGTTTTTCCTTATTGATCTACGGCCAAAATTGTGTTAATTGAGATTAGATTGTGATGGCTCTTAGCTTCTCATAGATTTCTGGAGTCTGAATTGCAAACCATTTTACCTGACTATCCTTTTAAAATTTGGTTTTTCTGCTTGCATCATGTTTTGTTTCCTTTATAGTTTTCCCAGTAGAGAAGTGATTATTATATGTGAACTACATGATGTCTTCCAGTCTAATTGTTTTTCTCTAGGGTTGATGCTCTGGCTAGATTCAATCCAATATTGATCACGATCAACTGGTTTGCCAGCTTCCCACTTATGGCACAGGTGAAACTGAAATATCCCTACATGTCAGATAACTCATTGAAAGTCATGTTAGCCAACCAAGTAATATATGCAGTTTCAGTATAACTATGTGCTTCAATATTTATCAAAACTCGTTTAAGTTATGGATTCATTGATCAATCAAGATGTTGTGATCCAAATATACTTTTGTAAATCTAATAACCTCTTACCTACTTCCTTTGTTACTTTTTCTTCTGTAGAACTAAGTGCTTCAATATTTATCAAAACTCGTTTAAGTTATATGGATTTATCGATCAATCAAGATGTTGTAATCCAAAATATACTTTTGTAAATCTAATAACCCACTACCTACTTCCTTTGTTACTTTTTCTTCTGTTATGCTATTCTAAGGTATTCACATTCAGAGGTTCTGATTTTGCAGTTGAATATATGCACTATAGTTTGATGATGATTGTGATGTTCCTTTGAAAGATAGTGCATCTTTGGTTCAAATGAATTATATAAATTATTAGCCTAGTGTCGATGATTGAATTTTGAATAATTTCAATTTACTTGAGATAGAATTATTTGGTTAGTTGTTGATGATTGTGTCTCAGTTTATGCAAAATGCAAATTCACTAGCAATAGCAATAGCTTGAACATCACATACCCTCTTAGTTTATACAACAATATGCAATTCCATAACTTATAGCATAGCCACACAACCATAGCTCAATAGCAGGAAGTAGTGCATCACTTCACTACTTCACTAGTACCTAGGGAAACAAAACACACTCATAACCAGGACCAGCTCTAGATTTCAGAAACATTGAAATGCAACACACACACACACACCAACAATATATTAGTACTTCATAGGATCAGGATTGTAGTATCATTCAGCATCTGGGAAATGGGGTGCCACAAATATTTGCTACTTTCTTGGCACCGGGAGAGTTAATGAACCTCTGCAGATTGGGATTCTTCATGTACTGACAAAGGCATGGCCTCTGCTGTTTTATCATTGCACAGCAAGCACCACTCGGATTGGTGGAGGATGTGATCGCCATTGCACATGGGCTCAGCTGAAGAGGGTTGCAAGTTACTGCTCTTGCAACCTTGATTTCCCCAACCACCACTGCAAGGGACAAGAGAATTGCCAGGTATGTTGCTCCGGAACTCATTGCTTTCTGTTTTTTTTTTTTTTTTTTTTTTTTTTTTTTGTTGGCTATCTTTGAATTTGTGGTGGTGCAGAGATGGAGGGGGAGATGTGTGGGGGAAAAATGGGGGTTCTATTGAGTAGTATATATAGCGGGAGATTTGGGAGAAATGCCAGTTGACTGGACAACTTTACTTGATTTGTTTTATGTAGTGATAGATGTGGAGGGGAAATGAGTCTTCATTACTGTTTGAGCACATGTCCTAAGTGAGTGATTATTTCACTTGGTCCTATATCTTTGTCTATTTGATTGTGTTAATGTGTACAGCACACTGAGTAACAAACGGTGATGCAAATTTAAGCACTCAACTATATAGTGATCAACTTTTTCTCTTAGAATATTTCGTTACACCAAGAATTAAAATGTGGGGGTTGGGGACTTACCCTAACAGTCAAGTCCCCGTTTACCAACCATAGGTTGGGGGTTAGATCTCCACCCGGCCCAATATCCCTCCCCTTTATTCCCTTTGTAATTTGTGTGGTTTGGGTTCCCACACACCTTTGCCGACACATGAGTGTCACCGTTTACCAAAAAAAAAAGAATTAAAATGTTAATTATTGCACTAGTGTTATTTTTTGACTATAATAGAGTATATTAAGATTTGAAAAGGTTCCCTTTAGAAATCTAGTGTTAGATTTGAATGTTAGTGTCTATTTCAAAACAGAAGATCTAATATATTTTTTTATTTTTTATTTTTAAATGAAGCATGAAAATAATGTAATTTAATTGTCATTTTTATTAACATTGAGCTTGAATGGTAATGAGGTTGTAGTTGCTTAAACAAGACATCGGCTTGAGTTTTATAAATGCAAAAAATAGCTTTGGGACCGCTAAACTTACTAATTCTACATTTCTACTTGTACTTTGAAAGTTAATCTTGGTTGGCCCAGAAAAATTCATTACAAAGAAGAATAAAAAGAAAATCGAGGGTCGGATAGTAGAATACTAAGTACTTTTTTTTTTAAAAAAAAAGAAACATAATTTTAATTATGAATTTTATTAATTTAAAGTTATTATTTGTCATTAATTTAAATTTTAAATGTTTATTATAGCGCCGATGCTTAAGATCCCATTATAGTAGTTTTTTAAAAAACAAAAAAGCTACTATAATACTCCCTCCGTTTTTAAAAGAAAGCTACACTTGTAAAAATGGCACTATTCACAAAAATACTTTGACTTAGAGTTTTATCATAGTTATACAAGTTAAAATATAGTCAAGTGGGATCTTGTTAGATTCGTCTCATCATGTAGTTTTTAAATATCGAACTTTCAGAATTTTTACTTGTACCGCATTTGAGTTATTAATGATTTAAAATATGCATTGGACTGCGTGCTGGGTGGGTCCGTAGCTAACAAAAAAAACGGAGGAAGTACTTAAAGTTTTCGCCGTATTTCTAGAGTTACATATCTTCTTAGAATTATTGGATGATGCTACAAACTCTGAGTTTTGTTTTATGAATGGGAAAATGATTGGTTAATTCTATTGGTTAGGGTTTTTACTCAAGGTGGTATTTTGAGGAGCATATACATATACTCCTCCAGTCCTCCGTCATTTAATGCTATTAACATTGGTATAGTAAACACTATTCATTGAGTAACTTTCATTCGATCTTTTAACACAGTTACATAAGATAAAATATAGTCAAATGAGATGTTAGATTTGTCTAATCACATAGTTTTAGAATATTAAACTTTTATAATTTTTACTTTTATACAATTTGAGATATTAATCGTTAAATATTTGCATTGGATTGCGTGAAAACATGGAATGTCAGTATTATTTGATGATGGAGGGAGTATAAAATTGCTATCTGCTATCTACGAAATGTATTTTAAAGTTTGCTATTAATATCCAAAAACTACTCTTAATATTTACCACTCAATCTGTTAATAAAATATGCTACTATATGCTATTTAGTTACATTCAAATAATTCATTTATCCTTAAATTTCTAAAAACTAAGTGACGATTTTTACTTTTTTCCTAAACCTAATTATACTATATAATATGAATATAAGAAATAAATTTATAAATATATAAAAATACATATACGTGCATGGTTTACTAATAAAAATGTAATATTACAAAGTCATTACTTTTTTGATGTCTTTTTCATCTCGTTGCATTCCACCTCATTGGGCAAAATTCAGATTGAGGAAATATGATTAGAGTTTAAAACTTATAGTTTTGAGTTTTGAGTTAAGAGTTAAGAGTGAAAAATAGTTTTAAATTGGGATAGTTTTGAATAATGGTGTTGGTATTAGAGTTTAGAGATTAGAGTTTGGAGTTTTAAAAGCTAAAAATTTGAGAGGAGTAGAGTTTAGAGTTTAGCGGTTTATTTTAGATTTTGGTTGTGAGAATGCAAAATATTTATTATTTATAATAATTTTTAGATTTTAAACACTAGCATTTAGTGTTTTGTGCCAAACGCTACCTCAATCAAAGACTTCACATACTATGAAAATATCGTAGGAAGGTGACCAAAGGGTTCCGTTGCCTTGTTCATCGGCTAACGTATTAGACGACGAATAAGGCGGCAAAATCCTTCAGTGACAACTTCACGAAAATTTCATCGACCAGTTCGTCGCATTCCCGCAAATTTCTTGTAGTGACTTAAGAGTGAAAATATTTTAATGGATAAGTCATACTTATAATAATAATAATAATAATAATAATAATAATAATAATAATAATAATAATAGAGATCCAATAAAAAATACTTCATAAATATATATAGGGCATAAAGTGAGGAACTGTGAACAGGTTGGTCACGCCTATAAATGATGACCTATAATCCCCTATGTGATAATTGCCCTCCATGACGCCTAAGACTAATCATTTGGTAGTGAGAAAATATATAAATAAATTTTGAAAATATAATTATTACTATAATAATCACAAAAACCATAAATTAAAGAATGTTTGATTATCTCTTTGCAGTAGGAATTAGGAGAGTTGATTTAAAACTTTCAATGGTTTGTAGCATCAACTCTGTTGAGAAATCTGTCAGTCTGGAGTTAAAAGGTTTGGAAACAAGCTGAAAACAAGTTTCAACTTTATTTTATTCATATTGTTTGATGTTTGTTAAGGGATCGTTCCGAAATAATAAAAAAAAAAAAGAAAAATCATGAGATGAAGTGAAAAAAGAATAAAAGATAGTACTATTACTATATCTTAAAGATATAAAAATAAATGCTCCTAAATGGTGTATGGATGTGTTTTGTGGAAAAACAAGTTATAATGGTTATAATGATTAATTACTGTGATTTGATTTGGAATAATAATTATGTACTTCTACGGTGAAACTGTTTTTCTTTGTAAACATTGACACTTATGTGTCGGCAAAGATGTGTGTGAGTCTAATCCATACAAATTACAAAGAAGATAAATAGAAGGGATATGGGGCTGCGTGAGAATTGCACCCCCAATCATAAAGTTGAAAGTTATGCGACATGACCATTAGGCTAAGTCCTTATTCCCCTCTTCTAGGGTGAAACTTTTTCTCTTTTTTTTTTGGTGAAATCGGGTAGCACCATGCCATATTGGACCCAAAACTAATCCCTTGAAGATCTGCAAGGGCAATTAAGGCGCATCTCCCAAAGCAGTTTTTGCATACACAAAGTTCGAACCCAAGACCTTGCTTAAGCGACTAGAGTCTCCATCTACTCAAGCCAACTGTTGTTAGTAATAGGGTGAAACTTTGAAAGTAGTTAAATAAAGTGTGTGACATTTTGATTTTACTAAACACTTTCTTGAAAATTCAATAGTTTACTATCATAGTTTTATCATTTTCAATAAATTCATAATGAATTGGTTGATAGGTAACATTTTTTTAAAATATAGTTCCTCCGTTCTTGAATGTTTGTGACATTTGAAAATATGTTACTATTCACACACAGACTTTTACT
Source organism: Hygrophila difformis (assembly GCA_030278955.1). Taxonomy (NCBI): domain Eukaryota; kingdom Viridiplantae; phylum Streptophyta; class Magnoliopsida; order Lamiales; family Acanthaceae; genus Hygrophila; species Hygrophila difformis. Next base: position 318,827 of record JAOANR010000288.1, read on the forward strand.
TAAAGTTTTATCAATATTATGCAAGTTAAAATATAGTCAAGTGTGATCTTATTAGATTCGTCTCGTCGTGTAGTTTATAAATATCGAACTTCTAGAATTTTTACTTGTACCGAACTTAAGTTATTAATGATTTAAAATGTGCATTGGACAGCGTAAAAAATTGATTAGTAAAAAACATTCAAGAATAGATGAAGTATAATTATTTCCCTGTACACTAATAAAATACTCTATTTTGTCTCATCATTTACTAATATGTTATCAGATTAATCACTGGAGTAATAAAAGTTATATATATATATATATATATATATATATATATATTCCTTTGATTTCATCATGAGATCCCATTTGTCACATGAATAGTCTATTTAACTAGTATTTTTTTTAAAAGTAAAATAGGTCTATAATTTATTTATTTTTATTTTTTTTTATTATCATTCTTTTTTAAATCTCTTACCTTGACACCTTCTCTCTTAAGAACAAATGAAATTGACACCATGAACAATCACAAATACTTGATCGAGATCCAAGACACAAAATTTGAAAACAAATTCATTATGGAGACAAACTTATCTTTGAAATTATAAAGCAAAACCACTATAAGTAAATTTTAAGATCCACAAACGAAATAAATAAATAAATACGCCCTCCTCTTGAAAAGATATAATGGCACACTAATTGGTCCATTTTATTTTCCTTTTTAAAATCTTTATGGAAAATGTGAGTAACAATTATATATTGGTAAAATTAAGCATATGAAGAAGAAGAAGAAATATTAGTAAGTGTAGGTTTATGAATAATTGATACCCGTGGTAAAGTAAATGATTGGAATTGACCCACACATTATATGTAATAATTACTACATAAATTCTTTAGGGCTTTTGGCATGCGCCTACTCTTCTAATCATCACCCTAACTATGCATTCTTATACACTACATATACACCTTTAATATTCCTTTTTAACTTTTTCAAATCTCAATACCTATTACTTTTACTATCACATTAAATTAAGGTAGTTCTATTTTATTATTAATATTTTTTTAATTTTATACCTGAACTATTTTCAAATATCTATTTATATATCAATTTTTTTTGGAAAAATGCACCACTATTATTGAATCTTAGAAAAAATTATATTTTTTTATCATATGGGCAAATTGGATTACATAAAGAAAAGAATATGAGTCCAAATTTGGGAGTATGGTTTTGGGTCTCGTATCATAAATTCAGATTAAATTACAAAAAATATGAGCATATCAATTTGCCAATACATATTTAACAGAGAAATCAAACTTATGGATATAAGGATTTTTCTAAAATACAATAGTTAATGTGTGTTTTTTTTTTTAAAAAAAAGTTTAGATATATAAATACACTTTGAAATAGTTTGAGTATAATAAAAAAATTATTACCCTTAAAATTAATATGCATTCAATTATTCACAAATATTTTTTTTTGCAAATTTATTAAAGATATTTGTTTGTTTGTTTTTTTTTTTAATTTTATTATTATAGAATTGTAAATGTGCTCTCCTTGGTCAAATATAATAATGTTTAAATAAATAAATTTTATAAAATAATACATCTAGTTTTTAAGGGTAAATTATTCACTGTTTTTTCCACTTCTTATTTAGAGTTTCGACATTACACTATACGATTTTTTATTTTTTTGTTACTACAACATTTATTCGTTAATATATTAACATATTTGGTTGCTAACCAATTGCCACTGGGAGCAGTTAATTAATTACCTATGACCATATGAAATCTTTGTAAAATCCTAAAATGGATGTACAATAAATGAATAAAACCAAAGTGAGAGTGAAGATGTAAATTTGTTATGTAAGTCCTGTTTTTATTTATTTATTTTTGAGGGGGCTAATTGATCCAAAGATATATGAATAAAATGATAATTATTTTGTACTTACAAAGTTTATTTTAAAAGATAATTGTTTTTGAATGATTGTGAATTCAAGTAATAATTTAATTTGCAGTGAAATAGAACGTAAAGCTCCAATGAAGTGGTGTTGTGATACTTCTATTATACTACTATATTGAGAAATACTCCCTCCGTTCCGTTCCTTTTTAGTTGTCTTTTTAGTTTTTAGTTGTCTTTTTAGAGACTAAAAAACGTTTCAAAATAGTTGTCATTTTACATATTTATATTATAATTTTCCAATATTACCCTTATCTTTTCATAAATATTACTCCTAGAATATTGTGAAATATCTCACCACTTCAATTTTACTTTTTTCTAGAGTAGGGGTAAAAGTGGAAAATTAACCAATAATAATGACATTTCTTGGTATGTGTGATTTTTGCTAAAACATCATTTAATAAGGAACGGAAGGAGTAATGAAATGTAGACGTATAGTGGTGTTGTGATATGCTAATTTTCAATGAGTTAGCAATGATTTAAACTGATGTGAATGGTGAGTGGGGTTGATAATCTTTTTATTTACTAGTATTTGTTTATTTATTTTGAAAAAAGGTGGCCGATCTTTATAGTTCTCCGTCAAAAAGCCATTGATAGGGGGGAATCATCAATTTATCTTTATTTCTAAAAAAATCGTGTCTTCAAATTAAAATCAATTCATACTATTAATAAAAGATATTATTCCATTGGTAATTGGTAGTATGATGTAAGGTAAATCCTACTCCTCCGTCCCAATCATCTTCTTCTGTTTGACTTTTTTTTGTACTGTTCATTATTTAATTTTGATTCAATTTTATTTCATGTATATATTCAAAAAAAAAATAATCGAATTGGGTCTTGTTAGAATCGCGTGATCATGTAGTTTTACAATATGTATTTTATACTGTATAATTTTTTGTGTAAATATTTTGAGATATTAGCTGTTGAAAAAGTGCATTGGATTGTATGCAAAAGCCAAACAGGACAAGTTAAATGATATGAAGGGAGTACTACATTAGCATATGTTTTTCTCCTCTCCCACAGTATAACTCCAATCCCTTCGCCACAACGCGTTTAAATTCATTATAGGAGTCATGGCGGCATGAACCTTTCACTTCTGGCTTCCTTTCTCATTTTTTTTTTAAATTTTATTTTTAAATCTAACTTATGTCATATGAATTCATACGAAGGATTCCATTCCATGCCATTGTTTTTGGCGATTTCATTATGGTAGCAAATGCAACTCTTGCTTAGCTTGTTTGGCTTTCATTTCAGCGTATATCCAAATGCTTGTTAAGTTTGTGGGGATCGTGTTCTTGAGTTGTCGTACGTTGTAACTTGTAGGTAGTATTGGGATGTAATAATGTGTTGAGGCCTTGTCCTGTATGATCCATTTTTGTCTTGAAGTTCTTGGCAAGAGTTCAATGTAATTTGTTCTCATGTAATTTTCTGTAATGCTGAGTTTTATTTGGGGGGACTGATTGATGAATGATTGATGAATGAAATGAATGATTGTGGATGCTGTGAAGGTGTGGCCTATGAAGCATAAACTACCTATTAAGCTAAGTTTTGGACAAATATCTTGTTGTATTAACATTCAACTTATAGATGAGACTTGCATTTAAGAATGTTTGTCCACCAAGTTTGGTATAATTCTCAGTTGTAATTTTCCATTTTTCAGATGGGAGTTGGCCACGTATGCAATAAGTGAAAATAGTCACCAAAATAAAGTAATTTCAAATTTTTCACTTGATCTAATACAACAGTAAATAAAAAACTGACCTTGTCTGGATGTGTTTGTTACCTTCATGGTCATGCCAAAGCCATTCCTTTCTTTCAACTCCCAAACTTCCTTCCTTCCCTGCATTGCATCATCAATGAACCATTTCAAGTAATTATATAACCAACTGTTTCCCTCCATGTTTCCCATCTCTCATTCTCTCTCACAGATACACACTATCTCAGAAATTAGCATTTGAAATTTTCGTCCATCCATCAAGGATCCTTTTTCGTGCAACGAGAAAATGCCAATTTATTCATCGGATTCTGATGGCATCCCTCCAACAGTACCCAAAAGATTGTTTGGCCGCGAAAAGCCTCTGCACAACATTCTTGGAGGAGGAAAAGGTCAAAATTTCCCCCCTTGCTTACCATCAAGAAACATCGATTCTAACCAC
>JAOANR010000289.1:0-25000 GCA_030278955.1 Hygrophila difformis
TAAGTGCACTTGGCGTGGGCTCGTTGGGCCGCCCCCTCTTTTTGGTGGCCAAAACGGCGCCAAGGAAATTATGTTGCGTGTTTGTATGAGTCTATACTCCTAGGTGTATCCGTATGGGTTACCTAGGGCTCCGGAGTGTGTCTGTATAGGGTCCGCTACTTTCACTTGCCTTGCGGGTTCGATTCCCCAAGGTTTATGTTTTTCCTGCGGGTTCGATTCCCCAGGATATTGTTGACTCCTATGGGTTCGATTCCCTAGGATGTATATTGGGTTCTTGCGGGTTCGATTCCCCATGGACGAGGTGTCCTCGATCATAATGAACAATGGTAAACGAAGGTATTTGAGTTCTGGAAACAATGAGGTCCTCGATTATATGGAAATAATAGTAAAAGAATGTGTTTGAGCTCTTGTGGGTTTGATTCCCCAAGAAAGGTTATCCTTGATCAAAAATATATTATTTGTATGGCAAAGTGTGAAAATCTTCCGGAATTATTTTTACTCGACCTTCCCTTTTAAATTACAAATTCTATTTTTTAAATCTCTCTTCTAAAAACTTTAAAATTTGTTATGCTATACATTAACTTACTCAGTACCTTTGTACTGATAGATACGTTGTCTCCATTTTTTTTTTCCAGATGTTGAAGATTAGCACATGGCATTTAAACTTGGGATGGGAATTTCCGAAGACTTGTCGCACTTGTTTTTAAATTCTTTTACGAACTCCAAACTCATGTTTGGCCGTGTTTGGCCCTTAGCTTCCGCACTGTTTTAAATTATGTATGTTTGACTTAACTCTGTTTTAAACCTTCGGGCACTTATTGAATGACTTTAAATTATTTTTAAGTATTGGTACAACTTAGCCTTAGCATCTTCTCAAGTGAGCTCGAAATGGTTCGCGTCTTGCTTGGGAAGGTGTGGCGGTAATGCCCTGGCCTGGGTGATCAAATCCGGGGTGTTACAGAGTGGTATCAGAGCCCGGAAATTTTTTTTTTTTGAAAGCTATTATTTTTCGGCCCACTATAGAGGCCCAAAATATTCAATATTACTTTTAAGCATTTCAAATATTATTTCCATGGAAAGGAATTTTATTTTAAAACCCATGGGAATTATATAACAATTGTTCCGACAAGTCTTGAAAAATGCATAAAATTTTTTTTTGGGGGGATGCATTTGCATACATCCATCATTTTTTTTTAAATGCTCAAAGTATATATATGCATGTCACGTGTATTTGATAACGTTCTTAGTTGGTATGTCGATTGACCTTGCCTTAGAGCCACTAACTTGAATCTAATCTTGCTTTAACCTTAGAACTTGATCAAGGGTGCTTAGTTTGCACATATCTATTCTCTCCTCTTGCCCTTCCTATCATTTAGATCTTCCTAACTGTTAGCGTGCCTTAGATTAGAAACTCATCTTCGCATGCTTAGATAACAGAAAATGGCACCTAGGGGAAGACCAAGGAGGGTAGTCCCAAACAACGGTGGTGCTAACGCACCTAACGACAATGACATTCCTCAAAACGTAGGAGTGCGAGTGCCTCCTGTTCCCAATAATATGGATGAGCGTCTAAGGAATATTGAGGAAGTTCTCGTAGCACTAGGAAATGCCGAGGTGCAACGTGCACAAGCGGGTGTACCACCGCCGGTAGCCCGAGGCAACTACCTAGCATTGGTGAACCCCTACAAACCACCTCATTATGACGGCCAAGAGGACCCGGCCAAGTTGGAGAATTGGATCCGAACTTTTGACAAGCTTCTTACTGCCGTCAAATGCCCCGAGAACGAGAAGGTTCGAGTGGTGACCTATTATCTGGATGGAGAGGCGGACGAGTGGTGGCAACATCTCCAGGGAGATTCGGCCGAAGTTGAGAAGGTTTATACATGGGAAGAATTTAAGGAAGCCTTGAGAGAGAGGTTTTATCCACTGAGCACTAAGGCTGCAAAGTATGAAGAATTTATTAACTTAAGACAAGGAGGAAAAACGGTGCAAGAATATTACACCAAGTTCAAGGAGCTAGTTCGCTTTGCTCCGAGACTTGTACCAACTGACTCCGACAAGGCCCAGAAGTTCGAGATGGGGCTAAACCTTAGTATCCGAGAGATACTGGTTGGAGGACAACACAATACACTACAGGCAGTGTATGACCGAGCTGTAGCAATCGCTCGTGTTCAGCGATTGAAGCGTAAGGACAATGGTGAGTCGAGCAAGGGCTCGCAAGGATTTGAGAAAAAGAATCGAAGCAACAATAATAACAAATTGAGGAGGAACGATGGTCAAGCTAGGTTCGATGGACCTAAGGAGAATGCAGACAGAGGTTTGAACAACAGAAGAAATGACACCCGGGGTACATCCATACCACGATGCCCGCAGTGCCACAAAGCTCATCTGGTACGCGAGTGCCCTAAGCGTGGAACTTGTTATAGATGTGGTGGGGAAGACCACATGATTAGAGAATGCAATGTTCGCGAGGAGATGATCGAGAAGAGGTTGGATCTGGTGAACCCTCCACACGAGAATCGGCCGACTGGGCCAAATCATCTCAATAATCAAGAACAGAGACCACAGCAGAATCGCAACCAGCAAGAAAACTCATAGGCAGTTATGGGGACATAACTGCGGTCCTAAGGGGGAGAGGATGTGATACCCCGCGGAGATGTCACGCGTTGAGGTAAGAATTTAATTTTCGAGCCTCAATAATTCTATGCGTGTAAAACTACTTATGTTGGTGTTGCTTTCCGAGTGCGACCCAACTTCGAGGACAAAGTTGATTTCTAAGGGGGGTAGACTGTAATACCCGAGAAATCGACGTCGAGAATTTAAATCCAAAAAATTAAAAAAATTGGATTTAACTATCCGCAACCGAAATAATTCCGAGAGAGCGGAATTAAATATTTTCGGACGATAGCAACTCGAAGAGAGTTATCGGATTATCCAACGATCTCGGATAATTCCATATTATGATTTTTAGAATCATAATATTCAAAAAAAAAAAAAAAAACAAAAAGCCCGCGAAGCCCGCGCCGGCGGCCAGAGGTGGCGTTCCAAAACGCCATACGCGTTTTCGGCTCCATTTTCGAGATGTGACGACTCCAATCAATCCAAATCCGATCCTCAGACATTAAGGGATGTTGGGGGATGCATTTGGACAAGTTTTAAGCATATTAAAACACCACAAAGTTGGATTAAAGGTGGATACATGAACCAAGTGGATTAAGTTAACCATGGCATTGAAGGAGGGAAATAATTATGGGTTGGTGGCTACAATTCTCGAAAATGACCAGATTTATTCATCCCTACATTTCCTATGGTCATCAAGGCCCTCATTGGAACCCTAAACACTCTAGAATCTTCTCTTTAACAACCCCAAAAACCACCCCTATCCACCCATCCGAAAATTAGAAATTCTTTTGGAGAGTGGTGAGAGTTTGTGGGTTGTCTTCATCTTAGCAGAGGCTTGGTCGAGTTTCAAGCCACCTAATCCAACCATCAACTAGGTAAGGAAGTTTATTGATCATTTCTTCAGTTTTAATTCGATTAATAGCCTTGAATCCTAAGGATTTTGGTCACAAGTCCAACTATAGGTTCAATCGGTGAAGAGTAGATCTGTGGGGGCTGTGTTGGGCGTCTTCAAGGATTCCAAAGAAGGGATTTTCGATTCTAATCCAACCATAAGTAAGTTAGTGTTGTGCATCTCGAATTTTAGAGGTTTTGATGGAGTATTCACTGAGTTATAGTTCGATTTCTATCCTATGTCAAAACTGTTTTCTAGGGTTTCATCCGAGTAGATTTTATTGTTGTGCATTTTTCGCCTAGATCCGTTCGCTTTTGGAAGAACCTTTCTAAATGAAATATGTTCCTAACACCTTGAAGATGATCTCTGTAAATTTTCATAAATTTTGGACTTGATTTGGGCGTCGGAAAAACATCTGGTATTTTCTGAGTTCATGATGACAGATTTCGTTTCATAACATAACCAGTTTTGTAGTCCGTATTACTCCTAGCTACGATCGTTTTTTATGGTTATTTTCTTCATGAAAATTGTTCATCTCTGTGTGTAGTTTATCCCTGTGAAATTTCAGAATTTTTGGATCACTCTTCGAATTGTTATGGATTTTTAAAGAAACTGTGGTCGAGTGAGCAGTGATTTCTGCACCCTTTGAGATATGAGTTTCTGAAATGATTTTTTTTAGGCTACTTAGAGTCCGAATTTGCTATGGCCTATTTCTGAGAAAAACGTTTATTTTGATGTCTCCTAGTACCTGTAAAATTTTCAGAATTTTCTACAAAGTTTTACTACATTTCCTAGTATGAATCTGAGAACTGCCACAGTGAGTTTTCATCGGTGAATTTGTCGTCGTACGTTTTGATGATTAATGAGTCAATTGCTACTCTTTTGTGAATCTTATGAATGCTGGAAATATAGTCATGGGTTGTAATGATTAAAAAGTGAATTTTGAAACTTTGTGAATTTTGATCGAGTTAGATGCCCAATTTTAGAGGGTAAGTGCACTTGGCGTGGGCTCGTTGGGCCGCCCCCTCTTTTTGGTGGCCAAAACGGCGCCAAGGAAATTATGTTGCGTGTTTGTATGAGTCTATACTCCTAGGTGTATCCGTATGGGTTACCTAGGGCTCCGGAGTGTGTCTGTATAGGGTCCACTACTTTCACTTGCCTTGCGGGTTCGATTCCCCAAGGTTTATGTTTTTCCTGCGGGTTCGATTCCCCAGGATATTGTTGACTCCTATGGGTTCGATTCCCTAGGATGTATATTGGGTTCTTGCGGGTTCGATTCCCCAAGGACGAGGTGTCCTCGATCATAATGAACAATGGTAAACGAAGGTATTTGAGTTCTGGAAACAATGAGGTCCTCGATTATATGGAAATAATGGTAAAAGAATGTGTTTGAGCTCTTGTGGGTTTGATTCCCCAAGAAAGGTTATCCTTGATCAAAAATATATTATTTGTATGGCAAATAAATCTTCCGGAATTATTTTTACTCGACCTTCCCTTTTAAATTACAAATTCTATTTTTTAAATCTCTCTTCTAAAAACTTTAAAATTTGTTATGCTATACATTAACTTACTCAGTACCTTTGTACTGATAGATACGTTGTCTCCATTTTTTTTTTTCCAGATGTTGAAGATTAGCACATGGCATTTACACTTGGGATGGGAATTTCCGAAGACTTGTCGCACTTGTTTTTAAATTCTTTTACGAACTCCAAACTCATGTTTGGCCGTGTTTGGCCCTTAGCTTCCGCACTGTTTTAAATTATGTATGTTTGACTTAACTCTGATTTAAACCTTCGGGCACTTATTGAATGACTTTAAATTATTTTTAAGTATTGGTACAACTTAGCCTTAGCATCTTCTCAAGTGAGCTCGAAATGGTTCGCGTCTTGCTTGGGAAGGTGTGGCGGTAATGCCCTGGCCTGGGTGATCAAATCCGGGGTGTTACAACCTTTCATGTCCTAAGTACTCCACTTAGAGTTTTATTTGATTCCGGAGCCAGTTGTTCAATTATATCTTCGAGAGTTGTATCTGAAATAGATCTATCTAAGTGCGAGATGATTAGCTTAGGAATCCAACTACCTTCTGGAGAAGTAATAGCATGTCTAAGCGTTACAACGGAATACCTGTAGTAATAAAAAACGTAGAGTTTTTCGCGAACTTGGTAGAGTTTAACGTCATACTAGGGATGGATTGGTTAACCCGATATAAGGCCGTGATCGAACGCCAAAAGCAAAAGATCACGCTGTCAAAGAGTGGGGGGAAGAGAGTCATCTTCTACTCCCAACCCCCTAAGAAGTCTAACAAGATAGTCAATGCCCTCAAGTTATGTAGCTTAATGCGTAAGGGTTACGCGTTATATGCGTGCTACATTCATAACCTTGAAGCTGAAGGAGTCAAGGTAGACAACATTCCGGTGGTGAGGGAATACCCGGATGTGTTTCCTGAAGATGTTCCTGGCATGCCACCTGAGAGAGATCTTGAATTCACCATAGCTCTCATTCCGGGAACGGAACCTGTCTCAAAGGCTCCTAACCGCATGGTGCCACTGGAAATGAAGGAACTAAAGGAACAACTCGAGGAGTTGTTGGAGAAGGGATACATTAGGCCGAGCACGTCCCCATGGGGAGCACCGGTCTTATTTGTTAAGAAGAAAGACGGGGGTTTACGACTATGCATCGATTATAGAGGGCTTAATCAAGTCACCGTCAAGAACAAGTACCCGTTGCCCAGGATCGAAGACTTATTCGACCAACTGAAGGGGGCTACAGTATTCTCAAAGATCGACCTGCGTTCGGGATATCACCAATTGAGGATCGCCGAGAAGGACATCCCAAACACGGCGTTCAGGACTCGCTACGGACACTAGGAGTTCATGGTGTTATCATTCGGGCTAACTAACGCCCCAGCTATGTTCATGAATCTCATGAACAATGTATTTCGAGAACTATTAGATCAATGCGTAGTGGTGTTTATAGATGACATCCTGATATACTCGAAAAGCGAAGAGGAACATTCCGAGCACTTGCCCAAAGTGTTAGAGATTCTACGAGCAAACCAGCTGTATGGTAAACTGTCCAAATGCGACTTTTGGTTAAAGGAAGTAGCATTTCTTGGGCATATAGTATCTGCCAATGGAGTGGCAGTAGATCCGGCGAAGATCTCGGCAGTGACCGAGTGATTGCCACCAAAGAATCCAACAGAGATAAGAAGTTTTCTTGGACTGGCGGGGTACTATAGGCGATTTGTAAAGGATATCTCGAAAATCGCATGCCCATTGACCCAGCTGTTGAAGAAAGGGGCGAAATACGACTGGACTAGTGAGTGTGAGCCCGCATTCCAAGATTTGAAGAAATGACTTACCACAGCGCCAGTATTGGCGTTACCATCGGAGAATGGTGATTTCGAGGTGTACAGCGACGCCTCGAAAGAGGGATTGGGATGCGTGCTGATTCAAGATCAAAGGGTTATAGCATACGCATTGCGTCAATTAAAACCACACGAGGAGAACTACCCGACACACGACTTAGAACTGGCCGCAGTCGTGTTCACCTTAAAAATATGGAGACATTATCTCTATGGGCGAAAGTGTCGGATGTTCACCGACCATAAGAGCCTCAAATATATATTCACGCAAAGAGAGCTGAATTTGAGGCAAAGAAGATGGTTGGAACTGATAAAGGATTATGACCTGGAGATTGCTTATCACGAAGGAAAAGCCAACATAGTCGCCGATGCCTTGAGCCGAAAAACTCGACATGTGGCGAATTCAGTTGTGGTACCGACCGAGTTGTACAAAGACTTGGCGAGACTGAGTCTAGAGTTGGTGCATTCTGGTACAGTAAATGAAGTCGTCAACGCGATGGTAGTGGGACCTACAATATTCGATGAAATACGACTAGCCCAATCGGGTGATGAGAAGTTGGGAGAAATTAGGAAGAGCATTGCCGAAGGAAAGTGTAACACCCCGGTTTTTGGTAACCCAGGTCGGGATGTCACCACCACACCTCCCTAGCAAGACACGGTTTCTTCAAGCTTGCTAAAGAGATGTAAGGCTATGGTTTTTCAGAATTTAAAAAATTCAAACAGGCCATTGTAATATAGCTCGAAAATAATATCATTACAGTTGCAGCGGAAAATAATATTTACATATATAATGCAGCGGAATTTAAATATAGGGCCAACATGGCCAAAATACGGGTTAAACAGGCCCGTTCATGCAATTCATAACTAAGAATAGAATAATCAAAGAAAATGATGTTTTCCCAAATATCCTATGCATGCATATGATGATGCATATTCTTAATACTCTGTAGGAAAAGGAAAAAAAAACATGGTTTGGTCAGCAAAACTTGCTGAGTAAGTTAAAACATACATGACTATGGGGTTTCAAAGCCATTACTTAAATTTAAAGAGAATATGTGCATATCACCCCATAATTTAATTTATTTATTTAATTGCATAATTTAAAAGACAGAGATTCCATAAGATCATAACTATAGCTTGCAAAGTAATTAAATAAATTGACATAAATTTAAAAGCACAATTTAACTGGAATTTAGTTTAAATTTCTTATAAATGTCTCGCGTCGGTTCTTTCACAGATCACCATCGCTAGGGCTCTTATGTCCGCCAGCCTTACGCTTGGGCTCTTATGTCCACGAGTATCATGGTCAATCTTTTTAATAGGTTCGATCCGTCCGCTGGCCATTGTAATACCCGAGAATTTTGCAACATAATATAAATAAATGAATAAAATAAATAAATAAAATAAATAAATAAACAAACAATAAATAAATAAAAAAATAACAATAAATAAATAAACATAATACATAGACAAGGAAATGAGAAATGAAATTTAATTTAAGAATGAATTAAATTTCCAATACTCGTAAAGCCAAAGATAAAATTTATCGAATAAATTGTACAAGTATACCCGACACTAATGGACTCGAGAATTCGGGGCCAATATTAAATCTAGACCCGAGTAGGAATTTAGATAGGGAATAGGAAGCCCGAAAATATTCCGGAAATCCGAATCCGAGGACATAGAGGGATAGAAGTCCGAAAGAGAGGAGGAAATGCCCGACGGATCGCACGACCCGCCCGGACCGAAGTCCAGGCGTGGGCCGCGCGGTGACCGCGCGGTGAAGGGCCAAACGGCGCGCCGCGACCGCGCCAACGGACAGATTCGCCGATTGCGAGATTCACTCGCCCGAATCCGGATTTTCAGACTTCGGTTGAACACCTTTCGGCTCAAGACTCACCAAGGCCGACCTTGGACGTCCCTAGGTCGTGTCTTCCTATAAATAACCCCTCTTGACAGCCCCGAACACTTTTCAAAACATCCATACTCTCTATACGTTCGAAAACCCTAATTCCGGAGTCGTCGGAGGCACGAAACCAAGGAGAGGACAGTCGTGGACGAATCCGGAAGATCTCTAACGTTGTGGTAAGTTCCGATCCGATCCTTGTTCCATATACGATTTGAAACCGAATCCTAACTTCATTCTTTTTCTTCTCTACACCCCGAATCGGATCTAGACCGAAGAACCCGACGAACGGAGAAGATAAACGGTGGACTGGAAGCCACGCCTCCGAATCGAAGATCCCGGACGCCCAACAATCTGTAAGTTAATCTTACTATGGTTTTGGGAGGATTTAAAATACAGATCTAACGATTCCAACCAAGAACGTAAAATCTGTCAAAACGAAATCTTTAACGGCGCAACATTTTTGCTTGATTTTTCCGAACCCTTAAACCTATTCAAACGAGAAAAATTAAAACACTAAAAACGTTTCTAAGACATTAATCTAGCTACTGTAAAAATTTCATAATTTTTTGTTATGATTTGATATCTGAATTCGTTCTCAAACCAAACTGCTTAGAATTTGAATCATGAAATCTGGACAGAACTTAGGTTCGAACTTGATGACGTTTTTGACAATAGATCTAGACAGATTTGGAACTTTAGCCGAACATAAAAGTTGTAGATATATATCTTAGGTATCTTTCTGTAAAATTTCATCAACTTTGGAGTTAGGTTTCTATGGTAGATCTGGAAATCTTGAAACTGGTGTTGAAATTTTCGGACAGATTATCATCCTGTTAAAGATTGACGTTTTTCACTTACTTCCGTATCTCGGATAGAAAAATTTAAAACATAAAACTTGTTCATCTAGGTGTTTTCGAGTCACTGGTCAAGTTTCAGAATTTTTGGAATTAAACTCGATTTTTAATGAATTTTGAAGTAAACTGTGGTTGACCGAGTCAAATCTTGAAATCTTGGTGAAACGGTGAAACTAGCCTTTAAGGTTTAAACGAGTAGAAGATTCTTTGAAATAAATACATAAAATCTGAAATTTATGAAATCCCTTTTACGAACTTGATCTTTTAAAATTAAGGGGTGAGTGCTCTGCAGGGTGCCCTCCTAACGATTCACTTCGTGCCTTTATGGACGATGGTGACCCGCGCGAAATTTTGAGATATGTTGCCAAAACGGCATGAGATATATGGCCTACACTCTCGTGAATATCCATATGGGTTTCCCGAGGCTCCAGAGTGGTACTGGGTATGGCAGATACGGCTGCGGCCGCCGGTTTCCGACTAAACTTAACGACATTGCGATGCAATCGTGAAATACTTGAAATACTAAATCTTGGATGTAATGGGGATAGTTAAATATTTATTTATTGTCCTTTTTAAATTATTAAATGCTTTATTTAAATTAATTATGGCTTTTATTTAAATTATGATAAATGTATTATTGATTAGTGCCATGAATTAATTATGCAAATTGGTTAGATAATTAAATTGAATTATTTATGATTTATTATCATGCTTTTATTTAAATATTAATTAACGGCTTGGAAACCCCACGATCATGTCTGTATTAACTTACGCAGCAAGTTGTGCTGACCAAACCATTTTATTTCCTTTTTCCTTACAGAGTATGTGGAATGAGCATGAGCACTACATGCATGGGGGGGGATATATTTTGGAAAACTTTATTATTTCAAATTCTTGCATTAGGCTATAGTATATACGGGCCTGTTTAACCCGTGTTTTGGCCATGTTGGCCCTATTTACATTTTCCGCTGCAATACTTATACTTAGATACTATTTTTCCACTGCATTATAATACTTATTTTGAATTATATATTGAATAGGCTATTTGAATGGTTTTAAATGTTTTAAATACTGCAATACCTAGCCTTGCATCTCTTTAGTGAGCTCGGAGAAACCGTGTCTTGCTAGAGAGGTGTGGCGGTGACATCCCGACCTGGGTGACAAAAAACCGGGGTGTTACAAGTTGGTATCAGAGCCCGGATATTTTTAAACTATTATTTTTAAACCATTATTATTTTTAAATTATTATTTTTAAACTACTAGATTATTATTTTTAAACCATTAGTATTTATATTATTAATATAGAAGCCCAAAATTATTATTTTAAGCTTTCCTAGCCCAAAATTATTTTTTTAGCCCTAATTATAATTATTTTGACCCAATATAGAGGTCCAAGGATTCTAAATATTATTTTAAATTTTTAAGCATTATTTCCATGGAGACGAATTTTTATTTTAAAACCCATGGAAAAAAAATATATATATAGTGCCTGAATTATTTTTGGGGGGAAAATCATCATTTGCATGTGCATACTGCATTGCCTGAACTTAGAGAACCTAGAAGCGTGATACATTCTAACTTAGATCTTTTGCTTGCGCTAGATGGCTAGTCAAGATATGATGAACTTGATGATCAAAATGATGAACGCTCACTTTGACTCCGAACAAACCATAGAACAAATGAAACATCGTATGGCTCAATTGGAGGCAAATCTGCACCACATGGGCAACTTAAGAGAGGCGGATCACCACCGCATAAACCAACTCGAACGCCAAGTCCAAACCCTCACTACGCAAAACCTAATACTGAAGGAACACGTCGATGCTGACGGACAATAGGACTTGAACACCATCTTTGACGATCTACTGCCGCCAAGTTCGGAGGAGGAAGACCCGGAGGAGGATCCCGCTACCCCACCGGAGGATGTCTTGAGACGCTAGGAACTCTATTTATAGTAGATACTATTTTTGCTAAGAAACCGTTGCTATTTTTGTACATCTCCTCACTTGTATTAAAAGCTTCTTTTAAGGGAATAAAATACAAGAGTTATTCATTTAAACAAAATAAAATAAAACCTTGCGTTACTTAAAAGTCCAATCAAGCGTTGAGTGTAAAAACACAAGCACATACATAGTCACTTGCCTAGACAATATATTACGTTCTAATACACACCGTTTGTAACAGAATGGCACCACGAGGTAGATCAAGGAATCAACATGCTCCCCAAACTACTACTGAAGTGCCACCAAATGAAACCGAACCCGCTCAACCTGTAGGAGAACAACCCCAAGGTGCGCAGGACGCCCCCGCACCGAACAATGTGGGCGATCGTCTTCGGACGATAGAGGAGGTCTTGGTTGTGCTGGGGAATGCGCAAGTCAATCAGGGCCAAGCTGCAGCGGTACCTCCGCCCCAAGCTCGCCCTAACTACCTGGCAATGGTGAATCCCTACCAGCCACCCCACTATGCTGGTGAGGAGGATCCAGCCAAACTGGAAGAATGGATCCGGACCTTTGACAAGCTGCTGGGCGCGGTCAAGTGTCCAGAAGGAGAAAGAGTGCACGTCGCTTCGTACTACTTGGGAGGCGAAGCGGACGACTGGTGGCAGGCGAATTTAGCAAAACTGACTGAAGATGACGAGCCCTACTCCTGGGCGGAAATGATGGAACTGCTCAGGGATAGATTCTACCCCCTGAGTACTAAAGCTGCAATGTACGAAGAGTTTCTGTCACTAAAGCAAGGAGGCCAGACCGTACAAGAGTACTACACTCGATTCAAGGAGCTGGTGAGGTTCGCACCAAGACTCGTACCCACGGATGCGGAGAAAGCTCAAAAGTTCGAGATGGGACTGAACCTGGCAGTACGTGAGGTGATTGCAGGGGTGCACTACCCTGATCTGCAGGCAGTGTACGATCGCGCTGTGGCAGTGGCGCGAGTACAACAACTGAAAAGGAGAGTGAGTGGGGAGTCCAGCCGAGGTCCCCAAGACAAGAGGAACCGGGACGCGAGAAGCGAGAACAACACGGGAAGGAACGAACAGCGGAGAGGGTCGAATTGGCCACAACAAACCAACAATGGAAGGAGGTTTAACCAAGAAGAACCGGTACCACCTTGCCCGAGGTGTGGGCGACCCCACCTAGCAAGGGGGTGCCCTCAACAAGGAGCATGCTTTCGGTATGGACGTATGTGCCACATGCGTCGGGAGTGCCGAACAAGGCTTGAAAACATAACGAAAAGGGACGACTTGGTCACGGGGCAGGGACAGCCTCAAAATCAAAACGGACGGAACGACAACAATCAGGGGTATAGACCCCCTCAAATCAATTTAGGCAGCCGAATCAAAATCAGAACCAACATCCTCAACCACCTCAGAATCAAAATCAGCACCAAGACCAGCAGCCGATTCCAAATCAGCAAGGCAATCAAGGACGCCCGATGGGACGACTTAACATAGTTAACCAAGCGGACATGCCTGCACAAGGAGAAGTGATGTCAGGTACATTTCATGTCCTGAATACACCCCTTAGAGTCTTATTTTATTCCGGAGCTAGTTGCTCAATCATAGCATCAAGGATAGTGCATGAGTTAGATCTACCTAAGTGCGAGATAATTAGCTTAGGAATTCAACTGCCTTCAGGAGAAGTAGTAGCTTGCTCTAAACGATACAACAGAATTCCTATAGTGATCAAGACCGTAGAATTCTTCGCAAACTTAGTAGAATTTAACTTAAGGGACTTCGACATTATACTGGGGATGGACTGGTTGTCCCAGTATAAAGCGGTGATCGAATGCCAAAAACAAAAGATCACCCTGTCGAAAAGTAGGGGAAAGAGAGTTATCTTTTATTCTCAACCCCCTAAGAGGAGCAACAAAATCGTTAGTGCCCTCAAACTAAGTAACTTGATGCGTAAGGGGTATGAGCTATATGCGTTTACGTGCACAACCTTGAGGCGGAAGAGAACAAGGTTGACAGCATACCAGTGGTAAGAGAATACCCGGATGTGTTTCCTGAAGACATCCCGGGCATGCCACCTGAGCGAGATCTTGAATTCACGATAGATCTCATTCCGGGAACCGAGCCTGTCTCAAAAGCTCCGTACCGGATGGCACCACTGGAAATGAAGGAGTTAAAGGAACAGCTCGAGGAGTTACTGCAAAAAGGATATATAAGACCGAGTACTTCCCCATGGGGAGCACCGGTTTTATTTGTTAAGAAGAAAGACGGAGGATTACGTCTTTGCATAGATTATCGAGGATTGAACCAAGTGACTATCAAAAATAAATACCCACTGCCGAGAATTGAGGATCTATATGATCAACTGAAGGGAGCTTCAGTATTCTCGAAGATCGACTTACGATCTGGGTATCACCAGTTGAGAGTCGCCGAGAAAGACATTCCGAAGACGGCGTTTCGAATTCGATATGGCCACT
The DNA here is from genome assembly GCA_030278955.1 of Hygrophila difformis. Classification (NCBI taxonomy): domain Eukaryota; kingdom Viridiplantae; phylum Streptophyta; class Magnoliopsida; order Lamiales; family Acanthaceae; genus Hygrophila; species Hygrophila difformis. The sequence continues at coordinate 14,072 of JAOANR010000289.1, forward strand.
ACGAGTTCACAGTGTTATCCTTTGGGTTAACAAATGCTCCAGCAATGTTCATGAACCTCATGAACAATGTATTTCGAGAACTGTTAGATCAGTGTGTAGTGGTGTTCATTGATGACATCCGGATCTACTCGAAAAGCGAGGAAGAGCATGCCCAGCACTTGCACCAAGTGTTAGGGACCTTGCGAAAGAATCAGCTATACGGCAAGTTGTCCAAATGCGATTTTTGGTTAAAGGAAGTAGCATTTCTTGGACACATAGTATCCGCTGATGGAGTTTCAGTGGATCCGGCAAAAGTTTCTGCCGTAAATGAATGGGCAACCCCAAAGAGCCCAACTGAGATAAGGAGTTTCCTTGGATTAGCCGGGTATTATAGACGGTTCGTGAAGGATTTTTCGAAAATCGCACGACCTTTAACCCAGCTACTGAAGAAGGGGGTAAAATACGTGTGGACAGAGGTGTGTGAGACAGCGTTTCAAGAGCTGAAGAAACGACTCACAACCACACCCGTATTGACACTACCATCAGAGAATGGTGACTTCGAAGTTTACAGCGATGCTTCGAAGGAAGGTTTAGGTTGTGTCTTGATGCAAGACTCGAAAGTCGTTGCATATGCATCACGCCAACTGAAACATCACGAGGAAAATTATCCGACACATGACCTGGAGTTGGCAGCGGTCGTTTTCGCTCTAAAGATATGGAGACATTATCTTTATGGGCGAAGGTGTCGAATGTTCATCGACCACAAGAGCTTGAAATATATATTCACTCAGAAGAAGTTGAATTTGAGACAGCAAAGGTGGTCGGAACTTATTAAAGATTATGATTTGGAGATAGCCTACCAAGAGGGGAAGGCGAATGTGGTAGCCGATGCCCTATGCCGGAAAACCCAACACGTGACAAACTCATTGGTAATTCCGCCGGCATTGTACATGAAGTTGGCAAGATTGGATCTGGAACTCATGCATCCGGGCACAGTGAGTGAAATGATCCATGCCATGATCGTAGAAACTCCAATATTGGATGAAATTCGACTCGCTCAACCGGGCGACGCGAAGTTGGAGAGAATAAAGGAGTATATTGCCGAGGGTAAGGCAATAGGATTTGCTATCCATGAGGATGGAAGCATTCGCTTCAAAGGGAGATGGTGTGTGCCTCAAAAGTGTGTCGAGTTGAAGCAAAGGTTGATGAATGAAGGTCACAATACACCATATTCAGTGCATCCCGGAGGTGGCAAGCTTTACAAGGACCTGAAGAAGATCTACTGGTGGCCGGGAATGAAGAAAGAAGTGGCAGACTTCGTGGTGAAATGCCTCACCTGCCAAAGGGTTCAGGCAGTGAGACATAAACCCTTAGGACTGATGTAACCACTAGAGATTCCAAGTTGGAAGTGGGATAGCATCTCGATGGACTTTGTCTCGGGATTACCCCGATCATCTAAAGGCATGAACAAGATTTGGGTGATTGTGGATAGGCTAACGAAGATGGCCATATTTATCCCGATGAAGGACACGCGGACTATGGACCAATTGGCCCGAGCCTACATTGATAATGTGGTACGACGACATGGAGTACAACATGACATCATTTTTGACAGAGACAGTAGGTTTGTCTCTCATTTTTGGACGGAGCTACAAAAAGCTCTCGGTACTCAAATCGAAATGAGCACCGCATTCCACCCAATGACGGATGGACAAACCGAGAGAACGATCCAAACACTAGAAGACATGCTGAGAGCATGTGTGTTGGAGTTTAAGGGAAATTGGGAAGCTCATTTACCCTTAATTGAGTTCTCCTATAACAATAGCTACCATGCTAGCATTGGCATGGCACCTTTCGAGGCGTAGTATGGACGAAAGTGGCGAAGCCCGTTGAGCTGGGAAGAAAGCGATAAGTCTGTGATGGTGGGACCACAACTTGTCGAAGAAATGGCTCAATAGATAAAGGTGATTCAAGGAAAAATGAAAGCCGCTCAAGACCGTCAGAAGGGTTATGCTGACGTGAGACGACGAGACCTAGAATTTCAAGTGAGAGATAGGGTCATGCTAAAGATATCACCCATGAAGGGGGTGATGCGCTTTGGCAAAGAAGGGAAGTTGAGTCCTCGATACATAGGACCTTACGAGATTCTAGAACGAGTCGGAAATTTGGCCTACCGACTGGCTTTGCCGCCACAATTAGATCGAGTTCATAATGTCTTCCATGTTTCACAACTAAAGAAATATGTGCCAGACCCGACACATGTACTTCAACCGGAAGTAATCGAACTCGATAAGGATCTGACTTATGAAGAAGTCCCAGTGCAAATTCTAGACGTTAAGGAGCGAGTAACGAGGAATAAAACTGTCATGATGGTCAAGGTTCTTTGGTCGAACCATGAAAGCGAGACAGCAACATGGGAGTTAGAATCGGACATGAGGGAACGCTATCCGACACTGTTCCAAACCGACAACGACACAGTTATGGGGACATAACTGCAATCTTAAGGGGGAGAGGATGTCACAACGTGCATTTTCCGTACATTTTTGTAACCAAACAAATTCGAATTATTTTGAACTACGTTTTGGCTTGATCCCTTCACAGGGTACGTAGGCAGCTTAGAAGTTTTAATTCTAAGTTCAGTCACACAATAATAAAACAAACAAAAGCATTCGTTCTTAACATGAGAAAAGCCGAAACACAACTTCGAGGACATAGTTGATTCTTAAGGAGGGTAGACTGTAATACCCGAGAATTTTGCAACATAATATAAATAAATGAATAAAATAAATGAATAAAATAAATAAATAAACAAACAATAAATAAAACAATAACAATAAATAAATATAATAAATGAATAAACATAATACATAGACAAGGAAATGAGAAATGGAATTTAATTTAAGAAGGAATTAAATTTCCAATACTCGTAAAGCCAAAGATAAAATTTATCGAATAAATTGTACAAGTATACCCAACACTAATGGACTCGAGAATTCGGGGTCAATATTAAATCTAGACCCGAGTAGGAATTTAGATAGGGAATAGGAAGCCCGAAAATATCCCGGAAATTCGAATCCGAGGACATAGAGGGATAGAAGTCCGAAAGAGAGGAGGAAATGCCCGACGGATCACACGACCCGCCCGGACCGAAGTCCAGGGGTGGGCCGCGCGGTGAAGGGCCAAACACGGCGCGCCGCGACCGCGCCAACGGACAGATTCGCCGGTTGCGAGATTCACTCGCCCGAATCCGGAGTTTCCGACTTCGGTTGAACACCTTTCGGCTCAAGACTCACCAAGGCCGACCTTGGATGTCCCTAGGTCGTGTCTACCTATAAATAACCCCTCTTGACAGCCCCGAACACTTTTCAAAACATCCATACTCTCTATACGTTCGAAATCCCTAATCCCGGAATCGTCGGAGGCACGAAACCAAGGCGAGGACAGTCGTGGACGAATCCGGAAGATCTCTAACGTCGTGGTAAGTTCCGATCCGATCCTTGTTCCATATACGATTCGAAAACGAATCCTAACTTCATTCTTTTTCTTCTCTACACCCCGAATCGGATCTAGACCGAAGAACCCGACGAACGGAGAAGATAAACGGTGGACTGGAAGCCACGCCTCCGAATCGACGATCCTGGACGCCCAAAAATCTGTAAGTTAATCTTACTATGGTTTTGAGAGGATTTAAAATACACCTGATCTAACGATTCAAACCAAGAACGTAAAATCTGTCAAAACGAAATCTTTAACGGCGCAGTATTTTTGCTTGATTTTTTCGAACCCTTAAACCTGTTCAAACGAGAAAACGTAAAACACGAAAAATGTTCCTAAGACATTTATCTAGCTACTGTAAAAATGTCATAATTTTTTGTTATGATTTGATATCTGAATTCGTTCTCAAACCGAACTGCTTTGAATTTGAATCTTGAAATCTGGACATAACTTAGGTTCGAACTTGATGACGTTTTTGACAATATCTAGACAGATTTGGAACTTTAGCTGAACATGAAAGTTGTAGATATATGTCTTAGGTATCTCTCTGTAAAATTTCATCAACTTTGGAGTTAGTTTGCTATGGTAGATCTTGAAATCTTGAAACTGGTGTTGAAATTTTCGGACAGATTATCATCCTGTTAAAGATTGATATTTTTCACTTACTTTCGTATCTCGGATTGAAAAACTTAAAACATAAAACTTGTTCATCTAGTTGTTTTCCAGTCACTGGTCAAATTTCAGAATTTTTGGAATTAAACGCGATATTTAATGAATTTTGAAGTAAACTGTGGTTGACCGAGTCAAATCTTGAAATCTTGTTGAAACGGTGAAACTAGCCTTTAAGGTTTAAACGAGTAGAATACTCTTTGAAATAAATACATGAAATCTGAAATTTAGGAAACCCCCTTTACGAACTTGATCTTTTAAAATTAGGGGGTGAGTGCTCTGCAGGGTGCCCTCCTAACGATTCACTTCGAGCCTTTATGGACGATGGTGACCCGCGCGAAATTTTGAGATATGTTGCCAAAACGGCATGAGATATATGGCCTACACTCTCGTGAATATCCATATGGGTTTCCCGAGGCTCCGGAGTGGTACTGGATATGGCAGATACGGCTGTGGCCGCCGGTTTCCGGCTAAACTTAACGAGATTGCGATGCAATCGTGAAATACTTGAAATACTAAATCTTGGGTGTAATGGGGATAGCTAAATATTTATTTATTGTCCTTTTTAAATTATTAAATGATTTATTTAAATTAATTATGGCTTTTATTTAAATTATGATAAATGTATTATTGATTAGTGCCATGATTTAATTATGCAAATTGGTTAGATAATTAAATTGAATCATTTATGATTTATTATCATGCTTTTATTTAAATATTAATTAACGGCTTTGAAACCCCCCGATCATGTCTGTATTAACTTACTCAGCAATTTGTGCTGACCAAACCATTTTATTTCCTTTTTCCTTACAGAGTATGTGGAATGAGCATGAGCACTACATGCATGGGGGGATATATTTTGGGAAACTTTATTATTTTAAATTCTTGCATTAGGCTATAGTATAAACGGGCCTGTTTAACCCGTGTTTTGGCCATGTTGGCCCTATTTACATTTTCCGCTGCAATACTTATACTTAGATACTATTTTTCTGCTGCATTATAATACTTATTTTGAATTATATATTGAAAGGGCTATTTGAATGGTTTTCAATGTTTTAAATACTGCAATACCTAGCCTTGCATCTTTTTAGTGAGCTCGGAGAAACCGTATCTTGCTAGAGAGGTGTGGCAGTGACATCCCGACCTGGGTGACCAAAAACCGGGGTGTTACAGTTACTATCGGTTCCAAGACCATCAAGGTGGCCTTCTTTGTGGTGAAATCAAAGACTTGTTACTCGGCGTTGCTAGGGCGCGACTGGATTCACATGGCGCAATGTGTGCCATCCACCCTCCACCAGCAGTTGCTAATTGGGACGGTGATCAGATAGAATTGGTAGAGGCAGATCCTCAACCCTTTGCAGGACAGGATGCCAACAATGATGAGGAGATCTTCTATTTGGAAGACATTCAACCTGCATCGGCCTTAATTGGTATGGACATGGATCTAGAGTCCATGGACTTCACAACAAGCGGCTTCAAGTTACATTATGCACATAGCCGACATGAACCATCAAGCTCTTCATGATGAGTAGCTATGACATTTATAAAGACTTGTTGCAGCGGCTCGCCGACACTGAAATAATGATGGGTTCCGAAATCAAGTCCAAAAACCCAACTGACATTCGACCATCTGAGTGGCCATCTCCTGTGAAGCAGACGTTGCCTAGTCCGGAAGCCAAGGAACCACTTGTAGACATCAACCTCGGGACAGATGCGGAGCCAAAGCTGACCAAGATAAGTGCATCACTGCTTGGAGAGAAGTGGCACCAACTAGTGGAGCTAATTCAGAAGTATAAGGATTGTTTTGCATGGCAGTACACAGACATGCCAGGACTATCAAGGGAGCTAGTGGAACATAGGTTGCCAACTCATCCAGAATTCAGACCTCATAAGCAGCCGCCAAGACTGTTCGATCCAGACACCATCCCAAAAATAAAGGCCGAGATTGAAAAGCTTCTTAGAGCAGGTTACATAAGAACTTGTCGTTATGTAGAATGGCTTGCAAATATTGTGTCTGTTGTAAAGAAGAACGGTCAATTGAGAGTCTGTATAGACTTTAGGAATTTAAACTTGGCAACACCCAAGGATTAATATGTGATGCCTATGGCCGATATGCTTGTTGATGCGGCCGCTAGCCACAAGTTTTTATCTTTAATGAATGGTTATTCTGGATACAACCAAATCTTCATTTCTGAAAATGATGTACATAAAACAGATTTTCGTTGCCCAGGGCCAGTCGGCATTTTTGAATGGGTAGTCATGCCCTTTGGATTGAAAAATGCTGGGGCAACATACCAAAGAGCTATGAACATGATTTTTCACGATTTAATCGGCCATACACTTGAGGTGTACATTGATGACATAGTCACGATTTAATCGGCCATACAGTTGAGGTGTACATTGATGACATAGTTGTGAAATCGTGCAAATTTGATCAGCACTTGGCTCACCTTGAAGGTGCCTTCATCCGAATGAGGCAACATGGGTTGAAAATTAATCCAGCTAAGTGTGCCTTCAGAGTGGCGGCAGGGAACTTCTTAGGTTTCATAGTGCATGAGAGGGGCATTGAGGTAGACCAAAATAAAGCTAAGGTCATCTTGGAAGCTCGTGCACCATCTAATCTCAAAGAGCTGCAATCACTAATTGGTAGAATCAATTTCTTAAGGAGGTTTATTGCCAATGCCATAGGAAAGATGGAAGCGTTCACTACCGTACTTAAAGGAAAAAAGAACGAGAAGTTCATGTGGACGGCTGAGCATCAGGCAGCCTTTGAAGAAATAAAAAGAGCGTTGGTCAATCCTCCAGTATTAGTGCCGCCAAGGCCTGGAGTACCTTTGAAACTATACGTGTCCGCCGCCGAAGAATCTATCGGGTGCATGCTTGCACAAGATGATGAAGGCGACGAAGAGAGGGCTATCTATTACCTTAGCAAGACTCTGCAAGGGCTAGAAGTGCGATATACCGCATTAGAAAAATTGTGTTACGCCCTAGTATACTCCTGCAACAAGTTGGAACACTACATGCTTGACTTGGTAAGAACACTCTTGCACAAGCCGGCATTGAAGGGCCGACAAGCTAAGGGGGCTATGAAGATTAGTCCCTTTGCCCTTGTACACATTCCCCAAAGGGCAGTCAAGGGACAAGCCTTAGCTGATTTCTTAGCTCAACATCCTTTGTTGATCCTGCCAGAGGATCCCAAAGAAGCGTCCTTTATAGTGTTCGAACCTTGGGAACTAACTTTTGATGGATCTTGTGCAAGCAGCGGTTTGGGAGCCGGTATTACGATTACTAGTCCTCGTGGGGAACATTGGAAGCTTGCTCGTGAGTTAGAGCCTGGCACCACCAACAATCAAGCGGAGTACGAAGCTCTGATATTTGGCCTCGAGACAGCATTACTGAAGGGTGCGAAATCCATTACCATTTTTGGAGATTCCAAGTCATCCTGAAGCAGCTAACGGGAGAGTATGAATGCAAGAGTCCCAGCTTGGTTAAGTGTTATGAGACAGCACTAGAACTACTAGGCAAGTTTTCGGATGCCACCATCACACATGTGCCTAGAAGCCAAAACCAAGAGGCCAACGAGGCTGCTCAACTTGCTTCAGGCTGGCAGACTGGTCGCCCTGGGGGGCACCACACATTGCCGCCATCACAAGTGAGCCTGAGGATCAACAAGAAGTCCAACCTCAAAGTCCGAGTAGTGATTGGAGGACCGAGATCATACGATACCTTAAGAGCCCATCATCTGGAGAAGATAGTTCTCTAAAGGTTAGAGCTTTGTGGTACACATTAGTCGATGACGAATTGTTCCGAAGGGTGGTCGATGGATTACTGCTCAAGTGCATAGGACCCGAAGACGCCAGGCTGGTGATGGGAGAAGTCCATGAGGGGATATGCAGCTCTCATCGAGCAGGGTCTAGCATGAGGTGGAGCATTCACCGCCATGGATACTTCTGGCCAACCATCATGGAAGATTGTATCACATATGCTCGTGGATGTGAGGCTTGCCAAAAGCATGGCCCAATTCAAAGGGTCCCGACGGAAGAATTACACACAGTTATTAAGCCTTTGCCATTCCGTGGCTGGGGGATGGACATTATTGGGAAAATTCATCCGCCATCATCTAAGAATCATGCATTCATACTTGTGGCCACTGATTACTTTACCAAATGGGTAGAGGCCTGGCCAATGAGAAAGATCGATCAAGGCGATGTAATCAAGTTTGTGACTGAGTTAATACATAGGTTTGGAATCCCTCAAACAATCACTGCCGATCAAGGTACTGTGTTCACTGGTGAGAAGTTTATAGCTTTCGCCAAACAGTTTGGGATCCGCATCTATCACTCTACTCTATACTACCCCCAAGCAAATGGCCAGCCTGAAGCTACCAACAAGACCCTGATAAGTATGATAAAAAAGGCGGTAGGCGAAAAACCTAGAAAGTGGCATGAGGCCTTGTCAGAGGTTTTATGGGCTTACAGAAATTCTAAATCCACAGCTACATGATTCACACCGTACTACTTAGCATATGGTCATGACGCTGTTTTGCCTTTGGAAATATCAGTTCCTTCTCTAAGGGTGGCCAAGCAGCATCACTTAGACTTATTTAAGTATGAAGAGGCCATGTTGCAAGAATTGGAGACTGCTGACGGTGACAAGCTAATGGCCTTGGAAAGTATCCGTCGTCAAAAAGCTAGAATGGAAAAACATTATGATAAGAAGGTTTGAAGCAAGACCTTCAGCGAAGGGGACCTAGTGTGGAAAGTGATCCTGCCTTCAGGTGTACATGCTAACGAGACAGGGAAGTGGTCCCCAAATTGGGAAGGACCATTCATTGTAACACAAAGACTACTCAATGGTGCATATAAGTTAATGGACATCGATGGTCAAGAACACAAACAGAGTATAAATGCAAAATATCTCAAAATGTTCTATCCATCAGTCTGGGAGTCAGAATAAATAGCATAAATGCATCATAAGTGGCCAAGCTGGTCAAAGGAGTAGCAAAAACGACAAACAAGAGTACTAAAAGCGCTCATCACAAGGCCGATGAGCTGACCCAAAATAGTGTACTGAATAAAAAATCATAAAAGCAGTGCTAAGTACTGAGGGGGGAAGTAGTGTTTCATCACCTAGTATGCGACGACGCATGATGGCCCACTGATCACGGGTGCGACCAAGGATGTCCGTGAGACGAAGAAGTGCAACAGCAGAAACCCGAGCACGAACTGATAGTAGGGGTCGGCGAGCTCTCGATAACTCAACTGATAAATCACGATCATCTGCAGCTAAGCTATCATGATCAGTCTGCAAAGCGGTAGCTCGATCAGACAACTTGAGCAAGTCAGCCTCAAGTATGTCGAGCTCATCGGTAGCCCTATGAATGATGCAGCGTTTCTCCAAGATAACACATCGTGACTCCGCAATAACACGCTCCGCATCTGCAATAACTTCTTTCTCCTTCTCAATATCGTACTTCGACTGAGCTACGGTACTCGCTAACTGTGACTGCTTACTCTCGTCAACCTTAAGAGCCGTGGATGCCTGGTCACGCTGAGGACGAATAGCCTCTAACTGTGAGCGAACCTCATGCTGCCTGCGCCTCGAGATCATCAATAAGTGTCAAACCCTGGGCAGACTGATCTGCTGTACTGTTGTAGAGAGGGTAAGAAATGGAAAAATCAGAGATAAGCTCCGTGAAATCCGAGAAGCTGGCATCCTCAACGAAGGCAGGGCCCAAGCTGACATCGCCAAGAAGGTCATAGAGTCCAGAGACCATCTCAGCTGAAAGAGGACCGGTCTGGGTGGAAAGAAGACGACCAAATGCCTCACATGATGAGGCTATGTCAGCGCAAGTGCCCGAGTCAAGTGAAAGAGAGGCCACGGGGCCTGCAGGAGGGTCCATAGGTGCCTGGAGACGAACTATGTTAGGAGAATACAAAATAGTTTTACTATGACAAAAGATGAAATGAAATATACCTGAGGAGGTGGTGCAGTCAAATCGGCTGAAAGAGCTGGTGCCATCAAATCAGCTGAAGTATCAGCCACAGAGCAATCTGCCTGATCTGTCTGAGTAGGTGGTGCAGTACAATCGGCTAAAGTATCAACCGCGGAGCGATTTGCCATATCCGAAGGGAGCTAGAGGAAGAAACCTTTACAACATATCTTTAAGGATAAGACAAAAGAAAATGGGGATGTAACTAAAATGTACCTGAGAAGTCAACTCAGGAGTAACGGAGCTAACGGTAGAGGCATGGACGGCCTGAGAAGAAAATGGATCCATCTAAGTAGAAAAGAAAGATGTCGGTAATTTACCAAAACAAAATTTGAGCAAAGAGTCCAAAGTGGTGAAATGTACCTGATTAATGGAAGAAGGGTGAGTAGCATCCGTCACCATGGCTTTAGTCTGGTACTTAGGATCATCTTCGTGGCAGATCATATAAGTAGCACGAGCTAACAATTCGTCATATGTTTCACTCCTAGAAGTCGTATCGTGCATATGTTCATCAGCAATAGTCGACGCCTCGTGAAGGTCGAGCGACTCCTCCTCCATATGACTATCGTCTCCGGTAACATCATCCTCAACATGATCCTCCGCCATGAGGTCATCACCATCATCTACAGGATCCCCATCCTCATTAGAACGCGTTTCATCTTCACCTGAACCCGACTCCTCCTCACTAGAACCTGAATCTCCATCCTCATCAGAATGAGCAGTATAATCCTCATCAGTAGACTCCTCAGAGCTCGCAGACCCCTCCTCATGATGATCATCATCCTCATCTTCCT
>JAOANR010000290.1:0-50000 GCA_030278955.1 Hygrophila difformis
TTCCCAGGTGCACAGCCTTTTATACATAAAAATAAATGTACACAGTACTCATTCTCTCTCTCCCTTCTGCAGGCAAAAACACCACATCACTCACGGACAAGAATACAAGATATTTTAACTTTTCCTCCTCCACTTTATTAGCTTTATTTGGCTTTCAAGTTTTCCCAGTAACTTAAATTTTGTGTTTGCTAAGGCTCCGTGCATCATATTCATTGATGAGATTGACGCTGTTGGGTCAACTCGGAAGCAATGGGAAGGTCATACCAAGAAAACACTGCATCAATTGCTTGTGGAAATGGATGGATTTGAACAGAATGAGGTAAAGGCACACAAAGCAGTGTCGTCCTTTATCTGCATTTTTTGTGTTGAATAATTGGAAGCCCCCACAGTAGCCCACAGTAGCAGACACATCATCGAACAACAGGAACGAGCAAATAGGAGTAAAGAGATCCCGAGGCGTGCATTCAATGCACTGGGCTAAAGAACTTATCCGGCGAGAGTGCCAGTGTTCTCCAGGCTTCAACGGGTTATCTGCCGGAGATGGCTGAGACAGGAATCAATGGCGGTGGAAGTGGTAAATCGATCGTCCTCAGAGAGTGAGAGTGTTCTCATAAATATAGGCAAAGGAGAGCCTTCAGTTCCTTAAAAGGAGGAAGACTCCTGCCCTCATATCCGTAAATCTCTCAACAGACCTCAAACTCATTTTGTCCCCTTGACTCGGTGATTGACTTGTACAATACCCCAATTAGAGAATTGTTCAACAATCCCCCACATATTGTAAAAGTCTATCCATATATACCACTAAGTAGTCCAATGTCTCAAACTAGTGTGTGTTACCACTATGAACTAGTCATTGACTGAGAAGACATGATCCACGGAACGATTGGTGAAGCTTTAAGCTTCTATGAACCAAAGATTCCTATTGTGAAACAGTGGTCCCAACAGTCACATTGGACTAAGTATGCCATTGTTCAACGCGGTTTTGCGCCCATAGGCCATGCGCATGCCTGTAGTTCATGAGTGCTCTAGAGAATTAGCCAAATTCTCATAGGAGCGGCCCCACTCCACACTCATATAGGTAGTATCATCAAGTGTATTCTGCATACAATACACCACCCTATAAGGGCTATGAAACTATTAAGAGTATAACTCAACCCTCATTTAAATATGCAGTAATGAGCACAACACACATCATAGGAATGAGATATAAATTGACTGTGCTTCAGATAATCACAACGACTTGTTCTTACCCATATGAACTTACTTCATGGGATCTCCAATCACATAAGTTGGGTTCCTGTCGCTGTAGATCATTCAAGATGGCTCTTAAATCTCATTCCCCTCGATGTTTCAAATATTTTTCCTCTCGTAAGAGGTTTTGTCAGAGGATTGGCCAAATTCACTTCTGACCTCACATAATTTATGGAAATAATTCCATCTCATTATAAAATTTTGTTTTAGCTATAGCTATTGCCGATTGGCAATCACAGTGAATTGACATAAATGGATTTAGAGTTGTGCCCACAATTTTATGCTTTGATGTTTTTCAACCACTCAACATTACTGCTATCTAATTCCAATGCAATGAACTCAAACTTCATTGTGGATCTAGCAATTATTGCTTGATTGGTTGACTCTCATGTGACTACCTTTTACTGATGTGGATACATAACTAGTGGAATTCACTTAATTGGAATCAAACATCCAATTAGCATGATTATATCCCCATAGGACAATAAAAAACCACTGCATTAGATACCATAATTCATGGTACCTCTCAAGTATCTAATCAGTCTATCTAATGTAGTCCAATGTTAATAATTCGAATTATGAGTGTACCTGCTTAGTCTACTCACAACACAAGTTATATTGGACCTCATGGAGTTCATCAAATATAATAATCTTTCAATAATTTGTGCATATTTAGACTAAGCAACAGGTTCACCTCTATATTATTTTTTCGATTTTGCATTTAGATCATAAGGAGTGTCTACTGGAGTCACCTCAAGTTAATAGAACTTTTTAATAAGTTTCTCATGATAATACTCTTGAGTCATTGTGATTCCAACATTCGACCTTATGATTTTCATGCTACCATCACACTAGCTTCTCATAAATTTTGCATATCAAATTTATAAGCTAGAGCTCATTTAGTGTTAGACACTATATTGAGTGAAGTTCCAAGATTAACATATCATCCACATACAAACTAAGGATAAAGCATTCTCCATTGGCTTGCTTAGTATACAATATTATCCACATTTGCATAAGAAAATCCAAGTGCAAGTAAAGTTTGGTTAAACTTCTCATTTCATTGTTTAGGGGCTCGTATTACCCATACAATGAATTTGGTTACTTGTACACTTTATTTTCTTTATTATGTTGAACTATATTTCTTCTTCCAAATTTCCATTCAAAAAGGTCGTTTAATATCCATTTGATGGACCACAATGTTATATATTGAAGCTAAAGCTATTCTTGTCACTTGCGTGAAGGTATCAAAATAATATTTTATTTTGTGTAAACCTTTCGCTACCAATCTAGCTTTAGTCCTCTATACAACCATCAAGATTAAACTTTCTTTTAAAATCAACTCAATACAAATAGGTTTTGCTCATGTTGACAATTCAACCAAAACCCAAGTTTGATTTTGTAAAAGAGTCAATCACTATTTGAATGGCCTTAATTGGATGAAGATATCGCTTGAAAGTAATTCAGATAATCACTATTTGTGAATTTTGTGTAAAAGTCACCACCGAAAGATAAAACTTTCTATTGTCTTTTTACTTCACCTCAGTGAATCATTTGAAATACCCAATTGTTCAACTCAAGGTGTATTAAACTCACAATATTGTGGATCTCTAATTTATACATAATATTTTCCGACAAAGGAATATATTCTCAACTAATTAAACATTTTTGTTTCGATTATTGAATTGTACTCAAGTACATCACTTTCCAATAATAAGAAACAATATGTTCTATTTTAGAAGCATAGCCTACAAATCAATAGTTTTGATCTCACTGTTCCTACTCTATACTTTTAGGACCAAGAAGCATTAACCTTATCTAGGCACCCCCACACTTTTAAAAATTGAAGGTTGATAGGGATTCGTCTCCATCTTTTGGTAGGATTTTTCCTATCCTTTTGAAGATGATTTGAGTTAAAGTTAGTTCACTTCACAATTGATGCACTCAATTGCATCAAGATTATTGTTTCGCTTGATTTTATTGTTCTCCACATCTATTTTATACACTTAAAATTTAAGTATAAATTTTGTGTATCTCATGTGATCATCAACAAACATGACAATTTTCTTGCCACCTCAAGTTGGTTGATTAGAGTGGACTAATAATCAACATACTAGATCCTCTAAATATTGTAGGATATTATTTCTTAGTTATTATGGATTCTGCACATATTTAATCCTTTCAGTAATAGAATTACCAACACACGGGACTAAACCAAAATATAAATCCAATTAAAATCAGAAATAACAAATATCCTAATCTAGCATGCCTCATATCAAGCAAGTCAAATAAACATAATGATATTTAACTATTTAAATATCTTACATGCCTCATTGATCATGCGAAACAATCACATAAACATAAGTGTAACTAAACCCATTATCATTCTCAATGAGTTTAGTACAAATTTTTATATGCATTTCATCAGTCATATTTGTCCTCCATTCATGATCAATATTTAGCAGAAAATATCATGACAAATTCCATGACCATTATATCAAGTACTCCCTCCGTCCCATTAAAAGTGGCCACTATTCCTTTTTGGGGTGTCCCATTAAAAGTGGCCACTTTCCCTATTAAGTAAATTAGATTAACATAAACATGATTAAAAACCCCACAATAATGACAATTGTACTTTCTGCACAAAGCCCCTATATATGTTTAACCATTAATATCTCAAAATGGGTATAAATAAAAATTATATAAAATATATATTCTAAAACTATACGATTAGACGATTCCAACAAGATCACACTTGACTATTTTTGTCTTTCTACATCATACGATAACATTAAGTCAAAGTTAAATAATAAATATGGTTAAAAGTCAAATGTAACCATTATAAATTAGATGGATGAATTAGTCAAATTTACTCACACCACTTTAACTACTAAATCCCACTACCTAAATTCTCGTGCCCAAAAGAAAGGGGCCACTTATATTGGGACGGAGGGAGTAGCATTTCTTAGTTAATAACACTAATATGCTAACTCATGCCAAAGATTAAATGAAAGACATGGACAAGACACCACAAGTCCACAATTGTCAAACAATATAATCAAAATAAAAGGTATCAAATTTAGACATACCTTTCTGCAATTCCATATTTTCGTGACTCAGGCCAAAAATCACCAAAACTTACCATTCCATAGCATTGCCCCTTTCCTTCTGCTTTTACTCACTGGACTAAAATTAATCCAAGAAGCTCTCCGATCAGGGCCGTTCCTGACATTTTGTAGGCCCTAGGCAGAATCAGACAGTAGGCCCCAATTAAATCTAACTTCCATTCTACTATTTGTAACAAGCAAAAGATCATATTAAGAACTGAACTCCGAATGAAAAGAACCATAACAAAAAGCAATCTCAATTCCATCTAAATATAGAGTATCACATATGAACCTGAATAAGTCTTGGCGAAAGTTTGGTGCCAAAAAAAACATCTATGCAATCTCATCAATTCCATCTATGTGTAGAAGGTTTTCAAACATCGATCATCAGCAAGAACATATTCATCCAAATGACAAATTTAGATAAGAACTTTAGCTGTAATTGATCTTGAGACCATGGTGTCACCGTGCACTTTCTATAATATCCCCTTGTCTAACTTATTTGTTGTGTCCACAAAACACAAAATGTATTTTATTCAACAACATACATATAATTTTCTGTCAAAATGAAGCAACCGATCCAGCTAAAAACAAAACACCAAGCAAGAGAAACCAAAATATCAAAATCATATTAAATCACATAAATCATTTTTCCATTAAAGAACCAAAACGACACAATTACCTCAACCCATTCTGATTCTAATTTCTAATATCACCATATCTCTTACAAGCTTTCATAGAATGCAAAAAGGACACAACAGGAAACCCCTAGCGGTGGAAGAAAAGATGAATAGAGCAAAAAAGTATTAGAGAAACTTAGTTTTCTCATCATCACTCAAGACAACTTCAATATTTAAAACATCCATCATTGCCGAAGCCTGCAACCTACTTAGCCCAATCCACAATTTTCCCATTCCCTACAAATCTTTTCTTCCTCCACCATAGCCGCTACCGAATTCGAAATTGATAAAATTGCTTAAAGAAATTGATAAAATTGCTTTAATGAGATGCCGGGATTGGGAAAAATTGAGAGAGAAAACATAAGTATTAGCGAATTAAATGAGAAAAGTAGCAGACTTCTTGGGTAAAGAAACGATGGAAGTAAGAAGGGAAGGAAGATAAAATTACCTATTATACAAAATCAAAGAGAATTAGATTGGGGCCTCTAAGAGAATGGGCCCTGGGCAATGGCACTTTGGGCCTATGCCCAGGGCCGGCCCTGTCTCCGATTACAGTAGCAACAATTGCACTCACAGTTACCGATAGAGCAAAGTATTACTAGCATATAGGCAACACTAATGGTAGGACACACACAACAATTAAATATAAAAATTTAGCCATCACGAAATAATGAATGATAGTAATTGACCTGCTGCTCCATTAGGTATGGGCCCGTGCTGTCATCCACTATCAAACATAAAATAAAAATGTGTACCTATTCCACCAATTTTTGTTTCGTCAATTCCTGCTTCGTTTTTGTTCTCTTTCCCATTGGGTGTGGTGGTGTTGAACAGCTAACTATTTGCTTCTCAGATTTGTTCTCAGTCATGTTTTCACTTTCACTACACCCTCGAACTGGCTGATGGATCGCGTGTCTTTCTTCTCACATCCTTAAAGATGCTGGCTGGAAGACGAAGACCCATCGCCGGAATTTCGATCTGCGCAAGGGAGGCCACCGTTCGCGCCTCCGCTGGAGGACGCCGCTGCTGTCCCCGACCTTCGAGGAGGCCGCTCGACTGCTCCATCGTCGCTGCCACCGTTGCTGCGTGCACCGGTCTCTTCCTCCTGCTCTTGCCTTGCCTCGTGCCGCCCTCCCTCTGCCGACTGCTGGTGAAATTAGGGTTGAAGATCTACAATCTTCTCAGCACCTATGTCGCGTCGTCCACCGAATTGGGGCTTTTATGAATGAACCGTATTTCATAAAAGGATAAGTTCTTTAGATTGTTGAATAATTGGAAGCCCCCACAGTAGCCCACAGTAGCAGACACATCATCGAACAACAGGAACGAGCAAATAGGAGTAAAGAGATCCCGAGGCGTGCATTCAATGCACTGGGCTAAAGAACTTATCCGGCGAGAGTGCCAGTGTTCTCCAGGCTTCAACGGGTTATCTGCCGGGGAGATGGCAGAGACAGGAATCAATGGCGGTGGAAGTGGTAAATCGATTGTCCTCAGAGAGTGAGAGTGTTCTCATAAATATAGGCAAAGGAGAGCCTTCAGTTAAAAGGAGGAAGACTCCTGCCCTCATATCCGTAAATCTCTCAACAGACCTTAAACTCATTTTGTCCCCTTGACTCGGTGATTGACTTGTACAATACCCAATTAGAGAATTGTTCAACATTTTGCATTCTTCTGATGCTGTGAAATGGAATTTTTGCAGGGAATTATTGTAATGGCTGCAACAAATCTGCCTGAAATACTTGATCCAGCTTTGACACGACCTGGTAGATTTGACAGGCATGTAAGTAGTTTATATACTTTCAAGTAATGTGCTTTCCATTGCTTACAGAAGGTGAATGCTTGTATCTTGTGTGCAAAAATTGTCCATTGTGCAAAAATTGTTTTGATCTTGTGTGCTTGTATCTGGGACCCCTTGTGTGAAAAGTCTTTCGAAGTCAAGGGGATCCTCAATATTTCTGAGGTTTAGAGCAAGAAGTAATTTCTTCCCTTCCTGTCAAATTTCCACTCTTTTTTAAGTAGCTAGTAACGAATGAATTATTCATTCGAATGATGTAGATTGTGAACGGTGCTTACAGAAGGTGAATGCTGTAATGATATAAATTTGCCATTGTCTTGATACGGAGATTGCATTTTTATAATATTTTCTCCTTAATGTAGTGTTTGTAAGTTGATTTAGGTTTTATTATCTCCAACAAACTTAATGCTTTATTTGCAATTGACTTATGCAATTCTATCTGTACGTCCATTTATCTGCTAGTACCATTTTTCCAATCTCCTTAAGTAATTGATGCCTAATAATCCTGTTACTAGATCGCTGTTCCAAATCCAGATGTCCGAGGGCGTCGGGAGATTTTGGAGCTATATTTACAAGATAAGCCTCTGGCGAGTGATGTTGATATAAATTCAATTGCTCGTGGTACTCCAGGATTCAATGGGGCAGGTATGTCGTACTTTCATCAGTTTCATGCCATTATATTATTTTGTCTTTATTCACAGCAAGTTCTAAGCTATATAGATATAAAACTTGAACCAGTTATACTTTATTTCATTTAGAGATTTCTGGTTATCATTCTTCCATTGCCTGGTTAGCCAGTTGGTTCTCATTCGATCCACCTGTTCTCTTGTTACTGCAGATCTGGCCAATTTGGTAAATATAGCTGCCATTAAGGCAGCTGTTGAAGGTGCCGAAAAGTTGACTGCAGCACAGTTGGAGTTTGCCAAAGATAGGATAATGATGGGAACGGAAAGGAAGACAATGTTCATTTCAGAAGAATCTAAGAAGGTTTGTTCATCGCTATTCACTTTAATCTTTCTTGCAATGGAGTTTCATAACAATGGTCCAGTTTTGTACGGTCTCAACCTTTGCATCAATAGTTCCTTTAAGTTATTTATTAATTGCATCTTTTAAATGAAATTATTGCCCACCAAATGGTTGAATTTCTTCGGAAGATTAGAATGTGCAAATTGCATAGCCTTTGTCCAATGGAATTTAATTTCCATCACCCAAGTTCCCATGCTCATTCCTATTCAATTTTCATTCATCATAAACAAGAAATTAATTAGTCGCGATTGTCCATTGTTTGGTTGTTTTTAACGAGCGGTCTTGCTCTGCAGCTCACTGCATATCACGAGAGTGGTCATGCTATAGTTGCCTTGAACACCGAGGGTGCACGTCCAATTCACAAAGCAACAATCATGCCGCGTGGAACTGCTCTGGGCATGGTTACCCAGCTACCATCTAATGACGAGACATCAATCAGCAAAAAGCAATTATTGGCACGCCTTGATGTTTGTATGGGTGGGCGAGTAGCTGAAGAGCTCATCTTTGGTCAGGACCATGTCACTACTGGAGCAAGTAGCGATTTAAATACAGCCACGGAGCTTGCTCAATATATGGTACTTCCCTCTACTTGGAACAGGAACACATTAGGTTTCTTTTGATCCTGAGCTGTGTGTTCTTTCAAACTAAAATGTTGTGGGAGAATTTTACAGTTCATATCAATTTCTTGTATTCCTTTGTTGCTAGGTGTCAGCATGTGGGATGAGCGATGAAATCGGGCCAGTGCATGTTAGAGAAAGACCTGGTTCAGAAATGCAGTCACGTGTCGATGCTGAGGTATGGTCCAGTTTTGTACTGTCTCAACCTTTTCATCAATAGTTCCGTAAGGTATTTATTAATTGCATGTTTTGAATGAAATTATTGCCCACGGAATGGTGAATTTCTTCGGAAGATTAGAATGAAATGTTTATATTTACCTTGTATTCTGCAGATTGTAGATGGAAGGTGATCTTTTTTTCTTTTTCTTTTTCTTTTTTTTTCTTTTTTTTTTTTAAAGTAAACCACACAGATTCAAGTTAACATGGATAAAGTTGTCCACAAAGTTTATTCTTGCTCCACTCTTGTGTTTCAGTGTCATGCATTTGCATAGGCTCTGCACTATAAAGAGATAGAATTTGAGGGTGCGTGGTCAAAAAGGATGGATGGAAACCCTGTTACCGCTGTTGAAGCTCTTATTCATATAAATAATCAATTACACCAACATGAGGTAATTAGATGTGTTCAGCTGGATTTTGCGATGCTTTTGTTTATTTGTGAACAGTGTCTGTGTTGCTAATTGAATTGTGTGTCTTTTATTTAGGTGGCAGTTGGAATACTAACTTATGATTAACAACATTTGGGTGTTCAACTTAAAGATTCACGGTAAGTGTGATTTTGCTTCCAAAATCCATTCATCATTTTCTATTGTGCTTTGTTGGCTTCCAAAATCCATTCATCATTAACAACCTACTAGGGTTAGGACTTCGAAAAGCCATTATACCTCATTGTTATAATCTGTGAGGATATGTTTCGAGGCATGTGCAAGCCAGCATTCTTATATTTTGTTATGTTCTAATGCAAAAATTTATATTTCTCAAGGTATGAGAAACATCAGCGATGGGATGATGCTCTCAAAGCTTACATTGTCAAAGCCTCTCAAGCAACAACACCACCTCTTATGCTGGATGCAACCCTTGGTATGTATTCTAATTCAACTTTGAACACATCGGTGAATATTAATTTATTGTGATTTTAGTAGCTATATATGAGTGTTTTACTACCATGGTTAACAACATCATTAATGAAGATTTATTCCTCAGCCCAGTCGGAGTCTATTGGAATAAATTTGGTTTAATAACGTTCGCAAAATTTTTATTGTATATGACATCAAATATTAAAACAGTAAAAATAGACTGTAAATTTATAAACACAAATTCAGGTATTACATCTTGCTTCCACGCCATTACTGAACATAGTAAATCTAAAATTTTGGATGGATTGTGTAGTAAGCTTGAACTATAGTTAGGAAAAATACAAGAGTTGTGGCTAAGATAGCAATAAAACCACACGAACTACAACAATATTTCAAAAAGAGATCAATCATCCATGTATTAGATTTGCTCTTTACGTGCTTATTGATCTTCCTCTCCACGCAATCGAAAAGAGTGTAGTTGACCAATCCAAATGTATTTATTTGTTTGAAGACACTCAACACTTCTTCTTCGCTCCCCAGGTCACTATACAATATCCCTTTCTCCCGCAACACCTTGACATCATTTGCCGTATCAATCAGCGTATTCATAAAATTAACATAAGATGACAACTCACCACTTGGACGCATGTAGCCTTCGAAAGAATATTCAAAGGTCACAACATTATGTAAGAATACAAATGTAGCATCATGAACAAATAAAATGGGAAGACGAAGAACTATAAAGCACCAATAAGAACTGAATGTGATGTCTTGTAAGCATTCAGAACTGGGTCGTAAAAAAATGTCCTTCGTTTGCAGGTATGTGGCGGAATGATTGGAAATACTATATCCTTCAAAACTTCGTCTTTCATCTTGTTTTGTGTTTTCGGTGGTGAGTTCAACAACCACCTCTCGTTCCCATAGATTTGCCTCCCATAAAGTTGCTTGACGTGCCTTGATAAGATGAAGATGTGAGAATTGTCCAAAATTGCAAGAAGTCTTTTCAACTTCTTGTCATCTTTAAAACAGACAAAACTTATATGCGCACGAACTATTTCTTTCACTTCATTCTTACCAAATCTTAAATGGAGTAGGTGATTGATTACATAATATGGGACCTGATTCTCAATGTCCAAGAAATCCTGCTCCACAATTGTTGGTTTTGTAACATAACCCAGTGCCCGAAACATCCTCCAGTTATTAAGGTCTGGTGACATAATGGAGCTTATAACGAAACACGCATCACACATAATGAGCTCGGTCAATGCCTCATCAGTGTACTTCTCCAGCCCAATCCCCTTTGTAGTAGCCCCTTATCTCATCTATTCTCTGAAAAATCTCCCTATTAAAAGCTTTTGCCTTTGGTTATATCTTGGCCGCACTCTCTTTAATGAATTTGTTCAGCAATTTTCTATTGAATATTTCCATTTCAGAATATTGGGGCTTATTGTGGTGGTACTCGGCCCAATTGAAACTATCGCTGGTTTATATAGGTGTCCCCCTACCTGCACGCATATGTGACGACACTCTACGGATAAGCTTCCATCACCAACATCAGTATCATCGATGTCACTGATGTTCTCCGTCACAGATAGTGATGTTGTGACGGAGGATATCAGTGACATCGATGATAGTGATGTTGGTGATGGGAAGCTTATTCATAGAGTGTCGGCACATATGTGTGCAGGTAGGGGATACCTGTATAAACTAGTCATAGTTTTAATTGGGCCGCGTACCACCAAAATAAGCCCCAATATTCCGAAATGGAGAGATTCAAGAGAAAATTGCTGAACATATTCATTAAAGAGAGTGTGTCCAAGGATGTAACTAAAGGCAAAAGCTTTTACTGGGGAGATTTTTCAGATAATAGATGAGATAAGGGGCAATTACAAAGGGGTTGGGCAGGAGAAGTACACTGATGAGGCATTGACCGAGCTCATTCTGTGTGATGTGTGTTTCGTTATAAGCTCCATGATGTCACCAGACGTCAATAATTGGAGAATGTTTCGGGCGCTAGGTTATGTTACAAACACCAACAATGGTGGAGCATGATTTCTTGAAGATTGAAAATCAGGTCCCATATTATGTAATTAATCTCCTACTCCATTTAAGATTTGGTAAGAATGAAGTGAAAGAAATAGTTCGTGCGTATATAAGTTGTCTGTTTTAAAAATGACAAGAAGTTGAAAAGACTTCCTTGCGATTTTGGACAATTGCCACATCTTCATCTTATCAAGGCATGTCAAGCAACTATATGAGAGGCAAATCTACGGGAATAAGAGGTTGTTGTTGAACACCTCCGAAAACACAGAACAAGATGAAAGACGAAGTTTTGAAGGATATGGTATTTTTAATCATTCCGCCACGTACCTGCAAACGAATAGCAATTTTTTACGGCCCAGTTCTGAATGCTCACAAGACATCACATTCACTTCTTATTGGTGCTTTAGAGTTCTTCGTATTCCCATATTCTTTGTCCATGATGCTACATTTGTATTCTTACATAATGTTGGGCCTTTGAATATTCTTTCGAAGGCTACATGCGTCCAGGTGGTGAGTTGTCATTTTATGTTAATTTTATGAATACGCTGATTGATACGGCAAATGATGTCAAGGTGTTGCGAGAGAAAGAGATATTGTATAGTGACATGGGGAGCGAAGAGGAAGTGTTGAATGTGTTCAAACAAATAAATACATTTGGATGGTCAACTACACTCTTTTCGATTGCGTGTAAAGGAAGATCAGTAAGCACGTAAAGAGCATATTCAATACATTGATGATTGATCTCTTTCTGAAATATTGTTGTATTCCGTGGACTTTTTTTGCTATCTTAGCCGCAAATCTTGTGTTTTTCCTAAATATAGTTCAAACTTACTACACAATTCATTCAAAATTTTAGATTTACTTTGTTCAGTAATGGCATGGAAGAAAGATATAATACCCTGAATTTGTGTTTATGAAATTACAGTCTTCTTTTACTGTTTGATGATGTCATATATAATAAAATTTTTGCGAATGTTAACCCAAATTTATTCCAATAGACTCTGACTGGGGTGAGGAATAAATTTTCATAAATGATGTCGCTAACCATAGTAGTAAAAACACTCATATAGCTATTAAAATCATAATAAATTAATATTCACCCAGTTTAAAGTTGAATAAGAATACATACCAAGGGCTTGACATTACACAAAGCCAAGGATTGTGGTATTTTCATTTCTTTCCCTCGTTTCTTACCTCCTTCTCGCCAGAGTTGGGAGCCGCGGCTGTGTCTCCGTCCTGGTGGCAACGGGAGCGCACTGTGGCAACGCACACAAAGCGTTGTGTGTGTCGCGGCGATGGGTGATGATTTTTCCTTGTTTTAAGTATGTATGAGATTAGGGTGAGTTTACATTGAAAAGTTGAAATTGGATAATTGTGAACTTGGGACTCTGTTTAGGGTGCTTGCATTTTTTAAGAGATGTTGGGGAATGATTGTTGAATAAACTTGGATGTTAGATTTCAAAGATTGGAATGGTTGGGTTTTGATGGATACTTTGATTTTTAATGTTCTACAGTTTATAGTTGGGCGTTGTTGGCGAATTGTTGATTATGTGGAGGAATTCTTGATTTTTTTTTCCTTTTTTTTAGATTGTTGTAGTTTGAGTATGAATTGCCAATTTGGGTAATGTTTAGACAAATCTTTTTCGTCGATAACTTCGGATGAGTATGAATTGCCAATTTGGGTAATGTTTGAGTATTAAGGTTGGGTAATTTCTTGTATAACTTGAATTGAGATTTTTTTATTTTATTATTATTATTATTATTTTTTTATTATGAACAAAGTTCTTGAATTTTGGTATCGGGAAGATTGTGTGGTTGTTTGTTAAAAAACAGGGGGTTTTTGGAATAATTGAATCTTATTGAAGGGATATGTGTTTTCTTGGTTTAGAATGGTCGATTTGGTGAATTGCTTGTTATGGATGAATTTGGGAATGTTATGGTAGTTTCTTTTGGAGGTTAATCCTTTTAGGGCATTCACAATGGGTGGCATATACCACCTCTATTTAACCTTTACCATTACCAAGAAGAGAAATGAAAGTAGCAAATAAGCTAAAGTAGTACTGTCACTAACTGCAAATGACAGCCGTTTCTTTTTCTTTTTTTTTTTTAAAAAAAATTATTTTATTTTTTTTTTTATTTTTAAAGTTTGTTGTATGTTTTTGTCCCTACATGCATGTTTTATTTTTTATTTTTATTTTTCTTTAAGTTGTGTTTCTATATAAATTGTGTTAATTTTAATAGTTTAATAAAATTAAAATTAACTTAAATATTTAAGAAAAATAAGAAATATACAATATGGAATTTAAAATAAAATTATTACAAAGTAGTTTTAAAATAATATAGTAAATTATATTCAATAAAATTATATATATGAAAATAAAAAAATTAAGAATTTTAAAGTATAGGAATATATATAATTAGATGTATTAAAAAATAAGTATAAAAAATAAATAAGAATTTTAAATTGTATATATTGAAAAATAAATAATAAAGTAATGATGAAATGTGAGTCCATGCATAGTAGAATTTAGGGGTGAAAACGGGACGGATACGGGCGGATAGTACTCATCCCGTATCCTATCCCATATTTTTTTGTCTAATATGGAATCGGGTACGAATAGGTCGGATACAAATACGAATTCGAATATTTCGGGAAACGGATACGCGACGGATTCGGATTTTAACTCGGATAATCTTATAATTACTAAAATTAAATTTTTTTATAATTTTTTAAGTGAAATCGGAATATACTACTATGTAAGCTAAACTAAAATTTTTAAATTTTCCAAGATCATTAGTTATTTCGTTCAAAACATCTAAATAACATCACTACAAGATGTTACATACTACAACTTTGATGCAAAGAACCTAATAATGTAGTTGAGTTGATTGATATGATTTGATTAAATAAATTACATATGGCTTTCAAACTTTTGATTATATTTATACATACAGTATTACTTATTTATTTTATAGTTAATATAATATATTATATTATACATATAAAATATATATAAATTTTCGGATATTCGGATAGAAAATACGGATAATATCTGCATTATATTCGGATTTTTCGGATACGGGCGGATATTTACAATCCCATATCCTATCCCGTATCCGCCGGATATAAAAATTCGAATTCGGATTCGAATATAATCGAATACGGCGTCGGATCGGACGGATATTATCCACCCCACTTTCACCCCTAGTAGAATTTAGGTAGTATTGTTGTGGAAAAGTTTGATGATATAGATAGTAAAATAGATAAATGCTAATGTGGCGCATATGTGGAAAAAAATGGGGTAGTGTTGTTGTGGATGCCCTTATTACTCCCTTCGTCCTAGTTTAGTTGTCTTGTTTAACTTTTTGATACCGTTGATTGTTTAAACTGCTTCAAATCGGTCTAGAATCGGCAGCATGAATGTAGTTTTAAAATATATATTTTACAAAAATTTTTGTTGTATATATTTTCAGATATAAACAATTGAAAATGTACATTGGATTATGTACAGAAATCAAATAAGACATATTAAATGGGACAGAGGGAATAATAAATTGTTCAAGATCTTGTGGAACTTGTAGAAATATGACATGGGTGATAGGAAAAAAAATGTCAAAATGGTGTTGTAACTTTGTCCATTTTCTAATTTGGTGTTATAGCTTTGCTAATTGTATCCAAAATAGTCACACCAGGCCTTAATCATCCCAATTTGCTAACATGGCACGAGATTATTGTAAATAATTAATTTAATTATGCCATGTAGGTGTCATTCCGTAAAATATAATTTTAATATTAGTTTAATTACTCTTTGGCATTTTAAATAAATTAAATGCTTAAAGTATAATATTTATTGGACTATTTGGATCCAATAAGTCAAATATACCTATAATGGGCTGATAAGACATATTAACTGTTAGACAATCAGCTTAGATAGCTAATACGAAGACATAGTCATATAAAAAGAATAAATAGCACCATAGAATAGGGGTGAAAACGGGATGGATACGGGTGGATAGTACTCGTCCGTATCCTAAACCATATTTTTTTTTTATTGAATACGGAATCAAATACGAATAAGCCGGATACAAATATGAATTTGAATATATCGGGAAACGGATACGAGACAGATTCGGATTTTAACTCTGAATCAATCTTATAATTTTTAAAATTATTATTATTTTTTTTGTATCATTTTTTAAGAGAAATCGGAATATACTCCAAGATCATTAGTTATTTCGTTCAAGACATCTAAATAGCATCACTACAAGATGTTACGTACTACAGTTTAGATGCAAAGAACCTATTGATGTAGTCGAGTTGATTAATATGATTGGATTTAATTAATTATATATGATTTTCAAGTTTTTGATTATATTTATACCTATAGTATTACTTATTTATTTTATAGTTAATATAATATATTATAATATACATATAAATATATATAAATTTCTGGATATTCAGATATAAAAAATGAATAATATCCGCATGATATTCGGATTTTTCGGATACAGGCGGATATTTGCAATCCCATATCCGGTCCCGTATCCGCTAAATATCTGCCGGATATAAAAATTCGAATTCGGATTCGAATATAATCGAATATGACATCGGTCGGGCGGGAATGATCCGTCCCGCTTTCACCCCTACCAAAGAATGACTATCATCTGATAAAGTATCTCCCAAGAAATAAAGTAACATATCAGGGCTACCAGCCCTGTAGCCCTGAATCAAATCCATAACGCTTTTTTTTTTTTTTTTTTTTTTTTTTTTTTGCTGAACAACATACACATGCTAGGAAATGGTGGTGTGGCCCATGCCACACAAATTACAAAGGGATAAAAGGTGAGGAATAGGAGCCGGGTGGGAAATCGAACTCCCAACATATATGTTGAGAGTCGGGGAACTTGACCATTAGGGTAAGTTTCCCCCGAATCCATAACACTTAGATCACCAAAAGAATACAAATATCTATTAAGTATATAAACAAACAACGAAATCTACACTAGTCCACTCCACCTATATCCCCACCTTTATGCTTGGCATCAGAACAATATTAGCAATGTGTCAATATAGCGTACTGAGAAAGGAAATGGAAGTAATAAGTGGATTAGACAGTGCGGAAACTAAACGACATAATAGAAATACAAATATGTTAATAACGTAAAATAAATTACAGTACTTAAACATTATATAACATCCTCATACTAGTGCTTCAATCACAATATGCAATGCAATACAAACAAAGGATGAATGATGAGGTGAGATGTCATGCCCTAAGGTCCTGTTGGTTGGGAATATCGGATTGCTGGGAATCTTAATTTTTGGTGTTTTAAGATTATTACGTTTGATTAGATTGATAATATCAGATTTCCATTCTTAATTAATTTACTATAATGTCCTTGAATTTTAATTGAAAAAATTTTATAAGTATGTCATTTTGCTACAAAATAGTGATAATATTTAAACCAATTTATTTTTAAAAATATAGAAAATTCTTTATATATGTAATTTATTGTATGATAATTAGTAATTTAATGTAACTAAATTCTTATTATTTTTATTTTGAATATAGAAGATAAATAACTTTTAAGCAAATATGAGAATATTTATTTAAAAAATATGTTTAAATAATTTAAAATTTTTCATTTGATTTTTAAAATTAAATTTCATATATTTATCATTTTCTAAATACAAATATCTAAATTTATAAAATAAAAGAATAGTAAAATGTAAAGGTATAAAAGACAAATTATTATAAAAGTAGAAATAATTGAAGTGGTAATCTAAGATTACATTCCTTTTGAGTGGGAATCACATTAATTCCCACCTAAAATCCTTAACATTTCCACTGACATTCCTACATGAAAGATGCCGCGAACCAAACGTGGGCATATTACATTCCCTAGCCAGTGGAAATTTTGGATCCCTCGAACCAAAAGTCCCCTAAGTGTTTATCTATCCTAAATGCAACACATATAATGTCTATCCTAAATAGTATGGCGAACCTGTGTTCTGACAGCATGCATGTTCTATAGGAATCTTGATTTTTGACTTGTCTCCTCACCTTATTTCAAAAAATATAAAGAATGAAAGTTGTTCATTAGGGTGTTCTTGATCTACTGTGCAAAGTTTATGTCGTTCGCCTGATAAATGAATTTTTAAACAAAAAAGGCGCGAACTGTGACGAAACATATACTATACTTGGTGGAATTGAGATTTTTAAACAAAACGGTTGAAATACCTTTTGGAATGATAAAAACTAATTACAAAAATCCCGTCACACTAGGTTGAGCTTGCTATATAGGGGTGAGTGCTCTGCAGCGTGCCCCTCTAGATTTTCGCTTCGTGCCTAAATGGACGAGAGTGACCTTTTATTAAAATTATGCCAAAACGGCTATGAATTGAGGGCCTACACTCTCGAGAGTATTCGTATGAGTTTCCCGAGGCTCCGGAATGGTACTGGGTATGGCGTATTTGGCTGCGGCCTTATTGTTGTGATTGCTTTGCAATCTTGAAAATCCTTGAGATTGCTTGCAATCGTGAAAAAACTTGATAATCTTGAGATACTCGATTATGGCGTAACGGGGAAATTAAAAGGTTTAAATGCGTTATTTGTTAAATTATCTTATGCTTTTAAATTCATGTCCACTCTTTATTTAAATTACTAAACTATATTTATGCTTTTTAATTCCGTGTCTAGGCTCAGGTAACTTATGCAAATTAAATTCTGATTATTTATTTGTCAAACTACATTTTTATAAATGTGCATGAGTAAAGGTAAATTTTTATTTAATTGAACTTTTAAAATCCATTATTGCTATGTTAGAAGTTAGCTTACTCGGTATTTTATATACTGATAAACCGTTGTTTTATATTTTCTTTTACATAGTATGGAGATTTGGCATGATCATATGCACGCATACTGGGCTCTGGTTTTAAACGATATTGCTATGTTGCATTTTTTTAAAAACTTTAATTAGAGCCTATGCTTTGATTTCTGCTGCGATTTAATTTATTATGCATGGATGATATTATGCTATTTTTAAATTAAATATTTTTGGGCTTATTTTAAATTATTTTCTGAAATACCTTAGCCTTTATTTTCTGAAATACCTTAGCCCTGCATCTCTCAAATGAGCTCGAATGAATTGTGTTTCGTTTGGGAGGTGTGGTGGTGGCATCCCGGGTTGGGTTACCAAAACTGGGGTGTTACAAGTTGGTATCAGAGCCCGAAATATTTTTAAAGCTATTATTCTATTACTTGGAATATTTTTAAGAGCCCAAATATTATTTTAAATTGAAGGCCCAAATGTTTAGCCCAAATATTTTGAAAGCCCAATATTTTATTTACTTATTATTTTTAACGCTATACTTATATTTTAAATAGAGCCCAAAGGTTTATTACTTTGGGCCCAATATAGAGGCCCAAAATTTTTTTACTCTTATTTTTAAATTTTCCATGGAATAAAATTTTAAAACCCATGGAAAAATAAATAAATACAGTGCATAAATTATTTTTGGGGGATTATCATTTGCATACATGCATGCACTATTTTCTTGTACATTACTAACCTCATAGCACGATATGATCTAACCTAACCTTTTTCTTTGGCACTAGATGGCTGACCAAAACGTGATCAATCTGATGATGAAAATGATGAATGCTTATATAGACTCACAACAAAATATTCAATATCTCAAACAACGCATAGCCCAGCTAAAAGCTAACCTGCACTATTTGGGAAATCTTAGGGCAGCTGACTATCAACACATAACTCAACTGGAAGCCCAAGTTCAAAAACATATCCAACGAAACCACGAAATAATAGACATAATCGAAGCTCAGGGAATGGAAATAAACCACATAAACGACTATCTACTAGGACCTGTAGATGAGCAATGGGACGGCGAGCCTAATGGACCACAAAGCCCAACTCCTGAAGCAATAATCCACCAAGCCTATTGGTCCATGGACCCTATGGAACTCTTGGACGCTGGCCACGTTTCGGATGAGGAGGACCCGATGGAAGACCCTACTATTTATTCGGGAGAGGCTCAGGATCTTTGATTTCTTTGATGCACTATTTTAGTACTCCTATTTTTGCTAGCCAAATTATTTCCTTTCCTATCGGTTGTATAAAAAAAATATTCTTATGTCGAGTAATAAAATGCAAGTTTCCATTTATTAAAAATACTCTTAATATATTCCAAAGATCTTGTTGGGCTTCCCAAGCAACAATTCAAATTTTTTTTTTTAAAAAAAAACTGAGCAGTACCCGCCTGAAAAAAAAGGGGCAGGGCTTTTTATTTGATAACTCTACATCAATTCCTTAACACTAAAATGCCATACACTAAACAAACTCCTATTGCTACCTTTGATTCAATTCACTATCTAAATGCTCTATCAAATCCTTAAAAATCTAATCCGTGTGCGTTGTAACAGAATGGCACCAAGAGGACGACAAAGAAATCAACCGATTCCACCAAACACCAATGAAGTGCCACAACACCCCACTGAGCCAGTTCAAAATGTGGGTGAATAAAATCAAGGTGAACAAGCAACCCCCGTACCTAACAACGTAGGCGACCGCCTACGAACCACAGAAGAAGTTTTAATTGCACTAGGGAACGTGCAAGTGAACCAAGGACAAGCTGCGGCGGTTCCTCCGCCTCAGGCTTGTATTAACTACTTGGCCATGGTAAATCCTTACCAGCCAAACTAGAAAAGTGGATAATGCCGTTCGACAAGCTGTTGAACGCCGTGAAGTGCCCGGATGGCGAGAAAGTGCATGTGGCTTCCTACTACCTTGGAGGGGAGGCGGATGATTGGTGGCAAGCCACCCAAGGAAAATTGACTGAGGAAGATGAGCCCTACTCTTGGATAGAGTTCATGGAGCTGTTTAGGGATCGTTTCTATCCCATGAGCACGAAAACTGCCATGTATGAGGAATTCCTGTCACTGAAGCAGGGAGGACAAACGGTCCAAGAATACTACAACCGTTTCAAGGAGTTGGTGCGATTTGCGCCGAGACTGGTGCCGCTGGATGTAGAGAAGGCACAAAAGTTCGAAATGGTACTAAATCTGTCTGTTAGAGAAGTGATCACGGGTGTGCACTACCCTGACCTACAAGTTGTTTATGATCGTGCGGTAGCGGTTGCACGAGTTCAAGGACCGAAACGGAAAGCTATAGGTGAGACTAGCCGAGGCCTCCTGGGTGAGACTACCCCGATGCCCAAGGTGTAACCAACCTCATCTGGTGAGGGGATGCCCTCAACCCGACACATGCTTCCGATGTGGTCGACGTGGACATCGGATGAAAGAGTGTCGGACCCAGATTAAGAATATTATTAAAAGAGAGGACCTGGTCGCCGGACCTGACCAGCCACAGAACCCAGGCGGTCGAAATGGAAACAACCAAGGGCATCGACCCCCTCAAAATCAAAATTAACACCCTCAACAGAACCCGAACCAAAACCAAAATCAGAACCAGCAGAATAATCAAGGGAGACCCATGTGACGTTTGAACGTGATAAATCAAGCGGACATACCTGCGCAAGGCGACGTAATGGCAGGTACATTCTCTGTTTAAGTATACTTAAAATTCTGTTTAATTCTAGAACAAGCTGTTAAACTATATTATCAAGAATTTTGAAGAACTAGAACCTACCTAAGCATGAGATGATTAGCTTATGGAATCCAATTGCCATAGGAGAAGTGGTATCGCGACCTGATAGTAATCAAGAACTTAGAACTCTTTGCAAACCTTGTGAAATTTTGTCTTAGAAACTTTGAGTGGAAACCGATATTAGGTAACGATCCCCGAACCTTTTTAAGATCAATTCAACCACAGTTATGAAGACATAACTGTAAGCTTAAGGGGAGGAGGATGTAACGACCCAACAATGAATATCCTAGACGAGGTATGCTCGAAATTTCTATCTTAGTTCCTAGCTTGCGATTAATTATGTCCTACGTGTTTCTTTTCGGTCATGCTCATGTAGACATGTTGTTAGCATAACTAATACCCAACTTTGAGGACGAAGTTGATTTCTAAGGAGGGTAGACTGTAATACCCACGAATTTAGTCATGCTTAGAAAGAAATAGAATTTAACTCAAAGAATAAAGAGAATTTAAATTCCATAAATCCCGTGAAGTCAAAAATAATTTAAGTGAATAAATTAGTGCTCGGGAGCCGTTAGTAGACGAACTCAAGATTTCGAACACGAAATTAATTCGCCTTCAAAATGAATTTAAAAATTGGAGTTAAAGTCCAAGAATAACCCGAATATTAAAGCCCAAGAACGTAGGAGGATAGAAGCCCAAAAGAAATGACAAAAGGCCCGACGGATCGTACGACCCGGCCCAGGCCAAGCCGGCGCGCTCCTCACGCGGTTTAGGGGGAAAAACGCCCAATGACCGCGCCACACCAGACAGCAGCGACCTTGCGCGATCCTCTCGCCCGACTCTGGATTTTCCGATGTTTGTTCCACTTCTTGCGGCCCAAGCCATGCCTAGCTGGCCCTAGACGTGTGGGGGGGGGGGGGGGTTGTTTGGGGTTATAAATACCCCATATCTAGCTCCGAGACGCCTTTTAATAATTCCCACAAATCTCTCCCTCATTCAAACCACCGAAAACCCTAGATTTCGAATTCTTGGACCGAATAACGGCGAGGAGGCAGACCCGGGACGAGTTTGGAGACTTCCCAGGTGTAGGTTGGTGGTAGGGGAAAGTATTAGTTATTAATTTGTATCCTGTAGTTTAGTATAACGTCTAACGTCAAGTTATTTCAACTTTGAAACCATGAATCGGTACGAAAGGAAGAGAACAAGGAGACTTGGACGCATTCGAAGATCCTGGAAGCCAAACTATGAAATTCTAAGATCCTAGACATTATATCCTGTAAGTTAACTCTTACCATATCAGTTTTGGTGACCTAAAATCAATAGAAACGTAAGTTCAAACAACGAACATAAAATCTGTCATAAAAATCTCCTTGTATGCGCAATTCTGGTAACCTGACGATTTGGACCTTCTGAGTGCTTAAAACAAAAAATTCAAAACTAAGATTTTGTTCCTAAGACTTTAATCTATGCTGTGTAAAAATTTCGAAATTTTTCATCAATGTTTGATGCCTCAAATCGAATCTGGTTTTCTCTGCGTTTCTTCCAAATTTTTGAAAACCAGACTGTGTAGGATTTCGAACTTGATATGCATTTTTCTATTAGATCTGGACAGAACTAGCTCATGCAATGTGAATAAAAGTTGTAGATAATCGAGCCTAAAATATGTCCGTAAAATTTCAGAATTTTTGGAGTTCGTTTGTTGTGTCAAAAAATCGAATTATAAACAGTATGGCGAACCTATGTTCTTACAGCATGCATGTTCTATAGTAATCTTGATTTTTGACTTGTCTCCTCACCGTATTTCGAAAAACATAAAGAGTGAAAGTTTTTCATTAGGGTGTTCTTGATCTACTGTGCAAATTTTATGTTGTTCGCCTGAGAAATGAATTTTTAAACAAAAAAGACGTGAACTGTGACGAAACATATACTATACTTGGTGGAATTGAGATTTTTAAACAAAACGGTTGAAATAGCTTCTGAAATGATAAAAACTAATTTAAAAAATCCCGTTACACTAGGTTGAGCTTGCTATGTAGGGGTGAGTGCTCTGCAGGGTGCCCCTCTAGCTTTTCGCTTCGTGCCTAAATGGACGAGAGTGACCTTTTATGAAAATTGTGCCAAAACGGCTATGAATTGAGGGCCTACACTCTCGGGAGTATCCGTACGGGTTTCCCGAGGCTCTGGAGTGATACTGGGTATGGCGTGTTTGGCTGCGGCCTTGTTGTTGAGATTGCTTTGCAATCGTGAAAATCCTTGAGATTGCTTGCAATCGTGGAAAAAACTTGAGAATCTTGAGATACTCGATTGTGGCGTAACGGGGAAACTAAAAGGTTTAAATGCGTTATTTATTAAATTGCCTTATGCTTTTAAATTCATGTCCACTGTTTATTTAAATTATTAAATTATATTTATGCTTTTTAATTTCGTGTCTACCCCTGTAACTTATACAAATTAAATTCTGATTATTTATTTGTCAAACTACATTTTTATAAATATGCATGAGTAAAGGTAAATTTTTATTTAATTAAACTATTAAAATCCATTATTGCTATGTTAGGAGTTAGCTTACTCAGTATTTTATATACTGATAAACTGTTGTTTTATATTTTCTTTTACAGATTATGGAGATTTGGCATGATCATATGCACGCATACTGGGCTCGGGTTTTAAACGATATCGCTATGTTGCATTTTTTTTTTAAAAAACTTTAATTAGAAACTGTGGTTTGACCATGTTGGCCTATGCTTTAATTTCCGCTGCGATTTAATTTATTATGCATGGATGATACTATGCTATTTTTAAACTAAATATTTTTGGGCTTACTTTAAATCATTTTCTGAAATACCCTAGCCTTGCATCTCTCAAATGAGCTCGAATGAGTCGTGTCTCGTTTGGGAGGTGTGGCGGTGACATCCCGGCCTGAGTTACCAAAACCGGGGTGTTACGTGAGAGTTGTTTTGGTTGCTTGTTTTGTGGATTCCCTTGAAGTGATTCGCTTGGTGATGGGAGATTCTGATCTTCGGCATCCCCTTTGGCCTATGCTTCGAGAGGTCTGATCCTTGCTTCATAATATGGAGGGTTGTGTGCTTCGGCATATGTACATGGAAGGTAATAAGGTGGCGGATGGTCTTGCTCGGAAAGTTGCGTGCTCTGAAGACTTTTATACTACTTGGGCTTTTCCGCCTAACGAAATTCGAGACTTCATGGATCAAGATGCGAAGGTTGCTCCATACATTAGAATGTTGTAGTTGTTTTTGTTTTGCTCCTTTTGTTCTTTGTTTTTTATTTCTATTCTTTGCTAGTTCTTTCAGGCCGTTTCACAAAAAAAAAAATTATATGTGTCACATCTTCAGTGGCGAACAAATTTCACATGTTTACAGATGTTCTCGAGACTTGTTTAGGACAAAATAAAATATATGAGTGGAAATATTTCACATCTTCAGTGCCGGCAATTCTTGTTGCCATCTTTCGGCTACCGGAATTTTGTTTCATTTATTATTTTTTTCCCTTTTTTCCCTTTTTTTTATTTTTGTTTTGTTTTGGTGTTTTTTTTTTTGTTTTTTTTTAAGAAGAAATGAAGCACTATCCTGCCATGGTGAATGTAATACACAGCGAGTCAACACAAAAATTTGTGACTATTGTTTAAATGAAAATTGGCACCAATCAAATCTTTCTGCATGGACCGACGGGAAGAACCGAAGAAGTTTTGGTGAGCAAACTTGGTGCTTCATGTAGAGTCTGCTGAATATTTCCCCAAGTTCCACATCCGTGCGTTCACACAACTTTCAAACTTGAACAATCATCAAAATTTGCTAATAATTTTTTCCACTCAATCCAATTCAAAATTGATTCACAACTAGATTTTTTTACCCGCTACGCACGGGTGTTGAAATAATATAACGATATAAAATTAAAATATAGTGATTTTTGGATTACATGAGATTCAAAATCTTTTGCTTAAATAGTGGTTGGAATGCATGCATTAAAAAATTAAAAGGAAAATAAATGAGATAATAAGATGAATGAAGGAAATTCAAACCCAGGTAGACATAGAGGGTGTTTGTTTGTGCGTTTTGGGATAGATTATCCGATTATTGCGTTTGCAAAACGCAGATAACCAGTTAATCCTGTTTGTGTATTAACTTCCAATAATTTATTATTTGCGTTTTGAGGGAATGAGAACGCTATTATTTCCCTGCAAGAAAATTGCGTTTAGCCAAAAATATATTTTACCATATTGTTGCCTTTTGAGGTAATGAAAAATGCAAATCCAAACACTTTTTGAAACAACATAAGCTCATCCAAACAATTTTCTACAGCACATTTTGTTAGAGCAATTATCTGATTATCTGTTTTCTAAACACTGCAGTATTTTTCAAAACACACATCTAAACACCCTCATAATAGAAAATAAATTATTTTTACTGTTAAAAAATTAAATATATATAGTTTTTTTTCATATCTAAAATGATGAGAGCAACTGAAAAATAAATATACCTTAACTATTCAAAATTAGAAAAAATTACTCCATTCGTCCCACTAATTCTGTCTCACTTTCCTTTTTGGTCAGTCCCACTATAATAGTCACATTTCTCTTTTTAGAAAAAACTTACTCCATAAGCATCAACTAATTACTCCGCTTTATCACAATAACCCATTATACCTAAAATACCGTGCCCAAAAATTTTTTGACGGTATTACTGAAACTGATGGAGTATATTTTGCATTATTAAGGTTCTAAAAAATATTAGTTTGCTCCGTAATATGTTGTACATTTTGATTATTATCCCCAAAGTTTTTAGAAAATATTAGTAGTATTATTTATACTTTTTTATTATCTTTTCATCATTTAAAAATTATATTTTATTTTGTAATGTATTCTAATTTTTTTTTGTTATTAGTTTTTATGGACTAATCTTTAATTTTATAAAATAGATTTTAATTATAATTACTTTTTTTTTGGGGAAACAACCTAAGAAGGCTAGCGAAGAGAGAAAAGGGAAAAAATACAATCAAAGGCTAAACAAGCCGAGTAAACATCATGCCCTCCGAATCCTTGCAAGCAATATCAACGATCTCATCCGGAGGAAAGGCCTAAGTAGTGTAAAATTCTTCAGCATTAGCAGCTTTGGGGGCAAGAGCATCAGCAACCTGATTACCCCTCGCGATAGATATGTCGAATTGAACAGCCAGTCATGCTTCCAATAAGAACCCGAACATCTTTAATCATAAGCCAGAGCGAATGATGCGACATAGCGGCACCCACAACCAATCTCAAGACAGCAAGAGAATAGCACTAAGAGTCACACCCAATTGAACAGCGAGAAGCAGACCAAATCTAAGTGCAAGCAATTCGACTTCAAGAATGGACCGAGCTCCCAATCGCCCACTGCAGCCGCGAATCCAATGGCCATTGCTCTCTCTAATCACAGCACCATAACTTGTTTGACGCGGTACCGGCAGGACACAACCATCCGCATGCAGAACGGCACCAGTAACCCCATCCTCAATCCATCGCACCATCGTCATCTCTCTTGCACGCTGAACGCGATCAGGCCCCCTCTCCGTTTGGCACCATAGGTGTTCAGCCTTAGCGAGCACCTTGTCTCTAGTCAAGCAACTCGCCCGAAAAATTTTATTATTTCTCTCACACCAAATCGTCCAAACCATAGCTAGAAACCGAGCCCCCCATTTTCTCCAAGCCCATTCAAGCCAGTGTCGACTATCAAGGGGATGAAGATTGTGTAGGAGAGTTGAGAAGCAAAACCCCCCCTTCTGCCAGTGCTGCCCATGGATGTTGGAACAAAGCATGGCACCAATCCTCGGCCCCTCTATAATTACGTTTTGATGATATGTTAATTTTTTAAATATTATTTTAGTCCATAATATTTTTTCCAGTTTTTTCTTTTCTATATTGATTATGAAAAAATTTTGGTAGTTAATATTTTCATTTAATTTAATTAAATTTTTTATTATTATTTTTTTAATTCTAAGCCCTAAAATGGAATTTATACTCCGATACCAAGTCTTTTAGGGGTATGCTTCTTTAGCACATTTTTTATAATTATAAATTATTTTTCCTATCTGGATAATTATATTTATTGTTAGAGAAAATTTAATGAAATAAAAATTAAAAAAAATCTGAAAAAATGAAATGAAATAATTTTTTTAAATAAAATAAAATGAGAATCTAAATATACCCTATTTGGACATGCAACATGATCACTTAATATTAGAGCTTTTTTGCGTAAATATTGCTACAACCCTAAACTATTTATGATTACTACAAATCTTTACATATTGTTTATACTAATATACTTCTTATATTCTTTTATAGTACAAATTATTTATAAAAAAATTGTATAACAATTTACTCCGAATTTTATATATATTTTTATTTTATACTGAAATAAATGAGGATTACTGGATTAAGCATATTATGCCTAATATGATATGTTTTAGTCTTTTTTCCTTTTCTTTCTTTTCTTCTTTAAAAAGGGAAAAAATTATGTAGAATTTGTTTAGAATGGTATAAATTTTTTTTAGGTTATTAGTCATTTTATATTAATCAAATATTTTTAGGGTCAATTTTTTTTTGATAAACAATGCCTCATCGGCGGCTAGAAAAAAAGAAAAAAAAAGAAAAAAAAGAAATACCATAACAGAACCAAAATAGAAACATAAACTCAAGATCTACACCTACACTTTCACTCGAAGCACGCCTGCACCAGTCTGGTCTGCATGAAGGAGTTCAAGAACTCCGTCCAGCGGATAAGCCCACGATGTAAAGAATGCCTCCTCATCACATGCCATCTTCGCCAGTGCATTCGCCACCCTATTTCCTTCTCTGTAGATATGGAGAAACACACATCTCTCCATTCCCTCGCTGCAACGACGAATTTGCTGGATGATCGGCCCAAAACGATGGCCCGGCTTGTGCAGGCTACCAATAAGTCGGTGTGCCTCCAAAGAATCAATATAACACGTCACCTTTGTCTCATGCAGCGCCTTCTCCAGCTTTAATCCTTGCCACACCCCGTTGAGTTCGACCTCCAGAATATTCCTCTCGCCCAACTGTCCACCCACTGCACCCTTCCAATCGCCATCGATAGAACGGCACACAGCCGAGAACCCACTACGAGAGCCGTCCTCTTTCACACTCCCATCCGAATGCAGGACTGCACCTTCCTCAACCTCCCCCCGCCATTTGGCCAAATTGCAACTAGCGGGGCTGCTACAACCATCGTCTGCTACCCTCTCCAGAGCCTCCTGTAGCCGTTGCACGTCCCACAGAAGCTGGCGGACAGTTTTCTCCCGTCCCCTGAACACGCGGCTGTTACGTTCCAACCTTGCCACCCACACCCCCACAACAAATAAATTTTTCCTCCTCCTCTCCATGAATTGGAGCCAATGGCGAACCTCATCCTGTGCTAAGGCTGGAATCGCCCCCACCTCATGAACTCCGAGCTGATTGATAATGGCCAGAAATGACCATTATTTTCAATCCATTTTCGTGTCTGAAACGGGCATTTGATCGCATTCCGGTCTTATAATAAATAAGAAAGCAGTTGAATTGGACTGATTTATGCATAATTGTAAAAATATTGAGCTGGTATGAAAAGTGCATAAATATGTAATTTTATTACACATTTATGTTAGAAAAATCCAAAAACATGAGAAAAAGAAAAGAAAAAGAAAAAGAAAAGGGAAATAAAAAGATGGGAAAAGAAATGAAAAACCCACAAAAAGTTGAATTTTACAGGATATTACGACGCCAGACACAACTACGACGCTATGCATCTATAGCGCCGTAGCTTGGTCTAGCGCCGTAGGAGGAAACCAAAGCTGACGTCCAAAGAAGGGTGGACGGCGCTAAGCATAGCGCCGTAAGCAAGCATAGCACCGTAATGATGGATAGCGCCGTAGGCTGTTCATTGAGAGACAGAGAGAGTCTTCGAAGTGGAAGATTACGACGCTAAACTCATAGCGCCGTAGCAGGATAGCGCAGTAAGCCACCTATAGCGTCGTAAGCCTTGCCAGAATTCAAATTTCAAGGCCTGGGGGCCCATGGGCCTAGGGTTTCCCACCTATATATAGAGGTGTTGACTCCCTGGTCTTGTCACTTCACCACATTCAAAAGCTTGAAGGCAACTGGAGTTCTTGAGCAGTGTGTAGTTAGGTTAGTTAGTTAGGGTTTATTTTTTGTATTATTTAAAATTATGCATGTAGTTTAGCTTAGTTTAGTTTGTGTTTTGTTTAGATTAGTGTTCCTCTCTATGTTTCCATGTTAGTGTAGCCAGTTTTATACTATTTCCTTATTTACAGTTTTTGTTAACTCTTTATTTAGGTTTGAAATACCCAAATGATGGGTATTATCAAACCATTTGATATAAAATGGGAAGTTAATTATGAAGTGTCCCAAAAACATGAAATGGAAATGATTCCATGGATTTTCTTGCTTTATTTTGGTGTATTGATCATTTGGTCACTTTATTCTCTCTTGCAATGTGGGTTTTCTGTTTTCTTTTCATTTTTGGGGTCCTAAGCATGTTCTTATGGTTGAAAACCCTCATTTGGGTTTGTGGTTCATGGGTGTACGTTTTTATCTTGGTTTGTCATATTTTTATGCTTTTTGGCTTACTGTTTTCATCTCATTTCACTACTGTCATTGCCTTGATGAACCATGAACTTGAAAATAGGGCTTGCAATCGCAGAGATTGCATTACCCGAACAACAACATGTTTCTGGGATAGCTACGACGCTAACCGCCCTACGGCGCTATCCTTGGATAGCGTCGTAGGTGAGGTTTAGCGCCGTAGTTGCCCAGAACTTAAACAAAAATTTGCCCTACGGCACTAAACCAACGGCGCTATCCTCAGACAGCGTCGTAATTTCTGTTTAGCATCGTAGGTCCCCAAAATTCTCCTTTCTCACAGAACCCACCTACGGCACTATCCTTACGACGCTATCCTAAGATAGCGTCGTCATTTAATGTTTAGCGCCGTAATATCTCTTCTTTTTCCAAAAACTTCTTATTTCTCAAACCACCTACGACGCTACACCTACGACGCTGTACTAGTATAGCGCCGTAGTTTAGTGTATAGCGTCGTAAATACCCCTTTAATCCAAAATGTACCCTCTCTTGCACCAACCCATG
The DNA here is from genome assembly GCA_030278955.1 of Hygrophila difformis. Taxonomy (NCBI): domain Eukaryota; kingdom Viridiplantae; phylum Streptophyta; class Magnoliopsida; order Lamiales; family Acanthaceae; genus Hygrophila; species Hygrophila difformis. The sequence continues at coordinate 30,380 of JAOANR010000290.1, forward strand.
ACGACGCTACCCTCACGACGCTATTCTAGGATAGCGTCGAAACATCTGTTTAGCGTCGTAATCAGCATCTTCATGCAGATTTTCCATTCTCCATTTTCATCATTAATTAATTGAACCCTCTAGTCATTAATGATTGATGATTTTAATTAGCAATAATTAAATCACTAATTGTTGTGATGAAAGGATCTTTGTTCAATTGTCATTAAAACAATTTTCTATAAACAAAATCATGATGCCTTAAACAGATAATCCGGACTGTAATTAATTATGGTAGGAGGGATTATTTAAGCCATCAATTATGGATTGATTCCATAACCTTGCATGAGAAACCAATGTCTCTCATTCAAGCTCTTCTATTTATTTCATTTTATTTTGTCTTTTGTGTATTGTGTGTAACAATTAGTAAAGAATACACCAGACTAATGTTGGCGGGTATTCCCTCACGGATAAACTAGCTCGTATTCTGGGTATTAGTTACTAAGTGTTATTTTGCATGGTCTGGATGACAGTCAGTGGAAGCCTTGGCGGTTCGCCCATCCGGGGTTATAATAGCTGCTCAGCTGACTCTCATCAGATACAGTTTTATTTTATTTACCTTAATTTCCAAACCCAAATTCCAATCTGTAATAAAACTCTGCTAATGTCTGTCAACATTAGCTGATAAGTGTTGCAGAGAGGAAGCATGTAGGTTTTTATCTGAATTCACAGACAGTAGGGGCCCAACTGGTAGAGACACTGCCATCTTAGGATTTCACCTGTCTAAATTCGCTCCATCCGAGTGATTGGGAAATTGGACAGTAGATGTTTACAGTCCACCCGATTATTCTGCCATAGCTCTGGTCCTCCGACCGCTTCATAATTGTGTCCCACTTTCTGTCTAGACCCGCCTCTATATTTTGGGTCGATTAATTTTACATTTTCATATATTCGTATGCATGCTATTATTATGTATTGTTGTGGTCTAAAATATTCTGGGATCCTTCCCTTGGACAATAGAAGCATAGATTTAAAACAGATATTGCATATTAAATTTCCGATAAAAAGTCCTTTAGAAAATCCGGACCTAAGTAAGGGATAAATTCTTCAGTTATGACTAATTCGTATTCTATCAAAGGTTGATTTTGGGAAATTAGAAGCAGAGTCAGCGATTAGGTCTCATCTAGACTGAAAGGATCTGTGTTTTAATTGAGAGTCTAGTACCTGTTTAGGGAATGGTTTTCAGATTCATTATTTTCCAAAATTGCTGTTTATTGGGAATCTGGTATTAAATGTCACACTGAGATGGGGTCCACTTGGATTCAAATACGGTGTGATAGATAATTCTAGAGGAACAATACATAGGCCTTGGTTATTTTCTGAGATAGGGTTGAGTTTTCTTTCAACTGCTATCCTCTTCTGCCAAAGCCTGTTTTTGAGTCCTGAGTGAGTGCATCCGGAACGAAGTAATTTATTAGTTCGTTTAATTAGTTTGTATCTCATAACCACCCGGAAGGAAGTGAACACATGAATGGTTCACCAAGAGCCGGGAATTCTTGATCCATACTCCGTCATTATGATGGGGAGCTGTCTTTTGCTACCAGGGTCAGACCTTCAAAACCTCCGAGTGATAGGTTTTAAATGCTTTCTCTACTGCTTTCTTTACCGCTTTCTTTCAACTGCTTTCTTTAGAGGTCACTCGGTTGTATTGAGAGTTGCGTAACTGTTACTAGGATTGATAGTTAAGGGATAGTTCAGGCTCGATTAGAATCTTTGGGTGTGACATGGGAGAATGATAGTAGTACTTGGCATGTCAATAAATGATTTTTCAGGTGCTGCTTATCCACCACAGATGAAGTAACATACCCAGGCCGGGGCAGTTACAAATTTGTGGTATCTTAGAATTTGCGGTCTTAATAACATGTAAACTCATACTGTAAGTACCTGTCTGTTAAAGGGAACGCAGTATTGAGAGCACGAGGATTAGCTATCTGACAGAATTATCCCAAGCAAAAGTCTGTGTATAAAAATGGAAGTTTAATATTGCCTTATCTAAATCTTGTCCAATTTTTATTCTTCCCTTCCGGTCCCTTCTGTCTGCATTGTGATTCAGCTTCATAGCTAGCATAGTGTAAATTTTCACTGCTTTCATAGATAGTATTTATCGCATCCTTAGAATAATTTTACCCGCTTTCTAGAATAGACTTATTTGCTTTGTAGAATAGATTTAAGTGCTTTCGTATTCTAGCTTAAATTCAGTTAGTAGTTGTTAATCATTTTTCAAACCAATTGGAGCAATACGAATGGAAAATCTAGTAAAACGACGTGGGCCCTGCTTCTATCGCACATCCTCCAGTGAACGATCCGGTCTTACTATAAATTACTGCAATTTTTGACACCGTGCGCTTTCGGGCCACAGTTTCTTAACACGAGTAATAAAAACGTGACAACCTATGAATATATCCCTAATCCCAACTCCGCAATCATAAATGATTTTCAATTAAATAAAAATCAAGACCGGGGTTTTATTATTTCGAAAATACTCGTGTGGGAAATTGTCAAAAGTTTCATGGCGTCGTTGCCGGGGAGGATGCATCGCCGTTTTATTAGAGAATTACATTCCTCATTGCTTCTAGTTAGCTTATACATATAAATATAAATATTCACTCTGAAACCCATTCTAACCTGGGGAATATGCAGGTACCGTCATTATTGAAGCCGTTGTTCTATGCAAATGAGGAAGCAGACGCCAGCCGAAATCCCGTATAACGCAGAAATAGAAAAGACAGCTCGACGTCTTAGGGTGGAGACTAAACGAAGGCGGGAACGGGAAAGACAGGCACTACTTTCACCAAGCACTAGTAGCGACATCTCTGATATGGCCAATCCTGACCTTCCCCCAATCATCCCACCCAATCCACCACTTCACAACATCGTGGAAGACCCCGAAGATGCTGATAACGATGATTTGGATGATCCCCCTCCTCAGATCATACAAGGAGGCGGGAACCCACCAAACATTGAACAGCAACACTTCGAGGCACCTCCTCCCAACCCGAATCCCCAAAACCCACCAAACAACCAAAACCACCAAAACTTCCAAAACCAGCAAAATCAGCAGTACCAGAATCCCCATCAGAATCCCCCTAATCCTAATGACTTCAATGATCCGAGGAACTACTATATGCATCAGAACTACTACCCACAGCAGTATCAAGGAGGGGTTGAGAACAATCAACAAGCAGCAGCCGCTGATTACATGCAGCCAATCTTGGAGCCATATTTGAACATTCGTGGACAAGCTCCATTCTTGGCCAGAAATTTCGAATTGAAGCCGACCCTCATCAACCTTGTTCAGAGCAACCAGTTCGCAGGGGCAAGTCATGAAGATCCCCATGATCATCTGCAGACTTTCCTGGAACTATGTGATACGATCAAAAACCAGAATGTATCTGCTAACACCATTCGATTGAGGCTGTTTCCTTTCTCTCTGACTAGCGGGGCAAAGACATGGTACAAATCACTGCCCGTGAATCAGAAGTCTACATGGGAGGACGTGATCAGAAATTTCCTGACAAAGTACTTCCCGGAGTCCAAGGTGGATGAATGCCGCTCTAAGATTGCGGAATTCAAGATGAAGCCAGACGAGTCCTTGTACGATGCAAAGGAACGGTTCTTCAACTTGCTCAGGAAATGCCCCCAGCATGGTTTCCATGATTGGGAGAAATTGAGAAAGTTTTATAGCGGTCTGACCCCAGCATGGAAGAACATGCTTGATGCTGCCGGTGGTCAACACCTGCTATACATTCCCATGGATCAAGCTTGGGCCAAGATTGAAGCAATGAGTGTAAACAGATCTGTTCTTACTGATGATGTTAATTCCCCTCTCCCTCGTGGTTTGTGTGCTGTAGGTACAACAGAGAGATCAGATATTGAAAAGCTGCAAGAGCAGGTGGCAGCACTGTCTGTTAATCAGGGAGCTGGGAGCTCCACTCAAGGGCAGCAAACAGATGTAATCTGTGGACTGTGTCAAGGTGCTCACGCAACTGACACATGCGAACAGATTACAGCTGAAAGCTGCAACTTTGCAGGGGCTTTCCCAAACAGGCACCCAAACTTGTCATACTCAAACAACAATGCCCTTAATTCCCACCTCTTGAACAAGCCACAACAGCAGCAATTCAATCCGCAGCAGAACCAAGGATTCAATCAGAACAGGGGACAGAACTTTCAGAACCCAGGTTTCCAACCTCAAATCCAACAGAGGCCTCCTCAAAATTTCCAACAGCCTACCCAGAACTTCCAAAATTTTCAGCCCCAAAACTTCCAGCCTCAATTCATCCCGAACCAAGGCCAATGGAACCAAAACCAGAATCAGAATCAAAATCAAAAGCCCCCTTCAAGGCTGGAGAATTTGATGACTGATTTTATTACCAGCCAAAAGGAGATCAACACTCAGCTGCAGGCTTCCATCAGAAATGTGGAGACCCAAGTTACTCAAATGGCTAATGAAATGCAGAAAAGGGATAAAGGAACGTTGCCAAGCACTGCGGAAAAGAACCCGCAATGCAAAGCAATAACCTTGAAATCTGGGAAGACACTGGTTGGACCAAGGGGAGTGGATGTTGGGAACACTCATGAGGAAGATGATGATCCTGTTGACAATGCTGATGAGGAAGCAATGGATGAACAAAAGGAAGCCGAAAAAGGAACAGCCAATCTGCAGACTGACGCTGCACCTGAAACGGCTGAAACAGATAAGGGTACAGGTGGAGGTACAACTTGCTTCCCTTTACCACAAAAACAATTTGATAATAAAAAGTTCATGCCAAGGGTGCCATACCCGGCCCGACTTAAAAATCAAGAACAGGACCTTAAATTTGAAAAATTTCTGAAAAGACTGCAAAAAGTAGAAATAACTATCCCTCTCATCGAAATGATAGCTAAGATGCCAGCATACGCTAAATTTCTGAAAGAATTAGTTTCAGGAAAGAGGAGAATTGAGCAGGAAGAACTGGTAGTTCTTAACAATACATGCAGTGCTATCATCCAGCGCAAGCTTCCGGAAAAGCAAGAAGATCCAGGCTGTTGCACGTTGCCGATTCAAATCGGGAAAATCAAAGCAGGAAAGGGCCTCTGTGATCTTGGTTCTAGCATCAATGTTATGCCTTTGGCAATGGTGCAGCGCCTCAAGCTGGGACACATCGAGCCAATCAAGATGAGACTCCAATTGGCAGACAGATCCATCACAAAGCCTGTCGGCATCCTCAAGGACATCATAGTGAAGACTGGGAATATCTTATTCCCAGTTGATTTTGTGATACTAGAAATAGAGGAGGATCTGGACATGCCATTGATATTGGGGAGACCATTCCTTGCAACGGGCGGAACACTGATAGATGCAAAAGCTGGACGAGTAACACTGCGAGTCGATGAGGAAGAAGTTACATTTGACATGGCACAGTTACAGAAATACCCAGATGACGGGTTCTGTTCATCAAAATCTGTAATAGTTAGGAGTGAGGAGAGAGAGCTAGACTCTGAATTTGATCATGAAATGATGCTGGATGAAATTTCAAAGCAGGTACTGAAGCCTGCTGGCGTGGAGCACAAAGGATGCAAAGCTGTCCACTTTGCCGATCCCGAAACAGGGGATTTGGAGGAGTTTGACGGCACAGACTTCCATGACGACACTGACCAAGAGGAGGCGGATCCTGTACTGATGCAGGATCGGGAAAGTAAATCTGATCTTCTCCCATCTAATTCTCGCAAATTACTCCCTTCAGTGGAATGCCCACCAGAGCTTGAACTAAAAATCTTACCGGAACATCTTAAATATGTGTTTCTCACAGAACATAAAAAATTACCGGTAATTGTGTCAGCCAAGTTGACACAAGCTCAGGAAGACGCTTTGGTGGGAGTGCTTAAAAATTATGTGCGTGCAATCGGTTGGACCATTTCTGATATCAAAGGAATAAGCCCTTCTGTTTGTATGCACAGGATTCTAATGGAGGAGAATTTCAAGGCCTCTCGCCAGCCCCAACGAAGATTGAACCCACCCATGCAAGAAGTGGTAAGAAAGGAAGTGATCAAGCTGTTAGACGCCGGTATTATATACCCGATTTCTGATAGCAAATGGGTCAGTCCTGTACAGGTTGTTCCGAAGCGGGGAGGGATGTGCATTACGCTGAATGAACAAGGAGAGGAAATTGCCACACGCCCAGTCACCGGATGGAGAGTCTGCATAGACTACCGGAAGTTGAACGAGGCAACTCGCAAGGACCATTTCCCTTTACCTTTTATCGATCAAATGTTGGAACGATTGGCGGGAAGGGCATTTTATTGTTTTTTAGATGGTTATTCTGGATACAATCAAATAGTGATCGCCAGTGAAGATCACGAAAAAACTACTTTTACATGCCCCTATGGCACTTTTGCCTATAGGCGCATGCCTTTTGGATTATGCAATGCACCAGCTACTTTTCAAAGATGCATGATGTCTATATTCTCTGAATTTATCGAAAAATGCATTGAGGTCTTCATGGATGACTTCTCTGTATATGGAGATACGTTTGATGAATGTTTGACTAATCTTGCTAAGATTTTAAAGAGGTGTGAGGACACTAACTTGGTTTTAAATTGGGAAAAGTGCCATTTTATGGTCACTGAGGGCATAGTGTTAGGTCATCGCATTTCTCGTGCAAGCATTGAAGTTGATCCAGCCAAAGTTTCCGTCATTTCTAATCTCCCTCTTCCTAACTCGATCAAATCAGTTAGGAGCTTCTTAGGGCATGCCGGTTTTTACCGGAGATTCATTAAGGATTTCTCTAAAATTGCCAAGCCGCTCACTAATCTGCTTTGTAAAGAAAATCCTTTCTTAATAAATGAAGCGTGTGTCCAAGCCTTTGACACGGTCAAGAAGATGTTGGTTTCTGCACCGATAGTGCAACCACCCGATTGGTCAATACCTTTCGAGGTAATGTGCGATGCTAGTGGTCTCGCCGTGGGTGCAGTACTCGGGCAACATAAGGATGGGAGACATTGCGTAATTCATTACGCAAGTCATGCCCTAAATGAAGCCCAAATTAACTACACCACAACGGAGAAAGAGATGTATGATGTAGTCTTCGCGTTTGACAAGTTCAGACAGTATCTGATAGGTACGAAGACCATAGTATACACCGATCATACAGCATTGAGATACTTGTTTAGCAAACAAGATGCAAAACCTCGATTAATCAGGTGGGTACTTCTGTTGCAAGAATTCGACATCATAATAAAAGATAGGCGAGGTCGAGACAATGGTGCTGCTGACCACTTATCTCGATTAGAAAATGATAAAAAGGAAAAAGCCGTTAATGAAGAGTTCCCGGACGAACAGTTGTTCGCATTGCATTTGCACAATCAAGCTTGTCCATGGTTCTCTGACATCGCTAACTTCTTGGCGTGCGGAATAACCCCACAGTTTTCGAACTATCATCAGAAGAATAAGTTCAGCCGAGATGTATTAAATTACTTCTGGGAAGAACCTTATCTCTTCAAACACTGCGCCGATTCAATAATCAGGCGATGTGTGACCGAGCATGAAGCCTATCAAATTGTCAGAAAATGCCATGAATTAGAATATGGAGGTCACCATGGTCCCGCTCGAACGGCCCACAAGGTCCTCGAATGTGGATTTTATTGGCCTCACATCTATGAGGATTGCAGGACATTTGTGAAAGGTTGCGACAAGTGCCAAAGATTAGGAAACATCTCCAAGAGGGATGAGATGCCTCAAAAGGGAATTCTCACACTTGAGATTTTCGATGTATGGGGCGTTGACTTCATGGGACCGTTTCCACCATCCGGTGGAAAGTACTATATCTTGGTAGCTGTCGATTACGTGTCCAAATGGGTTGAGGCAGTCGCATTACCGACCAATGACGGTAGCCAAGTCATCAAGTTCCTCAAGAACAACATTTTCAGTCGATTTGGCATACCTAGGGTGGTGATATCTGATGGAGGAACACACTTTATTAATAAAGCCTTTTGAAACTTTAATGAGTAAAAATGGGATCCTCCATAAGATAGGCACGCCTTATCATCCCCAGACTAGTGGTCAAGTCGAAGTATCCAATCGCGAAATCAAACATATACTCGAAGCCACAGTCGGGATAACCCGTAAGGATTGGGCACGTAAGCTCAATGATGCTCTATGGGCATACCGCACAGCATTTAAGACTCCCATTGGGATGTCTCCTTACAGACTTGTCTTCGGAAAAGCCTGTCATTTGCCCGTAGAGTTAGAGCATAAAGCTTACTGGGCCGTTAAAACGCTTAACTTCGATCCGAAAGTTGCTCAGAGCAAACACAAGTTGGACCTCAATGAAATTGAGGAAATACGAGCATTGGCTTATGAAAGCTCTCGAATTTATAAGGAGCGGATCCCAGAAGTTGCACGATCGCAAGATCAAGCCCAAGCATTTCTATGTTGGCCAAAATGTATTATTGTTCAATTCTAGGTTGAAGCTGTTCCCTGGAAAGCTTAAATCCAGATGGGAAGGACCACATGAAGTCCTAGAAGTGTTTGAAAATGGAGCCGTCAGGATCCGAACTGACAAGGGCAATATAGTGGTGAATGGACAGCGACTGAAAGAGTACATCGGACAGTTCGATCCAGAAAAAGAGAGCCAAACAGTGGCAGACCCGGCTTACATTCAATAAGAAACAGCATTTAAATCATAAAAATTTCATTTCATATTACCTATTTATATATGTGTTATTTTGTCAGAGAATATCCAAAAATCAATTAAACATTTAGAGTACTAAGACTCTAAATGTGAGGATGTTGATATTTGGAGAAACTTAACCTATTGGGTATTTGTCTAACTTTCAGGAAATTTGAACCAACAAAAGAAGGAGCAGAAAATCAAGAAGAAAACCAGGTTCTCGGTTGGATTAAGTCCACGAATTTAAGAAAATGATTTCGGAAATTGAAGCAATTTAAAATCCGAAATAATTTTTGCAAATAAATGGAATTAATCCAACCTATTTATGCAAGTTTAATTTAATTTAGATAGCCCATTAACACACAAAAATGTTTTGGACTAAAATCTCCCAAGTCCAAAACAAATAAAACCAACTGAGGCCCAATTTCATCTACTCGGGCCCAATCCGCCTAAACTTTGAAGAAGTTCAAACTGAAGTGCAGTTGAACTCGCCTTCAACTACGACGCTATCCTCGCCTACGACGCTAACCTAGGTTAGCGCCGTAGTAATGGGATAGCGCCGTAGGGCACTTCCCCCTCTTTTAATCTACCTACGACGCAGTCCCTTAGAACGACGCTATCCTTGGATAGCGCCGTACTAAAGGCATAGCGCCGTAGCACCCCTTTCCCCTTATTTCCATCTACGACGCTGAACAAGGCTACGGCGCTAGTCTAGCGCCGTAGGCTAAGTATAGCATCGTAAAACCCTTTTCCCTCACCTATAAATACCCCGACCTTCTTCTTCTTCATTCCCACACTCTCACACTCCCATTTCCAGAAATCCACTCTCAAAAACACCTACGCAGAACGCAGAGTTCTCGTACAACATTTCTCTCCACAAATCCAAGGAGACACCATGGACAGAATGTACAGGCTCCTTCCAAACCTAGGACCTCTGCCCAGACCCGAACCATGGAGGGCAGGGTAAACCCAGTCGTTCCTGTTCAAAGCCTCCATCGGAATCTTTGGTTTTTTTTTCCTACTTTTTGGCAGAAAATGGCACAATGGGGGTTGTGTTCACTTTTATTTTTCCATTTCAAGTTGTGAATGCTTAAGGTTTTGATGGGTGTTTTGAACCTTGTTGGAAACCCTTAAAACTTGTTTGAAAAACTGTTTTAAAACTGTTAGGGGTTTGAAAATTCTTAAAGTTTGAAACTGGAAAAGAAGAATCAATGAGCATTAGGATGTTGTTTCAAGCATCATGGTGTTATTGGCATTTTTGTTCTTGAATGAATGGGGTTGGATGATTGATGTTTTTGCTCAAAATTTTGTTGTTGATCTTGAAATACTTCTACAGTGTTGGTTTGGAACATTAAAGGTGGAAGATCCTTTTTTGGCATATCTGCTTTCACTGTCTCAAGATCTCTTGGAATAAGTGTCTGCTTATTTTTGGAAACATGGTACAAGCACCCAATGGGAGCTTATCACTTTTTCAAAATAAAAGTGACTTTTAGAAAAAGACAAAAAGGAGTTAATAGAATTAATAATTGGCTTGTATTCTTTTTGTTCCCAATGGAACTCTAGTGTGAATAAATAGCAGTATTTTTGTCACCCAACTGCTATTCTTTTCAAAAATCCAAAATGGGACCACTAACATCCCACTTTCCTTAAATAAAACAAGTCAACCCTTTAAAAATTAAAAATAGTGTTTGCAAATTCATGGATGTTTTAACTGTTCAAGACAGTCCAGGCAGTCCAGAAATAGCAGATTCATTGCGCCACGCTTCCACTGCACATTCCAAAATTCGAGCATTTCACCCCATCCACCCATCTCATACCATTTTCAACAAGTGTCTCGGACTTGTTTAATAAAATTGGAAAATCAAACTTTTGGGCCCAATGGCCCATTAAAAATATATAGGGGCCCAATGACACCTATCTTTTCATAAAAGTTATTTTACCTATGCTTTATACTCAGTTCAAGCCAGAAAATCAATAATCTCACATTTAGAGCAAGACTCTAAATGTGAGGATGTTGGTTTCTAAACTGAATAATTTCTGAGAAAAATGTAAAATTGGATTCATCCCTTCTTATCTTTTCAGGGGCAACCTTCCTATCCCGAACCCTGCACCCGGAGGAACCCATCTGTTGGACCTTCCGGAGGAGCTCCTAGGTGAAATCCTCTCCCGAATAGGAGAGGATGAGATCAGGGAAGTGTTCACTGCACAAGAGACATGCCAGAAGCTCAGAAACGCAGGAAACCTTGCCATCGTTTACAAGCGATGCGAGTTGGATACGGCTAGGGTGAGGCAGTGGCAGTCGAGGGTACGAAGGCAGAAAGAGAGATTTCTGCACACATGCACTGAGGCTGGAAACTTCAATCTCCAAATTGTTCCAGCACTCATGGCATTTGCAGAAGGGGATGAGGAGCGAGCTTGTGAACTGCTGCGGCCAGGCATAGAGGACAACCACAAGGCGTTTATCTTCACCCGTGGACTTATGCTTATGAGCAAGATGGATGAAGGCAAGGTCGATCAGGGGATCAGAATGATAGAAAGAATGGTGACCCATCGATCGGTCCTGAACTACACGGCCACCAACACTCTCTCATGGATGGCGGATGATCCGGACACTCCCTACATTTTTGCAGACCAACCACCCCGGGTCTACTGCACAAGGATGCATGAACCCATGAGAGACCACAATGGCTGGTGCCTGCGCTGTGAGCTGGCCAGCTACGTCCACTGGCTCAGATACATTCTCTGAGAGAAGAAGGGTGAATTCTGAAATAAGTTATCTTATTTATGTTCTAGTGTAGGTATCATATCAGGGATTTCCTCTCTTGCATGCAGGTTCGTATTAACTGCATAGGAATCCCTTGAAGCTGATGTAATTTACTGCTTTTCACGAATGGAACTCAAGCTTTGAGAACCACAAACAATTTTTATTCGCTTTCTTTTTGAAAAGATGTCTGACAGTCCGAGATGAATAAGTGACTGTCAGGCCAAAAATATGCTGTTGACATACTTTGTATGTTAACAGTGCCTCTTTACTGCTTTAAATTAAATAACCAGCAAAAGCATGCATAAACCTGCTCTAAATCCACATGTTGAATTTAGGCTTGTGATTAAATTTTCAAACTTTTGAATTGGGATAATATAATTGAAAACATGCATGACATGGATTCCCAAGGTTTTGAGCTATAAAAATCTAATGATGCGATCAGCTTATTAGGTAATAAATCTGCATGTTAGAGATTTTGATTGAATAAAGTGTTAGGATTAAGCTTTGATTGACTTTGAGAATACTGAATGACATGAATCAACCCAACCTTGTGAGATTTGAACCATGAGTCACTTTTACTCATTTATTTTCTTTGATGTGTGAATCATTTTGATTAAAGTAAACTAGAACTTGCAATTGGGACCGATTCAAGATCATGCCATATTCCCGAAATTGAGCATATGATCGAGGCACTTAGAAAACCAAATTTTTTGCCTTCGTTTGAAATCCAAACCCAAAAATATTCTTCCTTTAGGATTAACCAATTTGAGCCTATAAGCCTAATTTTTCTTTGAAGCCCACTATATTTTCCTAGCCTACAAAAAAAGACCAAAATATTCAACCCAAGTGTGCAAGGAAAGATTTTATGAAGGCATTACAATTTATGATCATCACAAAATTATAACTCGGTGTTCAGAAATCCGATATTAAAAAAAAAAAAAAGAGAGAGAGAGAGAAAGAGTTGAATTCAATTCAGCACAAATAAATTGCAAATGACAAAGCAAATTAGACTTAGTCTAATGTCATGCAAAAGAAAAGCAAAAGAAAGAAGAAATAATGATGGTCATAAGTTTTAAATAAAAATATGCCATATTATGATAGAATTAATTCTTGCCACTTCCTAGCCCAATTATTCCCCTTTCCTACCAAATGTTACAACCGTATGCCCCGTTATAACCCTTGAATAAGACCTCATGATCTCGATTTGAGGAAATGAGCCGGTGGCGAGTTGGTCTAATTGCAAGCTTATGGGATAATTTAATTAAAATTGATTATGAGTGTTCACTGATTAAACCCCATTGAGAGTGAGTGAACTTTCCGATTCTCTTAATATGTGAGGCTCTATTTCATGAAACATGCTCATGTCATCCCTTAATTCTCATTTTTAATCTTTGCATCTTTCAAACATGATGTTCATGAAGGATTGATAATAATGTTTGATTTGTAGGCCCGATATAGTGAGCAAGTATCATTTCATTAAACACTGCAATCAAGGGAATTTAATACTTGAAGTTTTTGATTGTCTTATCCCAATCCAAAAAGAAATATGATTTATGAAGCCACGAAAATGAATTGAATATGTAGAGTTCGTGTTCTTAGGAACATTGACTCTGACTGCTCGGAGACGATCAGTATTAAATGTGAGGATTTTGATAATGGCCAGAAATGACCATTATTTTCAATCCATTTCCATGTCTGAAACGGGCATTTGATCGCATTCCGGTCTTATATTAAATAAGAAAGCAGTTGAATTGGACTGATTTATGCATAATTGTAAAAAATATTGAGCTGGTATGAAAAGTGCATAAATATGTAATTTTATTACACATTTATGTTAGAAAAATCCAAAAACATGAGAAAAAGAAAAGAAAAAGAAAAAGGAAATAAAAGAGATGGGAAAAGAAATGAAAAACCCACAAAAAATTGAATTTTACAGGATATTACGACGCTAGACACAACTTTGACGCTATGCATGTATAGCGCCGTAGCTTGGTCTAGCGCCGTAGGAGGAAACCAAAGCTGACGTCCAAAGAAGGGTGGACGGCGCTAAGCATAGCGCCGTAAGCAAGCATAGCGCCGTAATGATGGATAGCGCCGTAGGCTGTTCACTGAGAGACAGAGAGAGTCTTCGAAGTGGAAGATTACGACGCTAAACTCATAGCGCCGTAGCAGGATAGCGCCGTAAGCCACCTATAGCGTCGTAAGCCTTGCCAGAATTCAAATTTCAAGGCCTGGGGGCCCATGGGCCTAGGGTTTCCCACCTATATATAGAGGTGTTGACTCCCTCCCTGGTCTTGTCACTTCACCACATTCAAAAGCTTGAAGGCAACTGGAGTTCTTGCAGCAGTGTGTAGTTAGGTTAGTTAGTTAGGGTTTATTTTTTGTATTATTTAAAATTATGCATGTAGTTTAGCTTAGTTTAGTTTGTGTTTTGTTTTTAGATTAGTGTTCCTCTCTATGTTTCATGTTAGTGTAGCCAGTTTTATACTATTTCCTTATTTACAGTTTTTGTTAACTCTTTATTTTAGGTTTGAAATACCCAAATGATGGGTATTATCAAACCATTTGATATAAAATGGGAAGTTAATCATGAAGTGTCCCAAAAATCCGACCGCCTCCGCCCCACTCCGACAGCCCCAAATGCAGAAAACAAGAAGAAAGAAACGAGAAAAAGAAGAAGAATCAAGAGAAGAAGAAGAGAGGGGAGCCGAGCAACCACTGCCGCCCTCTCGGATCCACACCTCCACCTCAATGAAACCTCCGAACGCCGCCGCCCCTTCACACCACCTATCTCGTCGTTGCCCTCAATCCGCCGCCGCCGCACTCGCCGCCCCATCTCCGGCCGAGAAAATGGAGGAAGAGCAAGGGTGAAGAAAAAGAAATTTGTGGAAGAAAATCGAAAGAAAACAGAGAACAAAGCAGGAAATAAGAAGAAAGAAAATGAAGCAGGAAGAAGAAGAAACGGGAGATGAAGAAAACTGGGAATGAACGAAAGAGAAATAGGAAAGAGAAGAGGAAGAGGGGAAAGAGAAAAGAAAGAGAGGAGAGAGAAAATTAATCCCTTGTCGCGGAGTAATACACCGCGACCAAGTGCTCCGCGCCCAAAAAAATGCTCCGCGCCCAAAAATTATTCCGAGACTGTGAGAGGAAAATCAAGCCACAAAAGTTTGTCGCGGAACATGGTTCCGCGACAAAGTGCATCGCGACCGCGCCAGTGAGAGAAAACCAAAGCAGCAGACAGCAGCTCACGTGACATGCCCATGCCCATTATTCCTCACATGTCAAAACAACCGGAAGGTCCTGGGACCTCAAGTCCCGCAGACACATAGAAGTTCGTCTCTTCCCCTGGACCTCAAGTCCCGCCCCTCCTGGGCGCCATCTTGGAGCTAAAAAGTGTTTTGTCCCTATAGCCAATTTGTTCCGCGACAAAGCAGTTGTTTAGCGACCAGATGGGCCTAATGGGCCTAGGGCTAGTTTTCCACCTCTATAAATATATCCTCCCACCCCCTTGAACAGTAACCTAGCTACACTTAGTTTAGTTTTACTGTTTTGGAGGCACCACTGTGCTCTCCAAAAATAGGTTAGAGTAGATAGTTTTATTTATTTTATGCAATGTAGTAGATCTTAGCTTAGTTTAATTTATGCTTTGTAATAAATAAGTGTAGCTAGTGTTCATTTCTATTTTTCCAGTTTTATATTTTGTATTGTTGGGTTGAAAACACTTAATCAATGGGTGTGTTTAACCCATTTTTGGTTTTTGATGTTATAAAGAAAATGTTCCACCAAAAATGTGTTATGGATCTCCCATAATATTTATTGCTTTATTTTTTGTATTTTTGGTCACTTGACCATTTTTATTATTTTTAGTTAGGTTTAATGCTTTATTAGGCTTAATGAATGCATGAGTGTTTGATATTATCCCTTGATAGATTTAGTGTAGGTGCTATTTTAATACTAGTATAGGCAGTTTGTTTCTTCTTGCTGCTAGTACTTGTTTTAGTTTTCTTTTATTTTTATTTTATTTTATTTTACTGTTTATGTTCTTCTTAGTCTAGGTATTTTTCTTACTTTATATTTTCTCTTTCTTGTGCATTAGATCTAAAAGGGATATATATTAAAGTGTTTATGCATATTTATATAAAAATTGCATATTCCTATATTGTATTGCATCACATTGTAACCCCACGGGTTGCAATGTAATTTTCCCGTTGTGATCCCACGGATCACAACGCACACCCATGTAATGCAATATAAGGGGTTATGCTGCCAAAATTTTTATAAATTTTTAAAACCCTTTGTCGCGATGCAACCTTTGTCGCGGAACCACGTTCCGCGACAAAACCCATGTTTAGCGACAAATGACCAAATTCTTGCATTTTGTCTGCATGGCTTTTGTCGCGGAGCACCCTTGTCGCGGAACCACGTTCCGCGACAAAATTTTATTCCGAGACAGAAAATTATGCCTTGCCATTAATTTTGAAACCCCTTGGTCGCGATGCAACTCTTGTCGCGGAACCACGTTCCGCGACAAAATCCTTGATTAGCGACCAAGGACCCAAATACTTGTAATTTTATTCTGGGAGGACTCTGGCGCGGAACCTTTGTCGCGGAACCACGCACCGCGACAAAATCCTTGTTCCGCGACCAGGAATTATGTCCTTACCAATTTTCAACCCTTTGTCGCTATATCCCTTGTCGCGGAGCCATGTTCCGCGACAAAATTTTTGCTTAGCGACAAGACAAACCCTAATCTTCAAAATCCCACTTCTCTTATTTCCCACCCCTTTGTCGCGAAACCTTTGTCGCGGAGCCACGCTCCGCGACACAAACTCTATTCCGCGACAAAGTGGCACCTTTTTGCCAAATTTTTATTCTCCATCGCACCCCATTAATTAATTGAACCTTTATATTAATATTTTGAGGTTGAAATCCAATGATCTCAACCCATGATTAATTTGATATAAAGAACTTTGTTCAATTTCCCATTAAAAGACTTTTCTATAAAATTAAACTCTAATGATCTAAGTATATAATCCGGACTGTAATTAATTAATTATGGAATGAGTGATTATTTAGACCATGAAGGGTAATTATGGAATCATTTCCATACCTTGCATGAGAAACCAATGTCTCTCATGCAAGATGACCCAAAAATATTTTCGTTTATTTTATTTTGTCTTTTCCCGTAATGTGTGAAACAGCTAATAAGGAATATATCAGATTAATGTTGGCGGGTATTCCCACACGGATAACTAGCTCGTGGTCTGTACATTAATTATTAGATGTTATTTTGCATGGTCTGGATAGTGGCCGGTGGAAGCCTTGGCGGTTCGTCCATCCGGGATTATAATAGCTGCTCAGCTGACTCCTATCCGGATACAGTTTTATTCTCTTTATCTTAATTTCAAAACCTGAATTCAAGTTGTAGTATTATTAAATGATGTCGACCAACATTATTTGAGAAGTATTACAACAAGAAAATATGTGGGTTTTTCTTCCATTCACAGACAAAAGGGAGCTGAATGACGGCGGTCACCGTCACTTGGAATTCCCTTCTGTCTAAAAATCATTCCATCCAAATGAGAGGGAAATTGGACAGCAGATGTTTGCAGTCCACCCAATCGTTTTGCCATCTTTTTAGCCAAATAAATTCTTCTCATCTCCGGCTATTTCATCTCTGTGTATCAACTTCTGTCTAAACCCACCTTATATTTTGGGTTATTTAATTTTACACTTCTCTATAAAATTATGCATGATATTATTATGTAGATACTGTGGTCACTATTATTTTGGGATCCTTCCCTTGGACACAGGAGTCTTGATTTTAATCAGATGTCTCATAATAAATTTCCAACAAAAATTCCTTTATAAAATCCGGATCTGAGTAAGGGATAAATTCAACAGTTATGACTAATTCATATCCGACTGGGGGTTGATTTTGGGAAATTAGAAGCAGAGTCAGCGATTAGGTCTCACCTAGACTGAAAGGATCTGTGTTTTATTTGAGAGTCTAGTACCTGTTTAGGGAATGATTTTCACATCGATTATTTTCCAAAATTGCTGTTTGTTGGAAATCTTGTATTAAATATTGCACTGGGTCGGATTCCACTTGGATTCCGATAAGGTGTGACAGATAATACTAGAGGAACAACATTCGGGCCTTGGTTATTTTCTAAGGTAGGGTTGAGTATTCTTTCAACTGCTATCTTCTTCTGCCAAAGCCTATTTTTGAGTCCTGAGTGAGTGCATCCGGAACGAACTAATTTATTAGTTCGTTTCATTAGTTTGTATCTCATAACCACCCGACGAGAAGTGAACACTGCGAGCGGTTCACCGAGAATAGGGAATTCTTGATCCACATCCGGTCATTCTGACTGGGGGCTTTCTTTTACTACCAGGGTCAGACTTTCAAAAACCTCCGAGTGATAGGATTTTTAAATGCTTTCTTTACCGCTTTCTTTTAACTGCTTTCGTTAGAGGTCACTCGGTTGTATTGAGAGTTGTGTAACTGCTACTAGGACAGAGAGTTAAGGGATAGTTCAGGGCTTGATTAGAATCTTTGGGTGTGACATGGGGGAATGATAGCAGTACTTGACACTTCAACTAATGATTTGTCAGGTGTTGCTTATCCACCACAGATAAATGACATACCTCTGCGCAGGGGCAGTTATCTATCTGTGGTATCTTAGATTTTGTTGTCTTAAGGCATGTAAATCCTTACTGTAAGTACCTGTCTGTTAAAGGGAACATAGTATAGGAAGCATGAGAGTTAGCTATCTGAAGGATAATCCCAAGCTCAGTTCTGTGTAATAAAATGGAAGTTTAATTGTGTTTCATCTGAATCTTGTCCAATCTTTATTATTTTCTTCCTGTCCCTTCTGTCTCATTTAAATCTGCTTTCTTAGATAATTTTTAACCGCTTTCCTAGAATAATTTTTATTGCTTTCTTAGATTAAATTTAATTCGCTTTCTAGAATAATTTTATCTGCTTTATTTTAATTGCTTTCATAACTTAGTTTAAATTCTGTCAAGTAGTTGTTAGATATCAAACACAAACTTGAATTGAGTAACCGAGTGGAAAATCTTAGTAAATGGCGTGGGCCCTGCTTCCATCGCACATCCTCCAGTGAACGATCCGGTACTTACTATAAATACTGCAATTTTTGACTCCGTGCGCTTTCGGGGGCACAGTTTCTTAACACGAGTAAATAAAAATGTGATTTTTCAGAAAATACTCATGTAGTGGGAATCTGCCGAAAGTTTCATGGCAGGGAATCTCATGACATGAAATCATGAGAAGTATCATGGCACATATGCCGGGGACCCTCAGTGTGACAGGCTGAAGGTCAATTTATCCCGGTTGTATCATGAGATTTGTCAGAAGTTTCATGGCATAGAGGACCACATTGCCATTTGAAATTAAAGCCCCTCACATGAGTAATAAAGAGTAACAACCTTAATATATCCCTAAACCCTTTCCCGTGAATCATAACGCTTTTCATTTAATTAATTCAAGCCTGATATATTTTATTGAAAAATACTCGTGTTAATGAAATTTGTCAAAAGTTTCATGGCGCCGTTGCCGGGGAGGATGCAGCGTCGTTTATTAAGAGAATTACACTCCTGATTACTCATAGTTAGTTTAGTGTTAGTTTAGTGTATTTATTTCAGAACAGAGAAGTACCCTCAAATCAATTAAACATTTAGAGTACTAAGGCTCTAAATGTGAGGATGTTGATTTGAGGGGAAAACCTAACCAATTGGGTATTTTGTCTTGCAGGAATCATGGAGCCGCAAAAATTGGTGTAAGGAGTTAAATGTGGAAGTGTAGCATTGGGGCTACACTACTTTGATTTTTCGTTTAATTACACTTCGCCCATTGCAAAATCTAGGTTAATTAAACGAAAAATCAAAGAAAAATGGAGAAGTGTAGCAGTGGAGCTACACTAATTTGCAATTGTAAATTGCCAAACACGTGAGACTCACGTGTTTGTCATCTCCACCACCTCCGGACTACGAAGCTCCATCGCTGCTCCATCGCCCATCCACCTCATTACCACCACTGCGCTGAGGAAACCCTCATCACTGGTGAAACAACAAATGGAGCAGCAGATCTTCGGACCACCAATTGCTCACCACCATCGGACAAGCCACGGCCATCATCTCACTT